>JASVEL010012149.1:0-498591 GCA_032618575.1 Nicotiana noctiflora
TTTTAGTATTTTATAATTCTTACTTAGTTTCTAATTTCGTTTTAACATTTACGTTTCTTAAATAAGTCAAAACACTAGCTGTTACAAACTTTAAAAACTTAGTCATTTAAAAAAAAAAAAAAATAGACGTTTTTAAAAAAGAATACACTTAAGGCCCACGAACCCGTACCTCCCATCACGTTTCGTCCTGTCCCATCCCGTTTGTTAGCGGGATGGGATGGGATGACAGTTTTGTCCCGTTTGTCCCGTCCCGCCACCGTCCTGCTTAAATATCGTTCCGTCTTGTTAATTTTGTCCCGTCCCTTTGGACAGCCATACACCACATGGATTATTCCACAATATTGGTTATTTTTTCAAAAAGTATTTTTAAAAAAAATATTGATGAAAAATCCAAAATGTACCTCAATAAACAACCTCATAGCCACCATTACATCTTTCCTTATTTAACCACCGTGAACCATTCCTAACCACCAGCAAAGATTATCTTTTCAAAATCCCATCCAGCAATAGAAGATTTCCTAAGGAAGGCACTAACACCGAAGTGCCCAAGCGCACACAAATGCTGCAAATCTTCATAAATAAGCAAGACTCCAGAAATGGAAGAAGATAAAGCCAAAAATTAGAAGTCGGTGGTGTAGTGAACACCCAAAGATTCAGACTCATTAGTGACGAATTGTAACCTTGATACACCAAGTTATTTCACCAAATCTAACCAAAACAAGTGTAATGGAAAAACAATAATGAGACAGAGCCAAAAGGATGTTCGCCCGAGGATATGAGTTTCACCAGACAAATTATTTCGATGTGACCAGTTCCAAATAACCAAACACAACAACAATAACCGAAATAGATCCGTTCGTTAACCTAGAGAGTCGTGGTATCTATGACGCTACAACTACGGATAGGACACTGTAGCAAAGTCGTAGGAGGAACAAAACTCGCCGAAACCCTAATTAGTTGGGTTTTGATTAAAAAAAGAAATGAGAAATGTAAACGATTCTTTGGTTAAAGAAATAGAGAAAAATAGTAAATTTCTGCTTGATTTTGTGATTTTGAACGCTCATCCATTATTTACAGCAGTGTGGAGGAAAAAGAGGGATTAGAGGCGAGAAGAAAGGTACAATAAAGTGAGAAAGAGAAGAAAATCGGGAAGGGGTGGTAATTTCGATTAACTTATTAACTTTATCTTTTTTGTTTAATTCATTTTAATCAAAATCACTACTATCACCCTCTTTACACGCGTGTGTTACACATAATTTGTCCACCTCAGCTATGTGTATAAGGCCTCATTTGTTTTTTTTAAGATTAAGACGTCTGAATCTGAATACATATCTGAATATCAAGATGTGTATTAAGATTAAGTCATCTGAATCTGAATACACATCTGGATATATTAAGATGTGTATTAAGACCTGAATGCCAAAAATTAAGATTGTTTGATTTTTAACATCTGAATGCATAAAATTTATCTTTATTTGAAAAAAATCTAATATTCTATCAATAAAATATATAGTTTAAAATATGAAAGTTGTTGGTAGTGATGGTTAATGGGTGAATGCCGACTAAAGGTGGTGGTTGGTGGTAGTTTTGGTTGATAATGGTGGTTCATGCTAGTAGCTAGTAGTGATTGGTAGTGGTGACAATTATGATTGATGATGGTGGTGGTAGGTAGTGATAGTTAAGAACGACGAGTGGTGGTTTGTGATTGAGGAATGTGGTGGTAGGTTATAATGATAGGCAGTGCTGACTGCGGTTGTTAATGGTGATGAGGTGGTTGGTTGTGGTAGTTGAGTTGGATAAATGTTGAATGCGAGTGACAATGATGGTGGTCGGAGTGGTGGGATGGTGGAAGCTATGATTGAGGATGATGGTGGCGTGGTGGTGGTGGCGGCGGCGGTGCCGGCGGTGGCTGAGTATGGTGGTGGTGGCGGCATAGTGGTAGTTGATAATGGTAGGCGGTGGCGATAATTAATAATGAATATGTGATAGCATCTTAATGAAATTAAGTCTCTGTTACAGATCTTAATCATACAGACCTATTCAGACTCATTAAGTGGTTGTTAAGTAAAAAAAACAAACACACTTAATGATTAAGATCTGAATAATTAATATTCAGACTTTAAAAACAAACGCACTTAATGTCTGAGATCTGAATGATTAAGATTCAGACCTTCATTAAGTGCAAACAAATGAGGCCTAAGTGTTCGATTAGCAAAATAATAAATTTGAGGACCGGCATGACAAAGTGATACAAGTATAAATATCATTTAAGCTATCCTATATTTTTTTCTAATTAAAGTTCACGTCCATATACTTTGCTCACACTTTATTTTCACTTTAATCCTAATATTACTCATTTACACTTTGTTTTCACTTTAATCCTAATATTACTCATTTTTTCCTGACTCAACCAAATAACTTTTGTCTAAAAGCCTACTTAAATTTTTATACTCGAAATTCTGAATAACATCAAAATATTCTAATGTCGGTATTCCTGTGCAGCTTGTTTGGATGGTTATTACATATCGTTTTATAATGTATTGTATTGTACTGTAATGTATTGTATTTTGATAAATATAATTGTAGACAAAAAAATTACGTTGAGAAAATAAAGTCAAGACCGAAGAATATTGCAGCAATCATAGTATTTTTTTCAAACATTTGAGTATTATAATCTCTATGGATCCTCTGATTTTTTTTACAATAGTAAAAAAATTCAAGGGCCGTTGAGCTTGATCTTGCATATGTAGTTGTCACCACGAACGATGATCTTGTTCTTGAGCTTTAGCTTGATTGCATGAACTTGAACTTAACTTGTTCTTCGTTCTTGAACTTGAACTTGATTTGTTCTTTGTTCTTAAGCTTGAACTTGATTGCTTGAAGCTTGAAACTTGTGAAGGAATTTGAAGTGTTTGATCCACGAGCTCTCTTTTACTTCTTGTTATAACTTACGGTGTCTTTTCTGGATTACGAAGATCCCTATTAATAGTTGCGGAACGGAATGGTTATCATAAGAATAAACTCTTTCCGACCAATCAAATAAAAGTGTGATAAGGCCGCATTTCATTGGTCAGAACATGTCACTTGCACAGGCGGTACAATTTCATTAGCCTTCTTATTTGACTTGGCATGACTTGTCATTTTCATGTGTGACACCAAACTGGGTCTCTAGGAAGATGGTATGTTGGGTCTAATGGAGTTGAATTGAATGGACTAGCCCAACATATATATAAATTTAATTTTAAAAATTAATCCAATTTACTAGCCACAATATTTGTTTGGACTAGTATATTGAATTTAACATAGTCCAAATTATTTTATAGATTTTAATTCGATAAAATTTAAATGCTTACAAATTTCCAACTTCAAGGCTTGTCGGGGTATAAAAAAAAACTTGTTAATCCTCAACGATTGTCCTTGAAGTAAGACAAAAGACTTTTAATTGTCTTCTTGCAATTGCTCTCGGAGAGTTTGATTGATTATAAAACCAAAGGATTAATAGTCTTATTTAAAGATTTAAAGCCTCAATTAAAGTCAATACATATTTGGCCCCACGTGAAAGTATCTCATAATTTTAGCTATTTTTCAAGATTTAAAGCCTCAATTAAAGTCAATACATATTTGGCCCCACGTGAAAGTATCTCATAATTTTAGCTATTTTTGAACTTAATTTATAGAAGACTAATAAGAAACCGAAGTTGAACTCATCTTTTTGTGACATCCAATTCCACGTAACTATCTTCCAAATTGATGCCTAATTCCATGAAATTTGAATTCATATGGACTCGTAAAGATCGATTCCAGAGACTTTGAGTTTCAATCGGATTGTAATTCTCTCAACAGTGTCCAATCTGATGAACTCAAATCCTTATTTTAAGGAGATCAACTCGTAGGTCTCTATTAATCCACGTCATAGTTTATATTCAAAGGCAGTCTCGACACGACTCTTCTCAGGTATTGCTCGTCCTTTTCCTTCTTCCTCTTTTTTTCTGCCTTTTTTGTTGTTGTTGTTGTAGGCAATGGAGATATCTTCATCAACAAGGTTAGATGCACATAGAAAGAAAATTTGTGGCAAAAAATAGAAGGACGAACAATATATAGAAGGATCAAATCCATTATAACATATAGAAGCATCAAAACCATGAAGGGGGCAATTTAAGGTGCAAAGGGACTTAAATATCCACTTTCATATTGAAAAATTATAATTCCTTTTTAAGGACAAACATAAAATGAGGTCAACTTAAGGTGCAAAGCGGCTTCAACGTCGACCTTAAGATTGAAAAATTATAGTTTATTTTAAGGACAAACCTACTATGAGGTCACTTAAGGTGCAAAGGGACTTCAACGTCCACCTTAATATTAAAAAATTATAGCTCCTTCTAAGGACAAACCCACATGAGGTTAACTTAAGATGAAAAGGAATTTAAATGTCCACCTCAAGATTGTAAATATATAGTTCCTTCTAAGGACAAAAACTCACGAAGAGGCTAGGTTAAGGTGCAAAGGGACTTAAATGTCAACCTTAATATTGGAAAGTTACAAAGCTTCAACTCGAAGACTTCATGGACTTGATGACATCGACTTGAACACTTGGAAAACTTTGAATATTTGGTGGACTTTGCATACTTCAACTTGAAGAGTGGTGGACTTTTAAAATTCAACTTGAAAAATTAGCAGACTTGAAGACTTCAACTTGAAGATTTGGATGGCTTAAACAGTTCAACTTTGAGACAGACAAATCTGAAGACTCCAACTTGACGATCGACGGACTTGAAAACTTCAACTTGGAGACTTACAGGGCTTAAAAAATTCAACTTGAAGAACGGCGAACGCGAAGACATTAACTTGAGGACGGACGGACTTGAAGACTTCAACTTGGAAACTTGGATGACTTAAATATTCCAACTTGAAGAGCAGCGAACTGGAAAAGCGGCGAACGTGAAGACTTCAACTTGAATACCGACGAACTTGAAATTTCAACTTGGAGACTCGGAGGGATTAAATATTTCAACTTAATGTCTACACCGACGAACTTAAGTATCTATACATTGGTGTCTAGTATGACTGTGGGTCTTTATATTACGAATATTAGGATTATGCTATATCTTCCATGCCAAAATGATGATTACTATATATTGTGAAGAGTATGTGAAAGAAATTGTGATATTAATATTTGAGGAGCGTTGGCTCAAATTATAAATGAAGTACTAAGTAAGAATGAAAGAAAGAGAAAGAATCATTAAATTATTCCCTCGCCAAATATTTATGGAATTTTTGATATATTCCTTGCTGGAAATTTTATTGTATATTATTGAGTCCTTATTGGACCCCTATTAATAATTTACAGTTATTTTCCTTGCCCCTTAACTGTGACTGTTGTTTGGGTAAGGAAGAGTGGTAAATCACGAAGGGTGATGTCGTGTATTGTTTGATAATGTGAGGGAAGAGTGTAAAGCACGAAGGGTGATGGCGTGTTGTACTGTGAGCACGTGATTTTTGCCTTACTTGAGAAGTACTCCCAGAAAATTCAAAAATAAAAATAGTTTCGTGTTGGGTATGATTTTTGTGATTTTGTGTTATTTTATCTTTTGTGTGCACGTTTATTTATTTAAATTAAAAATACAAAAAAATATATATGCTAAGTTTTGCATTTTTAGTGTTTGATATCGAAGTCATGTGATTTACATTTTTAGGTGATATATAATTGAGTGGGATAATTGTATGCATATATATATATATATATATACATGTACATATATATATGTGTAGTAATGAGATCAAATTGGGCCATAGTTTAGTCCAGGAAAACCAGGCCCAAACGAATTTCCCCCAATCCAGCCCAAATGCCCGTCCAAACTTCAGCCTGGGTAACGCTTGATCTGGACCGTTGGATCTTATAATCCAACGGCCCAGATTAATCCTTTAATTTCAACATACACTCAGGTTATGATTTAACCAAACGACGTCGTTTGGTTTAAGTGAGGGGATCCTGATCGTTGATCGTAAATGATCCAACGATCAGGATTCAATCTCATCTCCGGTATATATTCCTCATTCCATACCCCGCCCCCCAAGCCAGACCCCCCCTCTCCCTTCATCTCCTTCAGAAGCTCTCAAACACCCAGCGTAACGCCGCCGTGCCCCGCCTGCCGGAAATCGCCTCACGGCGGTTCCGGTAGGCCAATCACCACCAAACCAATGCCAAAGCCTTCCCCTCACCTCCCCCATCACGAACCCAGCCTCCACTAACCTCGAATCATGCCGGAGCTCCTCGAATCTTCATTTGAAGATTCGAGTCAAACTCGAACCAATGCCAAATCACCCCAAATTCACACCACAGTCTCCTCACACCTCCCCCACACTCCCATTGACATTGGTCTGCTTCGAATCTAACCAGAAATGCAAAAGCCCCAAATCCGAGCCCAAGAACCCTAGAATTCCAAGATTAGGGATTTTGCCCGAGTTTAAGAATTTGGAGTCAATAGGCTCTAATTGGAGTGTTTTTCGTTCGAAAAACACTTCAATTAAAGCGTGTTCACTTCAAAAATGCAATCTCAAGTCCGTGGAAGCCTGAATTTGTTCGAGTTCGGATTGTCTTCATTAGGTATTTCAATCTTCTTCTGTTTTTAGTTATTGTTGTGTTCTTTGTTTGGTTTAGCCGTTAGTTGCTCCCTTTTGTGCTTAAATTTTATTTTTTGTTTCTTTTGTGAGAGGTCTGTCCTTCTACCCCTTAAGACCTTTATTTGGTCATTCTCATTTTGTTTGTCGTTGGAAAATGTTAGTTATAGAATGAGTAGTCGCCTCGATCAATATTGTCAAGTGTTCAATTTTGCATTTGTTTCTTGTTTACCTGAAATTGTTGAATCACTGATTCGACGATTGACTTGTTACCAATTGTACCTATTGTATGCTGTGATCGATTCAATGAATGTCGTCTAGTACTTAGTTTCAATTGTTGCCGAGATTTTTTTTATTCACTGTTTCATCGGCTAAGATTGTTATCACTGTGATGTGTTGTAACTGATTAGATTTTACTATACTAGATGATGTTACCATTGGGTTTTGTTGGCTGTGGGATTCTGGAGTTTAGTATTAGGATTGAATAAACCCATTTGTTTAATCCCTCACCCATAAGATGGCCCAGTGGAGCCTGCTATTACAGCAGGGCACTCCACCAAGCTCTGATTTTCATACTTAGTTTACTAAAGCCCACACCCAGACATCTACTAGTGCTGAAACAGAAGGGAGCAGTAGGATGGGCAGGGCCTTAGTTTAATTTGCTGGCCATCCAAAGTAGAAGGGATTGGCTATAAATATAGGATAGACAGTGATAAACAGGGGGACATACAGTAAGGACATTTTTTTGAGAGTACCTGGAGAGGAGATAAAACAGTGATAACAGGCATATACCGGGAGAACACACTGAGAGAACTAGAGAAAAATAGGCAGTGATAACAGAGTGTCTGGAGAGCAAAAACAAAACAGTCACACAGAGAGAAAGGCTACTGGTTCATAGGATTTGTGGTCACTGCTTCGATTGTTTGCTTCAGTGGTTGAGTGGTTTGGCCATTGTTGTTACTGTTGTATTCATTTGGTGTTGCTGGCCCAGTTTGTGGCCCCTGGTCGTTTGTTGCTGCTGTTAGGCATTTGTTGTTGATGTTGTGCCTTGGTTGTTGCTGTTACATCTCAGTTGGGTAGCTCTTGAGTTGCTTTTGGTCTATTGTTGCTGCCACTGGTTGTTTGTTGCTGCTCTTGGTCTGTTGGTTGCTGGCCGGTGTGTAGTTGTTGCTGCCTGGGTTGGTTGTTGCTGTTGTTTCATTATTTGGTTGCTGGCTGGTCTATAGTTTGCTGCCTGGTTTGGTTGTTGTTGTTGTTTCATTAGTTTGTCACTGGTTGTTGGTCTAAGTGACTGCTGGTCCTTTGGTTGTTACTGCTTGGTCATTTGTTGCTGGTTCAGTATTGTTGAGGCTGGTCCAGTTTGCCACTGGTGTAGTATTGTTTGTTGCTGTCCGGTTGTTTATTGCCGCTTGGTTCAAGTTTTAGTCACTAATTCAGTGATTGATAAAGTTCGATTACTGTTGGTTGTTGGGTTGTAGCTGGTTCATTGGTTGTTGTTGCTGTTGGTTTACTGTGGTTGTTATTGGTCTTTGATTGTTGCTCCTGTTACTGTTCTTGTTGCTGTTGCTGCATTGCCATTGCTCACTCTTCCTTGTTCTTCCGCATTCCAGGTACACACCTCTGTTATTGTAGTTCCTTGGTTCGAAAAGAATGAAGTTTGAAGCTTATGCATAAAGTCTATTGAAATATGTAGTCGTCTAAAGCTTTTATGTTCAAGTACATTCTGTTATTCTCCAATTAAGCTTGTATTGTTAGTCTTGGTTATGGAAAAGTGTAGTTAGGCCAAAGATACACTGTCGTTAGATAAGCATGTAAACCTGAATTAGTCTGTTGTATCTCTATCCAATCTTCTCTGCTCGTGTGTGTAATCTCCAAATCTGTTAACGTTAGACCTTATGCTAAAAGCAAGATCAGCTAGGGAGTTGTTACTCAACGGAATGGCGTAATTAGATTAAAAAGAGTCGGGGGTGCATTTCATGTGACCCGACCCCAATTTTGGGCAAGAGTAAACAAAGCGTGTCAGGAACCACAGGCGCATTTCATGTGGTGTGGTCCGTAGCAAGTTTTAAGTAATTTGGAATCAACTCTTAAGTAAGATACAGTGGGATGTAGTTCGCTTTAGATTTGAATCAAAGGTACGCCTCGCCCAATAGTTACATTAGTCACACAGCCTTCATAAATGTACATATAAAATACTTAGATTTCGAGACGCGTCGTTTCTTAACGAATATCACGCCCTTCTCAACAGTGTAAATAAGTAGTCGATCCGGACGCATATTTTAGTTCTATCTTCTTAAATACGGGTGCGCATTTCATGCGACCCGAATCCAAACCCCAAAATGTTGAATAAAGATATGTCGAGGATCCGGGTGCATTTCATGTGACGTGATTCGAAAGCATATTTTTAAGCAACTTTCTCTTTCGTAAATCATAACCAATAATAAAGCGGTAAAAAGATATTAACTTGCACTAGGTACATAATTGTAAAAAGCAGATAGATAAGCCAAACACGACAGTTGAGCGACCGTGCTAGAACCACGGAATTCGGGAATGCCTAACACCTTCTCCCGGGTTAATAGAATTCCTTATCCGGATTTCTGGTTCGCGGACTGTTAAATAGAGTCATTCTTTTCCTCGATTCGGGATTTAACCGGTGACTTGGGACACCATCAATCTCCCAAGTGGCGACTCTGAAATAATTAAAATAAATCCCATCTCGATTGTCCTTTAATTGGAAAAACTCTTTGCACTTTTGCGGGTGCGTAAAAAAGAGGTGTGACAGCTCTGGCGACTCTGCTGGGGATATCTTTAGAATTCGAGCTCGGAATAACTGTTGTATTTGGCATATTTTATTATCTGATTCTTTTACATGTTGGCATCAATGTGCAAATGTTGTTTTTACTGCTTTGATATTTTGTGAACTGTACATATAAATTGTGCCGGAACCAATCTCCTCTCCGAGTCTTCTAAATCATGAAGAAGGGTGCACTTCGTGTGACTTCTTTTCTGTATAGTGTCTAATTCCCATTTTAGAACGAGGTTTGGATAAGTTGCAAAACCGGTGAAGCTTCTGTATTCCCGGGTTGCTGCCTCCTCCTCGGCTCGAGCTGTCCGCTCGGGTAAGCCAAGTCTAGAACAGATAAACCCATGTTTTTAAACCTAGAATAACAAAGCTTCATGCCGGATCCCTAGTAGGAAACGTTTATTTGCATCATGTCGTATTTGGGCTTAGGGGACTCAACACAGGGGTTGGGTCCGTCTAGGACAGGTGACCTGAAATGAACAGACTATCCTGCTGCATCCTATTTTTCTTGCGCATTTATCTGTTATAGACTTGCATGCTGACCGGCTTTTTAGAGATTAAAAAAAAAAAAAAAAAAAAAAAAGAAAAAAAATGTGTTTTGTTCTTAAGATAGAAATAGCTTATTTGTTTTCCTTTAGTAAAATGAATAAATAAATGATGTCGTTTGTTTCGTCAAAACCGAACTACGTGGGTTTGATTCTCATTGGATGTGAGATACGTAGGCAACCTCCATCAGGTCCAACTTCACCTTTTGAAAAATGGCCGAAAAATCAAAACTAACTTTTGTGCTAAACAAATCGGTGACGCTGTTTTTAAAAATAGCCGAATGTTCCCGAAAGGGACGCCGGAAGGCTAATTTCGTATAAACGGCCACCTTTGGGTCAATTTTGATTTCGATCAATTTACCCCACAGCCTTAAAAGCCTTCGTCCCCGAGACGTTAAAAGGCCGTGATTGAAAACTAATTTTTTTTTATTTTTTTTATTTTAGCAAAACAAAGTTGTTTTCTTATTTAAATCACCTTAATAAATGTGCAGGATGAGCACGAATCGGAATAAATCATTTTCAATCTTTAGCGAGGTCCCTCAGCAGCTCCATATATGGTGGAACGATTTGGAAGACAGTAGCAAAAAGGTCGTAGGGAGAATTTTGGGAGGTTTGGTTGATCTGTTGAATATCGAGCCAAGGGAAGACATCATCAAGGCACTGGTATCTTTCTGGGATCCGACCCGCAATGTGTTCCGTTTTGTTGACTTCGAACTGACGCCCACATTAGAGGAAATTGCGGGCTATGCAGGACTAAATGGGAAATTAAGAGGACAATACCTGCTCTCACCAAGGCCGGTATCTCCACATGGGTTTCTGGATTTACTGAGCATTAGTCGAAAGGTGAAAAATGATGATCTGTTGAAAGGGTATTGCGATCTTCAATTCTTATATCAACGGTACGGCACTCCTCGGGGTTTTGAAGAGTCAAACCTTGGACTGACTCACGCAGGGAATAGAACCAAGTGGGAGGCCAGACGAATTCTAGCATTCCTAACGACATTCTTGGGGGTTGTGATTTGTCCGCGTGAAGATAAGAAAATAGAGATAAGTCTGGTAGGAATAGCCGATGTTGCAATCAAAAAGGCTACCAGCACGGTGGTCCCTTTGGTTTTGTCCGAAATCTATCGAGCTTTGACTGTATGCCGAGAAGGGGGCAATTTCTTCCAAGGTTGCAACCTGTTACTTCAACTATGGATGCAAGAACACTTCCATCACCGAACACAATACATGAACCATGGGTTGACCGGGAAAAAACTGTATCAGGGGTTTCGAAGAACGGATGATGGGTGCTGTATTCCCTGAAGGCGTCGAGGCATGGCTTGCACGACTGAGCTCAATAGAAGCCGATCGGATTGAATGGGCATTCGGGTGGTTACCCGATACTGAAGTAATATATATGGCAGCCGAGGAGTGTTATATCCTTCTGATGGGGATTCGCAGTGTCCAACCATATGTCCCTCACCGTGTATTACGTCAACTAGGAAGGTTTCAGGTTATTCCTACCGATCAAGACCTAAGGAAGTACGCCATTGAGTTGAGCCCGGGAGTTGTCTTCCCCGAAGAGAAGGTTAGAAGGCTGTGGCACGAATGTCGGTTCCTTGAGCCTAAAACCATGGTCCGGGAGCTATCTAAAGGAGAGGTGGACCCAAAGTACAACGTGTGGTTCGGGAAAAGATTTCAGATTCGTCGGAAATGTTCTAAAAGAGCCCATGTCCAACAGTTCACGGAAGATTCACGGGAACAATGGGATTGGTTAGCAAAGGAGGAGGGATACAGGACGAAGATTGGCAGGATAGAACAGCAGGTCCGGGACCTCCAATTCGAGAAGAACATGCAAGCCGCCACCGACGAAGGAGACAAAAAGAAGTTGGTACAAGAAAATGACTTCTTGAGAGCTCAAATCCAGCAAATGAAAAGAGATGCTGACAGACAATCGAGGAGTCGGGCCGACGAAAAATTGATAAGGGGTTTGAGAAGCCAAGTCACCGACATCCAAAGAGAATTGGACGAGTCAAAAGCCCAAATAACGAGGATCCGTGCTAGCTGGAAAAGGAGGCACATCAACATGCACTTCACCTAAAGCGGGTGGAAGAAGATTACACTGATATCATCACTAGCCTGAGGGAAGCAAATGTTGTCCTTAGGGAGCGGGTTTTCAAGCAAGCCCAAGATGCCAGAGCAGACCTCGACCGCTGCCACAATTTGATGGCCCGACTGCAAGGACAAGTGGATAGGCTCCTAGATCAAGTCACCAACAATGCTCGAAGATTGGGGGCGAAAAACCAGCAAATAGAGCGACTACTCGGAGAAAGGGACATGATCAAGGATAGAATTGGAGAAATCGGGCACTATGTCACCATGAAGTGCCTAGCTTGTAACGAATGCCCCGCGCCGACCTTTTCACTTCAATTATGGGTTATGTTCACCGGATCATGGAAGAGTTGAGGGAACTGCACAAGGACCTCACACCAAGGCCCGCGGCAAGGCCGAATGATGCCTCGCGGGCCCCCGGGGATTTTAGGGCATTAGATTTTTGATTGAAAATGTATTTTGAAATGTTGAGTCAAGCTAGTTGGCATTTTATCTTTACTTTCCCAAGTCAAGCATTTTCCTTTGTTTTGCTGATTTTTGTAAGACGTGTTTTGTAACTACACGGTTTTATTTGATATAAAGTTACTGAATTTTGCCACAATCTTGTCGCAAGAACTACGCTCGGTCTGATTCACGCGGGGTCGTGATACGTAGGCAATCCGCATAAGATTCGACCACCACTAAAAAGAAAGAAAAAGAATCCAAAGGTTAAATAACAATAAGGCTTGCAAAGATAGTCGAAAAAGAAAAAAAGGAAAAGAAAAAGAAAAAGAAAAAGAAAAAGGGCCGGAATGACGCATGTTAAAGAGTACATTATTTGGTTAGGTGCATTGCATCCAACGTGCTATAACATATCTGTCAAACTCGGTGAACTAACAAGTTTGTTGCGTATTCCAGAAAGTTTAGCAGTTGGTTTGACAGAATATACTGGCCAACCATCACTACCGTACTAGATCCAAAGGACCGGTTACAGTAAGCATGTCTAGTTCTCGCAAGAGTCTCGAGGAAGAAAAATCCGAGCTACAAATCATGAAAGAAGAGGTAGACCGGTTAAAACAACAGATAACAGAGATGCACCTGGCCTGGGCCAGGGAACAGTCTTCACCAAACCGCCCTACTCTCGCCTCAGCTCCCGAACATCCGCCCATCGATCCTTCAACAAGCGCCCCAAGCTATCCATACTTTCAGGGGGAAAATCCATATGCCACCCACATTCCACCAGCCAAACCAAATCCTCCTCCAGTCACCCCTGTTTTTGTAGCACCTCCACCTGCTCCTCTGCAAAGGCCGGCCAGCGAGCCATATGTTCAGATCCATGACAACTCTTACTATCCTCCAGAGCCTACTTTCAGGGCTCCTGAACCACAATCACATACACCTCACGGGATAATCCGACAGAACCGGAAAACACTTCCAAAATTCGAAACACGAGAAGTTATTCGAAAAGTTAAAAGCCCGGAGCAGTCCTTCAGGAACATGCACGGCTTAGGCAACCAGGTCAGCGTCGCCTATAAGGATCCGTGTCCATTTCCGGACGTCCAGTTGCCACCAGGATTTAAAATGCCCAAATTCGACCTATACGAGGGGCATGGTGACCCAGCGGCCCACCTGCGGGGGTTTTGCAGTAAAATGAGAGGGGCCGGAGGACGGGACGAGCTTCCGATAGCCTACTTCGGCCAGAGTCTGGGAGGATCGGCGTTGGAGTGGTACACTAGACAGGATCCCAGTAGATGGTTTACGTGGGATGATTTGGCTCAAGCTTTTATCGGCCGGTTCCAATACAATCTTGAGATAATCCCCGGCCGCCTTTCATTGCTAAAATTAGAGAAGAAGCCTCCTGAAAGCTTCATGGAATTTGGTTTCCGATGGAGGAAACAGGGGCCAGGGTAGATCCGCCGACGAGAGAGAGCGAGACGGCGGACTACTTCTGCAGACATTAGAGCCCACCTACTTCGGACATCCGGTAACGTCCGTAGGCAAATCATTCACCGAGGTGATAAAAATGGGGGTATGATCGAGGAAGGTTTGAAGGCCAACAAGATCACGAGTTACTCAGCACTGAAAGCCACCACTCAAGGCTATCCAAAGTGGTACTGGAGGAGTACTGGGGAAAAGAGGAGAGAGGAAGTTGCGGCCGTCGAGTCCGGGCATGGTTCGGAAATAGAGGCCCCGCACCCCAATATAGCCCACCCCAACCTCACCACCAAAACTACTCTCACAACCCATATAGCCACCCGCAACATTATTATCCCGCACCCGATCCCCATTTTACTGTCCACCATGCACAATCCTATTCTGCACCTCCCGTTCATGCACCGTGGCGTGCACCAAACCCCCCGAACAATCATCCACCCCCAAGAGCTTACAGAAACCCATCGGGCGCGAGTTTCCGTCCGAACCAGGCATTCGGGGGCGACAAGGCGCCGAGGCCAAAGACTTTCACTCCCTAGGAGAGTCTTACACTAGTCCGTTCCACCGGTTAAAGCAAGTAGGGTTGCTGAATCCGGTTGAAGCTAAGCTCGCCAAACCCTCTTCCGAAGAACCCGGACCATTCAGTAAATTGTGCCTATCGCTCGGGATGTCCGGACATGATACAGTAAAGTGTCGGAGGCTGAAGACGGCCATCCAGGAGCTCATTGACACCCGCAGGATCGAGGTCCATACTCCAACAGAGCCCAACATCAACCAAAACCCGCTTCCAACTCATCACGAGACCAATATGATCGAGTTGGTACGGGCGGAGGAAGGAAAGGAGAAAGCCTCTCAGACTGTAATGATGATTAAGTCTAGCGGGCAGGAACGAGAAAAGGGCCAAGCCTTGATGAGTCGCCCAGTTGCAAGAAGGACATACCAGGAGAGTCGGAAGCAGGAAAGGAAAGTGTGAACGAAGTACCGGTGAGGCCGGCCAAGATAGTTGTACCAGGGGCAGCAATCAAGCCCATTTTGACAGTAGCAGGCATTCGAATGGATCCTTTCATCATCCAGCCGGCAACACAGCTGCCAGTAACTGATAGCCGGGCCGTCCCATGGAATTATGCTCGGATTACAACGACCTACAGAGGAAAGGAGGTGAAAGAGGAAGTTTGTGAAGCCCAAGGGTTGACCCGCTCGGGGAGATGTTTTGCCCCTGCGGAATTAAGAAAGACCACTCCGGCAGTATTGAAAAGCCGGTCACTGATGAAGAGGCAGAAGAATTCTTGAAAAAGATGAAGCTGCATGACTACTCTGTTTTAGAGCAGTTGAAGAAGACTCCGGCGCAAATATCATTGCTATCCTTGCTGATACATTCTGAAGAACATCGGCAAGCATTGATGAAAGTCCTGAATGAGGCACATGTACCGGATAAAATCTCAGTGAGCCATTTGGAGAAGATCACCAATAGGATCTTCGAAGCAAATCGGATCACCTTCACCGATGACGAGTTGCCTGAGGAAGGCACTGAGCATAACAGGGCTTTATATCTTACGGTGAAGTGTGAAGAGGCGGTGGTTACCAAAGTCTTGGTCGATAATGGGTCCAGTGCTAACATTTGTCCTCTTTCTACACTGGGCAAATTGAAGGTAGACATCGGCAGGGTACGCAAGAACAGCGTATGTGTTCGAGGGTTCGACGGAGGAGGCAAAGCGTCGGTTGGCGACATAGTGCTAGTCTTGACAATCGGGCCAGTGGAGTTCACCATGGAATTCCAGGTGCTGGACATGGTGGTGTCATATAACCTCCTAATAGGGCGACCATGGATTCATGCCGCAAGAGCAGTTCCATCCAGCTTACACCAGCTCGTCAAGTTTGAATGGGACCAGCAGGAAATCGTCGTCCATGGAGAGAACGATCCACAATCAGGCACCATCATTCCCTTTGTTGAAACAGAAGAAGATGTTGGGCCGCGGGTGTATCAGGTCTGCGATGTGGTGTCCGCCCACCGAGTTCCGGAAGGGGAATGTATTCCCGGCGACAGAACAATTACTGCGGATGTCATGGTGGCGCATGAAATGTTGCGACATGGTTTCGTACCCGGTAGAGGGCTAGGTGCATCTCTGCAAGGAATCATACAACCGGTATCGGTGGTCGAGAACTTGGGAACCTTCGGCTTGGGATTCCAGCCAACCTCAGAGGACATCCGGCGAGCAAAGAGGAGCAAGCAGAAAACATGGGTGCTCCCAAAGCCTGTTCCACGCCTTTCCCAATCTTTTGTCAGGTCCGGAGCAAGAGGATGTCCAGCGCCAAAGATTCCCGGTCCTACGGTCAGGCCAGACGAAGAATTCTTCAGGAAGTTCGAAAACCTATTCACAGATGTATGTATGCTCGAAGAGGGTGAAGGATCCAGTCATGCCGAGATACAATATGTGGGACCAAAGGCAAAACTGAATAACTGGAAGGCTACTCCTCTCCCTGTCCGGAAGGAGTCTTGGTAGTTTGTCTTGGATTGTTTTTCTTTCGAAATTTTGTATTGGGGGCTTGTCCCCGAAGTAAAATCCCTTTGTTTTTAGTTCATTTTTGATTTAAGTTTGCAGTTTGTTTTCCCTTTGTACAATTCCCATTAATGAAATGTGGTTCCTTCGCGTCTAATTTTGTTTATCTTTTTCCTTCTTTTTACTTTTCTAGAACAGCCTTCTTGCAACTGATCTTAATGATATGGCGTGCTTAAAGATTAATCAACCCAGCCTAGAAAGTCAATCGGGTTTGGAAATAATAACACATGAAATAAGAAGTGACGAGAGTGAGTCAGAGTACGGCGATGATGAAGCCGTAGAAGAAATCGGTGAAGAATTAAGTCACTTCGAGGAAAAGCCCAAACCGAATTTAAATGATACTGAGGCCGTTAATCTAGGGAATGCGGATGACGTCAAAGAAACCCGGATAAGTGTCCATATTGAACCCAATCTGAGAGAAGAATTGATCAAAACACTCGTGGAGTTTAAAGATATTTTCGCATGGTCGTACGACGACATGCCAGGACTCAGCACTGATCTAGTGGTTCATAGATTACCCACTGATCCGGCATATCCTCCCGTCAAGCAAAAACTGCGGAAATTCAAGACGGAGATGAGTGTGAAGATTAAGGAGGAGGTAACCAAGCAGCTGCAGGCGAAAGTCATTCGTGTCACTCGATACCCTGAATGGTTGGCTAACGTAGTACCGGTGCCAAAGAAAGACGGAAAGATCAGGGTATGCGTGGACTATCGCAATCTCAACAAGGCAAGTCCTAAGGATAATTTCCCACTTCCCAATATCCATATCCTAATTGATAATTGCGCCGGACGCGAAATTGGATCCTTCGTGGACTGTTATGCGGGATATCATCAGATTTTGATGGATGAAGAGGACGCAGAAAAGACGGCTTTTATCACACCGTGGGGGACTTATTGCTACCGAGTGATGCCGTTTGGTTTGAAGAATGCAGGAGCAACATATATGAGGGCGATGACTACGGTATTCCATGACATGATACACAAGGAAATTGAGGTGTACGTGGATGATGTGATCATAAAATCTAGGCGTCAAGAAGACCATGTTGTTGACCTCAGGAAGTTCTTTCAAAGACTCCGAAGGTACGACATCAAGCTTAATCCGGCCAAATGCGCATTCGGAGTTCCATCAGGAAAGCTGCTAGGATTCATCGTCAGCCGACGGGGCATTGAGTTGGACCCATCCAAAATCAAGTCCATTCAGGAGTTACCCCCGCCAAAGAATAAAACAGAGGTAATGAGTCTGTTGGGAAGGTTGAATTACATCAGTAGGTTTATTGCCCAGCTTACGGCAACTTGTGAACCCATATTCCGCCTATTGAAGAAAGACGCCGCGATAGAATGGACGGCAGAATGTCAGGAAGCGTTTGACCGAATCAAAGGGTATCTGTCAAATCCACCCGTATTAGTTCCGCCCGAGCCAGGTAGACCCCTGATTCTTTATCTGACGGTCTTGGAGAATTCGTTTGGCTGCGTACTGGGGCAGCATGATCTTACCGGCAGAAAGGAACGGGCCATTTACTACCTCAGTAAGAAGTTCACAGTCCACGAGGTCAAGTACACTCATCTAGAAAAGACATGTTGCGCCCTGACTTGGGTAGCCCAAAAGCTGAAACACTACTTGTCTTCTTACACCACTTACCTCATTTCGCGTCTGGATCCGTTGAAGTATATTTTCCAGAAACCTATGCCTACAGGGAGGTTAGCAAAATGGCAAATATTACTTACGGAGTTCGACATCATATACGTGACAAGGACGGCTATGAAAGCTCAAGCCCTGGCCGATCACTTAGCTGAAAATCCCGTTGATGACGAATACGAACCTTTGAGGACGTATTTTCCAGATGAGGAAGTATTGCAGATTGAGGGGTTGGAACTAACCAAGGATCCAGGATGGAAGCTCTTCTTCGATGGAGCGGCGAACGCAAAAGGAGTCGGAGTAGGGGCTGTGCTTATATCTGAAACAGGACATCATTATCCTGTTACTGCTCAACTGCGTTTTCACTGTACCAATAACATGGCTGAGTACGAGGCATGTATCTTGGGGTTGCGATTAGCGGTGGATATGGATGTACAGGACGTCTTGGTCTTGGGGGACTCGGACCTTCTAGTACATCAGATTCAGGGAGAATGGGAAACCAGAGATTTAAAGCTTATCCCATATCGTCAGTGTTTGCATGATTTGACCAAACGCTTTCGATCGGTGGAATTCAGGCACATCCCGAGGATGCATAATGAGGTTGCCGACGCGTTGGCTACTTTAGCGTCAATGCTACATCACCCGGACAAGGTTCGTGTCGATCCGTTACATATCCATGTCCGGGATCAACATGCTTATTGTAATGTGATAGAGGAAGAGGCGGATGGTGAGCCGTGGTTTCATGATGTCAAGGAATACCTCAGGTTAGGAGTATACCCAGAGCAAGCAACTGGAGATCAAAAGCGAGCTATTCGGCGGTTGGCGAACGGATTTTTCCTTAGTGGAGGGGTGCTGTACAAAAGAACCCCGGATTTGGGATTGTTGAGATGTATAGATGCAAGTCAAGCCACAACAGTGATGACAGATATACACTCGGGAGTTTGCGGACCACACATGAAGCGGATACGTATTGGCAAAGAAGATTCTTCGAGCAGGATACTATTGGCTCACTATGGAGCGGGATTGTATAAGTTTCATGCGAAGATGCCATCAGTGTCAGATACACGGAGATTTGATTCATTCTCCGCCGACTGAATTGCATACAATGTCCGCACCATGGCCGTTTGTCGCATGGGGTATGGATGTTATTGGACCTATTGAGCCTGCGGCTTCCAATGGTCACAGGTTCATTCCGGTAACGATTGATTATTTTACCAAGTGGGTGGAGGCCAAAACATTCAAATCAGTGACCAAGAAGGCGGTAGTGGACTTCGTACACTCCCACATCATCTGCAGGTTTGGAATTCCAAAGATGATCATTACAGATAACGGTGCAAATCTTAACAAGTGGATTGATGAAAGAGGTATGTCAACAGTTCAAGATTACACACCGAAATTCCACACCGTATCGCCTAAAAGCAAACGGTGCGGTCGAGGCAGCAAACAAGAACATAAAGAAGATATTGAGGAAGATGATAGAAGGGTCCAGGCAGTGGCATGAAAAGTTACCATTTGCGCTGTTGGGTTATCGCACTACCGTCCGGACTTCGGTAGGTGCAACTCCTTACTTGTTGGTATACGGGACTGAAGCAGTAATACCCGCAGAAGTTGAGATTCCATCCCTCCGAATCGTCGCTGAAGCTGAGATTGATGACGACGAGTGGGTCAAAACCCGATTAGAGCAATTGAGCTTGATTGATGAAAAGAGATTGACAGCAGTATGTCACGGCCAATTGTATCAAAGGAGAATGGCAAGAGCATATAACAAGAAGGTATGTCCCAGGAGATTTGAAGTGGGACAGCACGTGCTGAAGAGAGTTCTACCACACCAGGCCGAAGCGAAAGGCAAGTTCGCTCCAAATTGGCAGGGACCTTTTGTGGTGACTAGAGTATTATCCAACGGCGCTCTATGTTTGACCGATGTCGAGGGAAGATGCACCGATATGGCTATCAATTCTGATGCAGTTAAGAGATATTATGTGTAATTCTTTGATGCATTTGTCAACGTTTGGTTTCGTTTGTGTGTATTTGGTATTTTTCGGAGAATGAAATGACAGAGGCAATTTTTCTACTACCCAAACACTTTAACCTTTGTTTCCCCATTTGAGCCTTAATTGTTCTTTCATATACCCTCTTTCGGAATCATCAAGGAAGATGTGTAACAGAATAGAAAAGAAACAAAGAAGTAATACAAGAAAAAGTGAACTACGTTCGACCTGATTCCTCAAGAAGGATACGTAGGCGCCACACGGCTCGGTCATAATAAAATAAAAATCAAAAATCCCCCAAGCAACAAAACCGGGGCAGAAGTCATTGTTTCGTTGGAAAGATAGTGTGGATTCCGAAAGTTGTAATAAGCTAACCGTTGAGGCTAAACCCCTTTCTTCAGCCTCACGCGCGGAAACCATATCAAGAACCAGAAAGACCTCTCGATCAGTATTTGAGAAGTGCCAAGGCATGTGAATGAAAGCCAAGAGTGACATCCCGACCCTCGATTGAATTCAGGATGCACAAGCCGAAAGGGGATAACGCTCTAGAGGGAATCTCAGGGGGATACCCCGCCGCAAGGAAAGAAAGCATAAATGAGAGAGTCTTAACGGTGAAAACCCTCGCGGGCACCTTAAGGCGAAGGAAGTTGAGAGAAGTAAAATGAGAGAGTCTTACGGTGAAAACCTTTACGGGCACCTTAAGGCGACGGGAGATAGAGAGAAATGAGAGAATCTCATTAGTGAAAACCCTTTCTGAAGGGCACTGTGAGGTGACAGGATGTGATGGTTACAAGATGTCTGCATGAGACAAGGTTGGGACACCCGTTTACCTCTAGCAGGACGCGGTATCGGAAAGTGATTGACATGAATAGACTGGGTAGTTTAATCTCAAAGGCGCGGCATAACATTGGATCAGGCACACATTCAGATAAGTTTTCCTATTTTTGAGTTCGGAAAAGTTTTTCTCTTCTTTTGTCATTTGCGGTCAGTATTCTTTTCTTTTCTTTCATTTTCGAAAATTGATTTTTCAAAGCTTACTACCAAGTCTCCCAAAGCAGTACATTGAAAGTGGATAGGCACGGAACAAGGCAATAAGACAAAAGTCGTTACGATAGTGAGATTGGGATGACAGGCTGAGTGGAAGGTTCGCAAGAATTATGGAGTATGATGGACACATGTGGCATGTCCGAAAGATGATTTCACGCAGCAGATCACCGGCTAAAAAGAGTCGGACCAAACCAAAGAGTGGAATAAAAGGAAAAGATGAGAGGTCGTTCGTAGAAAAAGCATCTTCCCAAGCAAGCGTCAACGTCGTCCTCAAAGTTCGAGAGAGGCCAAGCAGCGGAAAGAGAATGGCCTCAACAAGAGTGGCACGACCACTCGCGGCGTTTTGAAACTAACAATTTTTCTTTGATTTAAAGCAGGAAAAGAGGGTCCGACGGCAGAAAAGCATACCGTCCGGAAGTTTATCACACTGGGGCAGAAAATTTTCTCCTGTTGCGAAAATTTTCTGGAAAGCAAGACTCAGAGGATAAGTGTAGAAAGCAACACAAGACGGGGTGATCTTTGAGCCGGGTATCATCCCCAGCAGTTATTGGAAAAAGAAAAAATGGCTTCGAGATTTCCCCAGCAGTATTACATCCTATAATTTGATCAAGGAAACAAAAGCGTGAGTCCCAGAAGAGGTAGGGGAAGAAGGAAGAGAATGAGGGGTGAAGGAAACAAAGAATACTTCCTCAGCAGCATCACCCCCAGCAAGCGAGTAAACAGTTCCAAAAATATCCCCAGCAGCCAGAAGAAAAGTAATACGACCGGGGGAAAGCAATTCCAAGACAGGATAATTCAGAAGAGAAGGTGTTCCGAGAGGTAACGCAGGAAGAAGAAAATGGTACAAGAGGCGAAGGAAGGTAATCAAGATAGGATGAAATCAGTGAAGTTGTAGTTGAAGTCAGGGAGCCCGCCTGGAGAATGGAGTGGCGATTTAGTTTTGAAGTAGTAGTTGAAGTCAGGGAGCCCGCCTGGAGAATGGAGTGGCGATTTAGTTTTGAAGTTGTAATTGAAGTCAGGGAGCCCGCCTGGAGAATGGAGTGGCGATTTAGTTTTGAAGTTGTAATTGAAGTCAGGGAGCCCGCCTGGAGAATGGAGTGGCGATTTTATTTTGAAATAGTAATTGAAGTCAGGGAGCCCGCCTGGAGAATGGAGTGGCGATTTAGTTTTAAGTTGTAGTGGAAGTCAGGGAGCCCGCCTGAAGAATGGAGTGGCGATTTAGTTTTGAAGTTGTAATTGAAGTCGGGAGCCCGCCTGAAGAATGGAGTGGCGATTTATTTTGAAGTAGTAGTTGAAGTCAGGGAGCCCGCCTGGAGAATGGAGTGGCGATTTAGTTTTGAAGTTGTAGTTGAAGTCGGGGAGCCCGCCTGGAGAATGGAGTGGCGATTTTATTTTGAAGTAGTAGTTGAAGTCAGGGAGCCCGCCCGGAGAATGGAGTGGCGATTTAGTTTTGAAGTTGTAGTTGAAGTCAGGAAGCCCGCCCGGAGAATGGAGTGGCGATTTAATTTTGAAGTAGTAGTTGAAGTCGGGGAGCCCGCCCGAAGAATGGAGTGGCGATTTAATTTTGAAGTTGTAGTTGAAGTCGGAAGCCCGCCTGAAGAATGAAGTGGCGATTTAATTTTGAAGTAGTAATTGAAGTCAGGAAACCCGCCTGAAGAATGGAGTGGCGATTTAATTTTGAAGTAATAGTTGAAGTCAGGAAGCCCGCCTGAAGAATGGAGTGGCAATTTAATTTTGAAGCAGTAGTTGAAGTCAGGGAGCCCGCCTGGAGAATGGAGTGGCGATTTAATTTTGAAGTAGTAGTTGAAGTCAGGGAGCCCGCCTGGAGAATGGAGTGGCGATTTAATTTTTAAGTAGTAGTTGAAGTCAGGGAGCCCGCCTGGAGAATGGAGTGGCGATCTGTTTTAATTTGGTGGAGGAAAGCGGTATAATGTAACAGAAATCTTCGGCATGAATCCAAGTTCGTAAGAAGAGACGAAGCATCAGAAGGAACGCCAAGTCAGACAAGATGGCAAGGAGCGCGACAAGATCAAGTTAAAAAGGATAGATAAGAACTTGTAGTACTGTAACTTAGTCTAGCTTCTTGTTTTTGTTGCTTAGCGCGGTGTAACAAGGAAATCAGCTAAGCAGTGGTAACAACAGTAACAGCGGCAACAGCAGTAACAGCGAGATCGCAACAGTCATGGTAGTCCCAGCTACCAGAACTTCCCGAACTACATTGACCTGATTCCTTTTTAGCCAGGGATATGTAGGAGACCTTTGAAGCAAGGTTCGGTCAAAACTTTTCCAAAATGCTTCATACGGAGTGTTCGAATGGGCAAAAATCGCTTATATCCGCTCATTTATCTTTGCACGAAAACTCTGCGTGTTTACGCGCAAAGAGGGGCAGCTGTGAGCACGTGATTTTTGCCTTACTTGAGAAGTACTCCCAGAAAATTCAAAAATAAAAATAGTTTCGTGTTGGGTATGATTTTTGTGATTTTGTGTTATTTTATCTTTTGTGTGCACGTTTATTTATTTAAATTAAAAATACAAAAAAAATATATATGCTAAGTTTTGCATTTTTAGTGTTTGATATCGAAGTCATGTGATTTACATTTTTAGGTGATATATAATTGAGTGGGATAATTGTATGCATATATATATATATATATATACATGTACATATATATATGTGTAGTAATGAGATCAAATTGGGCCATAGTTTAGTCCAGGAAAACCAGGCCCAAACGAATTTCCCCCAATCCAGCCCAAATGCCCGTCCAAACTTCAGCCTGGGTAACGCTCGATCTGGACCGTTGGATCTTATAATCCAACGGCCCAGATTAATCCTTTAATTTCAACATACACTCAGGTTATGATTTAACCAAACGACGTCGTTTGGTTTAAGTGAGGGGATCCTGATCGTTGATCGTAAATGATCCAACGATCAGGATTCAATCTCATCTCCGGTATATATTCCTCATTCCATACCCCGCCCCCCAAGCCAGACCCCCCCTCTCCCTTCATCTCCTTCAGAAGCTCTCAAAGCCCGGTGTAACGCCGCCCTCCTCCGCCGCACTCCGCCTGCCGGAAATCGCCTCACGGCGGTTCCGGTAGGCCAATCACCACCAAACCAACGCCAAAACCTTCCCCTCACCTCCCCCATCACGAACCCAGCCTCCACTAACCTCGAATCATGCCGGAGCTCCTCGAATCTTCATTTGAAGATTCGAGTCAAACTCGAACCAATGCCAAATCACCCCAAATTCACACCACAGTCTCCTCACACCTCCCCCACACTCCCATTGACATTGGTTTGCTTCGAATCTAACCAGAAATGCAAAAGCCCCAAATCCGAGCCCAAGAACCCTAGAATTCCAAGATTAGGGATTTTGCCCGAGTTTAAGAATTTGGAGTCAATAGGCTCTAATTGGAGTGTTTTTCGTTCGAAAAACACTTCAATTAAAGCGTGTTCACTTCAAAAATGCAATCTCAAGTCCGTGGAAGCTTGAGTTTGTTCGAGTTCGGATTGCCTTCATTAGGTATTTCAATCTTCTTCTGTTTTTAGTTATTGTTGTGTTCTTTGTTTGGTTTAGCCGTTAGTTGCTCCCTTTTGTGCTTAAATTTTATTTTTTGTTTCTTTTGTGAGAGGTCTGTCCTTCTACCCCTTAAGACCTTTATTTGGTCATTCTCATTTTGTTTGTCGTTGGAAAATGTTAGTTATAGAATGAGTAGTCGCCTCGATCAATATTGTCAAGTGTTCAATTTTGCATTTGTTTCTTGTTTACCTGAAATTGTTGAATCACTGATTCGACGATTGACTTGTTACCAATTGTACCTATTGTATGCTGTGATCGATTCAATGAATGTCGTCTAGTACTTAGTTTCAATTGTTGCCGAGATTTTTTTTATTCACTGTTTCATCGGCTAAGATTGTTATCACTGTGATGTGTTGTAACTGATTAGATTTTACTATACTAGATGATGTTACCATTGGGTTTTGCTGGCTGTGGGATTCTGGAGTTTAGTATTAGGATTGAATAAACCCATTTGTTTAATCCCTCACCCATAAGATGGCCCAGTGGAGCCTGCTATTACAGCAGGGCACTCCACCAAGCTCTGATTTTCATACTTAGTTTACTAAAGCCCACACCCAGACATCTACTAGTGCTGAAACAGAAGGGAGCAGTAGGATGGGCAGGGCCTTAGTTTAATTTGCTGGCCATCCAAAGTAGAAGGGATTGGCTATAAATATAGGATAGACAGTGATAAACAGGGGGACATACAGTAAGGACATTTTTTTGAGAGTACCTGGAGAGGAGATAAAACAGTGATAACAGGCATATACCAGGAGAACACACTGAGAGAACTAGAGAAAAATAGGCAGTGATAACAGAGTGTCTGGAGAGCAAAAACAAAACAGTCACACAGAGAGAAAGGCTACTGGTTCATAGGATTTGTGGTCACTGCTTCGATTGTTTGCTTCAGTGGTTGAGTGGTTTGGCCATTGTTGTTACTGTTGTATTCATTTGGTGTTGCTGGCCCAGTTTGTGGCCCCTGGTCGTTTGTTGCTGCTGTTAGGCATTTGTTGTTGATCTGTTTTAACTGGTCCATTGTTGTTGCTGTGGTGTTCATTTGGTGCTGTTGGTCATTAGTGTTGCTGCTCTTGGTCTGTTGTGTTGCTGGCTGGTCTGTAGTGTTGCTGCCTGGGTTGATTGTTGCTGTTTGTTCCACTGTTGGTTGCTGGCTGGTTGGTCTATAGTTTGCTGCCTGGTTTGGTTGTTGTTGTTGTTTCATTAGTTTGTCACTGGTTGTTGGTCTAAGTGACTGCTGGTCCTTTGGTTGCTACTGCTTGGTCATTTGTTGCCGGTTCAGTATTGTTGAGGCTGGTCCAGTTTGCCACTGGTGTAGTATTGTTTGTTGCTGTCTGGTTGTTTATTGCCGCTTGGTTCAAGTTTTAGTCACTAATTCAGTGATCGATAAAGTTCGATTACTGTTGGTTGTTGGGTTGTAGCTGGTTCATTGGTTGTTGTTGCTGTTGGTTTACTGTGGTTGTTATTGGTCTTTGATTGTTGCTCCTGTTACTGTTCTTGTTGCTGTTGCTGCATTGCCATTGCTCACTCTTCCTTGTTCTTCCGCATTCCAGGTACACACCTCTGTTATTGTAGTTCCTTGGTTCGAAAAGAATGAAGTTTGAAGCTTATGCATAAAGTCTATTGAAATATGTAGTCGTCTAAAGCTTTTATGTTCAAGTACATTCTGTTATTCTCCAATTAAGCTTGTATTGTTAGTCTTGGTTATGGAAAAGTGTAGTTAGGCCAAAGATACACTGTCGTTAGATAAGCATGTAAACCTGAATTAGTCTGTTGTATCTCTATCCAATCTTCTCTGCTCGTGTGTGTAATCTCCAAATCTGTTAACGTTAGACCTTATGCTAAAAGCAAGATCAGCTAGGGAGTTGTTACTCAACGGAATGGCGTAATTAGATTAAAAAGAGTCGGGGGTGCATTTCATGTGACCCGACCCCAATTTTGGGCAAGAGTAAACAAAGCGTGTCAGGAACCACAGGCGCATTTCATGTGGTGTGGTCCGTAGCAAGTTTTAAGTAATTTGGAATCAACTCTTAAGTAAGATACAGTGGGATGTAGTTCACTTTAGATTTGAATCAAAGGTGCGCCTCACCCAATAGTTACATTAGTCACACAACCTTCATAAATGTACATATAAAATACTTAGATTTTGAGACGCGTCGTTTCTTAACGAATATCACGCCCTTCTCAACAGTGTAAATAAGTAGTCGATCCGGGCGCATATTTTAGTTCTATCTTCTTAAATACGGGTGTGCATTATGTTGAATAAAGATATGTCGAGGATCCGGGTGCATTTCATGTGACGTGATTCGAAAGCATATTTTTAAGCAACTTTCTCTTTCGTAAATCATAACCAATAATAAAGCGGTAAAAAGATATTAACTTGCACTAGGTACATAATTGTAAAAAGCAGATAGATAAGCCAAACACGACAGTTGAGCGACCGTGCTAGAACCACGGAACTCGGGAATGCCTAACACCTTCTCCCGGGTTAATAGAATTCCTTATCCGGATTTCTGGTTCGCGGACTGTTAAATAGAGTCATTCTTTTCCTCGATTCGGGATTTAACCGGTGACTTGGGACACCATCAATCTCCCAAGTGGCGACTCTGAAATAATTAAAATAAATCCCATCTCGATTGTCCTTTAATTGGAAAAACTCTTTGCACTTTTGCGGGTGCGTAAAAAAGAGGTGTGACAGTACGATGTGCCATTCTGTACTAATATCTATTGATTAAATTATGATGAAATAGACTAAAAGTGTGAAGGGTGATGCCGTGCACAATTTTATTTTATATTTTTTGGATGAGAAAGAGAGTAAAATCATGAAGGGTGATGCCACGCAAATATCGATTCTGTTAATAGTTGTTGATGTTATGACTTTGTTGACTCCTTTTTATTTAGTATTTCTATTTAATATTGTTACCTCCCCTTAAAATATTCCTTTCCCACATTGACTGGTTGTTTCCTGCAACTTTCTTACTGTATGGATATATATATATATATATATATATATATATATATATATATATATATATTATAACTTCACATGTTTATTTGATGGTCTGGTCCTAGCCTCGTCACTACTTCGCTGGGATTAGGCTAGACACTTACCAGCACATGGAGTCGGTCTTGCTAATACTACACTCTGTGCTCTTTTGCACAGATACAGATTTTAGACAGCAGCAACAACAGTAGTCCGGGTATTAACCTTTTGACCAGCGAGACACTAAGGTAGCCTTGCAGGCGTCCGCATGCCCGTCGTCTCCTCTATATTTATTTTCAGTATGTTATCTCATGTATTTGAAATAAACAGTTTTATATTCCTTTCAAAAGGTTATGTTTAGTATTCTTAGTAGTTCATGAGTAATGTGACACCAGTTTTTGGGTAGAGGATTATGTTGAGTTTTCGCATTTAATTTAGTCTAATTAACTTAAGTCTTTCGCTCATTTAATTTTAACAATTCCGTTGAATTGTTAAAAGAAGAATTGATAGATAAGAGTTGGCTTGCATAGCTCCTATTAGTAGGCGCCATCACGACTCCCGAGGGTGGGAAATCCGGGTTGTGACAAGTTGGTATCAGAGCTCTAGGTTACCTAGATCTCACAACTCACGGACAAGCTTACTAGAGTCTGAGGGACTGGTACTGAGACGCCTGTATTTATCCCTTAGAGGCTACAGAGTTAGGAAAATTTCACATTTGTTCTTCCTGTCGTGTGGATTTGTTCCTCAAATGCTAATTGAATTTCTACTTCGTTCTTTCATATATGGCGAGAACACGCACTTCGTCATCTACCGCTCAATAGCCAAAGGCCCCCGCAGCAGCTCCCACTAAGGGCAAAGGGCGAGGCCGAGGCCGTGTTAGAGGCCGAGGTAGGGGCAGAGCTCAACCCCGAGCAACAACAGCAGTGGCGGAGCCTCATGTTGATTTTGAGGTGGAAGTTCCAGCCCCAGCAGTCCTGGGTTACATAGGTCTCACAACTCACGAACAAGCTTAGTAGAGTCTGAGGGACCGGTACGAAGACACCTGTATTTATCCCTTAGAGGCTACAGAGTTAGGAAAATTTCACATTTGTTCTTCCTATCGTGTGGATTTGTTCCTCAAATGCTAATTGAATTTCTACTCTATTATTTCATATATGGCGAGAACACGCGCTTCCTCATTTACTTCGTATGTGAAGGCTCGGCGTATGGTCGAGAAGGGGTGTTTGGCTTATTTCGCATATGTTCGGGATTCTAGTGCTGAGGTTCCCTTTATTGATATTGTGCCCGTGGTTCGTGAGTTCTAGGAGGTTTTTCCTTTAGACCTGCCGCGTATGCCACCCGACAGAGATGTTAACTTCTGCATTGATTTGGCTCTGGGAACCTAGCCCATTTCTATTTCACCATATTGCATGGTCCCGCCAGAGTTAAAGGAGTTGATGGAGAAATTGCAAGACTTGCTTGAGAAGGGTTTCATTAGACCCAGTATGTCGCTATGGAGCGCCAGTGTTGTTTGTAAAAAAAGGATTGCTCGATAAGAATATGCATTGATTATCGGCAATTGAACAAGGTTACAATCAAGAATAAGTATCCACTGCCGAGAATTGATAATTTATTTGATCAGCTTCAGGGTGCCAAGGTGTTTTCAAAGATAGACTTAAGGTCTGGCTACCATCAGTTGAAGATTAGGGCATCCGATGTTGCTAAGACAACT
The DNA here is from genome assembly GCA_032618575.1 of Nicotiana noctiflora. NCBI lineage: Eukaryota > Viridiplantae > Streptophyta > Magnoliopsida > Solanales > Solanaceae > Nicotiana > Nicotiana noctiflora. The sequence continues at coordinate 29,470 of JASVEL010012149.1, forward strand.
TTTCGCACTCGGTACAGACATTATGAGTTCTTGGTCATGTCTTTTGGGTTGACAAATTCCCCAACAACTTTTATGGACCTGATGAACCGGGTGTTCAGGCCTTATTTAGACTTGTTCGTGATAGTCTTCATTGATGACATATTGATATACTTCTGCAGCCAGGAGGAGCATGAGCAACATCTCAGGTTCTTCAGACTCTAAAGGATAGCCAGTTATATGCTAAGTTTTCAAAGTGATAATTCTGGTTGAGTTTAGTTGCATTTCTGGGTCATATTGTATCCGTATAGGGTATTCAGGTTGATCTGAAGAAGATTGAGGTAGTCAAGAACTAGCCTAGGCACACATCAGCTATAGAGATTTAGAGTTTCTTGGGATTAGCATGCTACTATCGTCGGTTCGTAGAGGGGTTCTCATCTATTACAGCCCCGATGACTAGGTTGGCCTAGAAGGGAAACAATTCAGTTGGTTGGACCAGTATGAGGCGACTTTCAGAGGCTCAAGACAGCTCTAACTACTACACCGAAATTGGTTTTGCCCACAAGCTCAGGGCTTTATACAGTCTATTGTGATGCTTCCCGTATTGGGCTTGGTGCAGTGTTGATGTAGGATGGCAAGGTCATTGCATATGCTTCGAGTTAGTTAAAGATTCACGAGAAGAACTATCCAGTACATGATTTGGAGTTGGCAGCTATTGTTCATGCATTGAAGATTTGGAGGCACTATTTATATGGTGTGGCATGTGAGGTGTTCACTGATCATAAGAGTTTTCAGTATTTGTTCAAGCAAAAGGAGCTAAATTTGAGGCAGAGGAGGAGGTTGGAGTTGTTGAAGGATTATGACATCACTATTTTATCTCACCCGGGAAAGGCCAATGTGCTGGCCGATGCTTTAAGTAGGAAGTCAGCCAGTATGGGCAGTCTTGCTTATATTCTGGTTAGTCAAAGGCAACTTGCTTTGGATGTTCAAGCTTTAGCCAACAGATTCGTAAGGTTGGATATTTTTGAGCCCAGTCGTGTATTAGCTTGCACGTTCGCTCTTTCTTCATTATTGGAGCGTATCTGTGATCGACAATTTGATGATCCCTATTTGTGTGTCCTTAGAGAAACGGTGTAGCGAGGGGGTTCCAAGTAGGTTACATTAGATACTGATGAAGTGTTGAGATTGCAAGGGTGAATTTGTGTACCAAATGTGGATGGGCTTCAAGAGTTGATTCTAAAGGAGGCCCATAGTTCCGGATATTCTATTCGTCCAGGTGCAGCGAAGATGTATCAGGATTTGCGGCAGCCTTATTGGTGGCGTAGAATGAAAAAGAATATTATGGCATATGTAGTACGGTGTTTGAACTGTCAACAGGTTAAGTTTGACCATCAGAGGCCTGGTGGTTTATTTCAGAGAATTGAGCTTCCCGACTGGAAGTGGGAGTGGATCATGATGGATTTTCATTGCTGGACTTTCGTTGACTCAGAAGAAGTTAGATGCAGTTTGGGTCATTGTCGATTGGATGACCAAGTCAGCACATTTCATTCCTGTGGCAGTCACCTATTCATCCGAGAGGTTAGCTGAGATTTATATTCGGGAGATTGTTCTCCTGCATGGTGTGCCGGTATTTATCATTTCAGATCGAGGTACGCAGTTTACCTCACATTTCTGGAAAGCATTTCAGCTAGAATTAGGCACCCAGTTACAGTTGAGCACATCATTTCATCCTCAGACGGACAGGCAGTCAGAACGTACTATATAGATTTTGGAGGATATGCTCCGAGCTTGTGTTATTGACTTTGGAGGTTCGTGGGATCAGTTTTTGCCTTTAGCAGAGTTTGCCTACAGTAAGAGCTACCTGTCGAGTATTCAGATGGCTCCTTATGAGGTTTTATATGGTAGGCGGTGTTGATCTTTGGTTGGATAGTTTGAACCGGGAGAGGCTCGATTGTTGGGTACAGAATTGGTTTCGGAGGCCTTGGATAAGGTCAAGATTATTCAGGAAAGGCTTCGTTTAGCTTAGTCCAAGCAAAAAATCTATGCAGATCGTAAGGTTTGAGATGTAGCTTTCATGGTTGGTTAGCGGGTGTTGCTCCGAGTGTCGCCTATAAATGGCGTGATGAGATTTGGGAAGAAGGACAAGCTTAGCTCTAGGTTCATTGGTCCATTTGAAATTCTTGATCGAGTGGGAGAAGTGGCTTATAGACTTGCATTTCCGCCTAGCTTAACAGTTGTGCATCCAATTTTTTATGTATCCATGCTTCAGAGGTATCACGGCGAGACCACGTGTTATATTTCAGCACTATCCATATGGACAAAAGACTTGTCTTATGAGGAGGAGCCGATAGCTACTCTAGACCGGCAGGTTCGTCAGAAGAAATCCAAGAGTTTTCCCTCTGTTCGTGTTCAGTGGAGAGGCCAGCTTCCTGAGGCTTCAACCTGGGAGTTCGAGTCTGATATGCGGAGCCATTATCCCCATATATTTCCTAACTCGGGTGCTTTCTTCTTCTATCTGTTCAAGGACGAATAGTTATTTTAGAGGTGGAGAATGTGACGACTCAAAGGGCCATCACTTGTCTTCTTGTCCAAAGGTTTCTGAGGTAAGTGTTGCTTAACTCTTTTTCTTCATTTTCCATCAATATCAATTGAATTCCTATGCCTAAACATGTGAAAATAGGTAAAAATTACAGAATTGGTAGAGTTAGGATTTTCAAATATTTCGTGAATTAGACCTCGTTTTGGGGTCGAACTTGAAAGCAAATTATAGATACGGGCTCATGAGTGAATGGGTGATCGAAATTTGGTTCGAACCTTGTATTTTGACCAAGCGGTCCCCGAGGTCGATTTTTATAATTTTTGGCAGAATGTCTAGGAAAATATATTTAGGCATGTGGATTGGATTGTTTAGTATTATTGATGATATTAAATCAATTGTGTATAGCTACGATTGAATTCAAGCCAAATTCAAAGGGAAAAGCGGTGCTTAAAGATTGAATTGGCCATAGAACTCCAAGGTTAGTGTTTGGTCTAACCTTAGATTGAGGGAATAATAGTTGAGTCTTAATTGCTAATTGCTAAGTGTCGAGTACGATGTATAGCATGGTGACGAGTATCTATACATTGGTGTCTAGTATGACCGTAAGTCTTTATACTAGGAATATTTGGATTATGCTATATCTTCCATGCCTAAATGATAATTTCTATATATTGTGAAGAGTATGTGAAAGAAATTGTGATATTTAATATTTAAGGAGCGTTGGCACAAATTATAAATAAAGTACTGAGTAAGAATGAAAGAAAGAAAATGAATCATTGAATAATTCCCTCGCCAAATATTTATGGAATTGTTGATATATTCCTTGCTGGAAATATTATTGTATATTATTGGGTCCTTATTGGACCCCTATTATTAATTTTCAGTTATTTACCTTTCCCCTTAACTGTGATTGTTTTTTGGGCGATGAAGAGTGGTAATGCACCAAAAGGTGATGCCGTGCATTGTTTGATAATGTGAGGGAATAGTATAAAGCACGAAGGGTGATGCCGTGCCGTACGATATGCCATTTCGTACTGATATCTATGGATTAAATTGTGATAAAAGAGAGTAAAAGCACAAAGGGTGATGTCGAGCACAATTTTATTTTATATTGTTTGGGTGAGGAAGAGAGTAAAAGCACGAAGGGTGATGCCGTGCAAATATCGATTCTTTTGATACTTGTTGATGTTTTAACTTTGTTGATTCCTTTTTATTTAGTATTTCTATTTAATATTGTTACCTCCCCTAAAATATTCCTTTCCCACATTGAATGGTTGTTTCCTTCAAATTTCCTATTATATATATATATATATATATATATATATATATATATATATATATATATATATATATATATATATATATATTTTGAACTACACATGTTTATTTGATGGTTTTGTCCTAGCCTCGTCACTATTTCGCCGGGGTAGGCTAGACACTTACCAGCACATGGGATCGGTTGTGCTGATACTACACACTGTGCTCTTTTGCACAGATACAAGTTTCAGACAGCAACAGTAGCGCGGGTTTTAGCATTTCGATCAGCGAGACACTGAGGTAGCCTTGCAGGCATCCGCATGCCGATATCTCCTCTATCTTTATTTTCAGTCTGTTCGAGACAAACAATTTTATATTCCTTTCAAACGGTTGTGTATATATATATATATTTGAACTACACATGTTTATTTGATGGTTTTGTCCTAGCCTCGTCACTATTTCGCCGGGGTAGGCTAGACACTTACCAGCACATGGGATCGGTTGTGCTGATACTACACACTGTGCTCTTTTGCACAGATACAAGTTTCAGACAGCAACAGTAGCGCGGGTTTTAGCATTTCGATCAGCGAGACACTGAGGTAGCCTTGCAGGCATCCGCATGCCGATATCTCCTCTATCTTTATTTTCAGTCTGTTCGAGACAAACAATTTTATATTCCTTTCAAACGGTTGTGTTTAGTATTCTTAGTAGTTCGTGAGTAATGTGACACCAGTTCTTGGGTAGAAGATTATGTTGAGTTTTCGCATTTAATTTAGTCTAATTAACTTAAGTCTTCCGCTCATTTAATTTATCCCGGTGTATTTATTTTGTTATTGTTGAATTGTTAAAAGAAGAATTTTGGTAACGAAAGGGATAGATAAGAGTTGGCTTGCTAGCTCCTATTTAGTAGGCGTCATTGCGACTCTCGATGGTGAAAAATTCGGATCGTGATAGCATGCCTTGTCATTTTCACGCGTGGCAGCAAACAGAAGATGGCATTTGGCCTAATGAAGTGGGCTTGTCGTTTAATTTGTAGTCCAATTGAATGGACTAACCCATCACATATATATTGAATTTTAATAATTTACCTAATTTACTAGCCACAAAATTTGTCTGGACTAGTGTCTTGAATTTAACGTGCTCCAAATTATTTTATGAATTTAAATCTGATAAAATTTAAATGCTTACAGTAATATTTGGATAAATTATTTTTTTGATGTCATTTCATGATAACACGCACCAGTAATATGAAGAATAAACGTGTAATTTTATAAACAAAAATTGTGATATAGAGTATAATTATTATATGAAAATATAGGATAAATGATAAAATAAAATTGTTTAGTTATAATAAAGGGAGAGATTGACAGAAAAAGATAAAGTAACGATACGTCCACGTCAAATCAATAGTTATATATAGCCTGTTTGGCCAAGCTTATTTTTGGCCAAAAGTGCTTTTTTAGGCAAAAAACACTTTTGGCCAAAAATTAAGGTGTTTGGCCAAGCTTCCGGTGAAAAGAAAGTGCTTTTGAGGAGAAGCAGAAGCAATTTCGGAAAAGCAGAAAAAAATAGTTTCTCTCCAAAAACACACTTTTGAGAAGCACTTTCGAGAAAAATATACTTAGAAGCAGTTTTTAAAAGCTTGGCCAAACGCTAATTACTGCTCAAAAGTGTTTTCCAAACTAATTATCCAAACACAAACTACTTCTCACCAAAAGTACTTTTAAAAAACACTTCTCAAAATAAGCTGATTTTTGCAGCTTGGCCAAACGGGCTAATAAAGTAACATATTTCATTGTTACGTAACTGATAATTTTAACAACGATATATTAAAATTTAAGTAACAACCAAAATAAATATTATATTTAAAATAACAATACAATACGATATAATATTTAACAATAATCCAAACAAACTGTTAATTGTGCTTAATAGATGAGTATCTATTTGTCACTATTGACTATCTATAATTTCAAGTAGAAAAGACATTCTCTTGTGTTAAACACATAATATATTAGTAGTATTGATAATTAAGTATTTATTAAAACTTTCCAAAGCGACTTATGGAGTTATGGATCATGACATATCTTGCCATTTTTGAATATTGAATAGCCAACTTGACTTATGGAGTTATGGATCATGACATATGTTGGCATTTTTGAATATTGAATAGCCAACTTGACTTATGGAGTTATGGATCATGATGACATATTTTGGCATTTTTGAATATTGAATAGCCAACTTTAATGGGTGAAATATTTTAGTAATTATTATATATTCCACTCATTCTTCCCTTCATATTATTCATATATAGTATCAGTATCCGTCATCTTTATTCGGTCCAACACATATATCAAAGAGAAAAAATCATTCTCCCCTTCTGACCACCATGTGCACGTTAGAAAAGTCAGGCAACATCTTCTATCTTACGCTTACCGGAGACGATGAGCACCGACTGAATCCTACTCTCATCGCTACCATCCGTTCATTGGTAGCCGAAGTTAAATCCCAAGCCGTGAAGGGTTCCGTTCTGGTCACAAAAGCCCAAGGCAGGTTCTTCTCTAACGGCTTTGATCTAAAGTATGCACAAGCCGCTGGTTCAGCGCAAGCTGCCAAAGATCGGCTACACAACATGGTGGCCTTGTTCAAGCCGCTGGTCGCCGATTTCCTATCACTCCCAATCCCGACAATCGCCGCCGTCACCGGCCACGCTGCGGCGGCGGGGCTGCTGCTAGCGATATGCCATGATTATGTAACCATGAGATCGGATAAAGGAGTGGTGTATATGAGCGAGTTGGATATAGGGATGACTTTGCCGGACTATTTTACGGCGATGATAAGGTCTAAGGTTGGATCCGCAGCTGCTCGGCGGAATATGGTTTTGAAAGCAGCGAAAGTGAAGGCGGAGGAGGCCGTGGCGATGGGAATTGTGGATTCAGCGCATCCTACGGCGGAGGAGGCAGTGGTTGCGGCGGTGAAGCTGGCGGAGGAGCTGGGGAAGAAGCGTTGGAATGGCAAAGCGTATGCAGAGCTGAGGAAATCGTTGGTTCCGGAAGTGTGTGGAGTTTTAGGGTTGAAACATAGTGCTGTCTTGCCTTCACGCTTGTGAGAATCACTTTTTCATTCAGAAAGTTACTTCTTTCCCCCGGCTTTTTACCAATACTATTTATGATAATAATTGACCCTATTTCATAAGCTTTGAACAATATATTGTCATGGTATGCTGTCTAAAAGAAATTAATTTATCTATGTGCACGCCCATTCAGAGGCAGATCTAAAATTAAAGGTGATATGTATCAAAATTTCCTTATGTACATCTTGTAATTAGGGATGGTAAATAGTGCGGTGCAGTTGTGATTGTAAGGCAAACTTGTGCACACCCGGCAAGACTCCAAGCCGCTCCGCCCGTAACTTTTTTTTGCTATTTTTAACTGCTCTGTCCCGCCCAGATATATATACAAAAATAACTATCCAGTATAGTCCTACAGGCTGGGGTCTGAAGAGGGTAATATGTACGCAGGCTTTACCCCTACTTGATAGGACATAGAGGTTGTTTTCAATCGACCATGAAAAGGAAAAAAACAAAACCAAAAGAAAAAGTATTAGTGACTCCAGAATAAATCACAAAAAACTGACATATAAAAGGGCAAAGTAAACAAAGCAACAACGTGAATAAAAGGTATTAGTAATTCTAGGAGTACTCACAGAGATATTAATCTATCGGGAACCCTCCCCGATTCATTCCTATCCCGCGAAATGATAGAAGCTCCTAACCTACAACCTTGATAATAGACCTCCAGATTTTCCTATTAAGAGTCCGCCCAGTTATATATATTTTTTTAATTTGAAAAAGTTATCAAAAGATACCACATTCCAAATTTTCAATGTACTATATTCTTCTTTTTTAAGAAATTGCAATTTTTCTTCTTTTGTTGATGTTAACTCCACTTACTATATATAGTTATTTTTTCCTCTTTATCTTTTTTATATTAATGCAAGAATGTAGACTCTGTAGTAATTATAAGTATATGTCACTTTCATTATAAATATGGATTGATCGAGAACAGCAACACGCAAAAATTAGTATTGCAATCGTTTGCAGCAAGAATAAAAGCTAGGACGAGAACGTTGCTTCTTCAATGTTCTAATCACTTTGTTTTTTGCCTAATATTTCTGGCTCATTACCAATAGTTTTTTAAGGCTCTACTTATCACAATTAGTCCTTTGCTGTCCCTATTGTCTAATTTTTTTTTACTCATTTTACAAACAAGTTCTCTTTAGAAACAGTAAAACAAGTTCTTTCTTTACTTACTAATAACAGTGAAGATTTTGTCATATAACAATTCTAATTTGTTTGGGATTGTAGCGTTAAAATTATAATATAAGCCTTCCAGTTATGAGACAGTAGAATTCCTCCCCGTTACAAACAAAGCAGAGTATTAAGATATGACTGTCTTTAGGAGATCTGGTAGCGTTTTAGTCTTTTGGGTTTTAGTTAAAAAAAATGGGAGTTTTAGAGCTTTACTCATAAAAATTAAATTAATTATCCTTGCCTACCCATTTACTTTTGTACCCATTAAACTAATTATCCTTCCTACCCATTATAGCTTTTATGGGTAACTAACTCTTTTTCACATTTTCTTTTTTCTTCTTTTTCGTTGTTTTTGGTCTTTCTCCCTTTCTGTTATGTTTTTTCTATCATATCATTTTTTATTTTCTTTTTTACCATAATATGATTCAGAACTCAATCTTGGCTCCTTTATTTTTATTTTATTTCTTTCCTTTTATTCATTTTTCTTTTATTTCTTTGTTTCTTTTTTAATTTCACTTAACTCTTTTTTTCCCTAGATAATCTAATCACATTCATTTTTTTTGGCTCCCTTTTTTATTCTTCTTTATTTTATACAACAATAAAAAATAAGTAATATACTAAACATTCATTCATTGTTTTTGTCATATAACTGATATAATATACCTTCTGTCTTTTATCTCATTTTTTATCTAAATCAATTTTTAGAACTACTTATACATTATACATGTTTTCTCTTCTATTTTTTCATTGTATTTTTTCTTTTTGCTCCTTCGCTAATTTTATTTTTATTATTTTTAAATTATTTGTTCTATATTTCTTATTTTTCCTCATAATCTAATTCTACATATCTTTTTGGCTCTTTTACTTTTGTTCTTTTTTCTCTCCTTTTTTTTACTATATCAAATAAAAATAACCGATATAATACATATCACATTGACTGTTGTTGAGCACCATAAATTACATAATCAAATTCTAAGGATCAACACGTGTATGTCATGCAAACCTTGATCTCCTTCCCTATTAATATCAATACACACTCTACCATTAGCAGTAAACCATTTATAGAACAAGAAAATATAATCTACGACAACCAAATCTCCATATATACTAGTTAGAATAAAAATGATAATAAAAATATTAAAAAATACAACAAAAATATAAGTAGCGAAAAAGACTTCTAGTACCATGTGATACTAATATGGTATATATGTATACCAACAGAACATATAATTTCTACAACTATTTGTGACTATACTACTGTACCAAAATATTAAAGGACGGAATAAAAGTATGAGAAAATTACATGCTTGTATTGCAAGCTAAATATTCACAAAACAACTTGCTCATTTTGTATACTAAGAAGGTATATAGTTGTATGAGGTCGTTCTAACAATTGCCTATAACTATAAAAACTATTAATACACACAAATTTTATCCACCGGCACACAAAAATTCCAGCATTATTGCAACTCATGTTGATATAAATAATTTCATAATAGAATTCACTTAAAATGCAGCTAAAACAATCAAAACAATGTTAAAACCACCATATGATACCAATATGGCATATAACTATACCAGCATGGTATACAGTTTTGCTAGTTAATTCCCAACAACTATATGACTATACTACTATTACATAACACACATGCATAAAGAGAAAAATAAAAAAATAGTGTACCACATATTAATATAATAAGGTATTTCAAGATATTATACTATATTAATATTATTAAAAAAAATTAAATATTGTACCGATTAAATGCAGCTAATACAATAAAAAAATAATTCAACTAGCATATGATACCAATATAGTATATAGCAATACTAATATGGTATATAGTTGGAATGAATTATATACTAAAATGGTATATTTGTATACTATTTGGGTATACAATACAAATTCGTCTTCTTCTCATGTTCAACTATATTTCAACCCAAATTTCTAAAATTTACTGCAAAATCTCCACCAAATTAACTAAAACTGTAGCTACAACATCTAATAAACTTTCCAGACTAACCCATATAGGATCGAATCAAAACAATTAAAAACTCAAATAAACCAAGTTATGAGTTTCAAACTTCAAGGTCTGTGGTATTGAAATACATATCTTAGATCCTTTAATTGGCACCTGTTTAATGTGGGACTTCAATAACGTTGCGAAAAGGATAATCTTTGTGTGTGCTGGCTGCTAAGGAGAAAGAGTGGTCAATGTTACTTCAATTTCACATAAGATTAACAGATAGTGACTCAAATTCACAGAATATTCTACAAATGATTGATTAGCAAACTATTAAAATAATATCATTCAATCAATCAATGATCTAGATTGACTATACTGCAAGTTTTACAAAATATAGACAATATATGAGGTTGGATTAGTGGCGAAGCCACATGGTCATATGGGTGGTCAATTGACCACATTTCGTCGAATAATTATAATGTGTATTTAGGTAAAATATTATGTTTAGAGTTATATAACATTTTGAACATCTTTGTTTGGTGCATAGTAGAAGTTTCTACCGAAGCAGGAAAGCTCTAGGATTTTGCTAACCAGTGTGAAGTTGAGTTCTATCCTTCACTAGTTCATGCAAGGCTAACAATATTTATACATCGGAAAATTCACGTTCAATGTTTAATCAGTATATTGTCCGAGATCATGTATATTTCGATTTTCCTAACTTAAAAGTATACATTAGTAGCATGTTACTTGCCTATTTTCTAAATTACTTATATGGCTTCTTATGCACGAATACTCATGTACAATTATCTTTTCTTTTAGTTAGTGTAAAGAGTTTTTTACTCTATCACCATAGAAGTTCAACAGAGTTCAATATATTAGCACATTCAAAATTTAAAAATTAATTGTGATATTAAATATTTGAAATATGATCCATAAATTTATTATATCCAACATGGAATACATATTTATTACTTTAATTGTATACATCTTTGACTTATAAAATTATTCTAACATGATTTCGTTAAATTTATTATTAGCACCCTCTAAGGAAAAAAGAAGTAGACAAAAAATTTAAAGGAACAAAAATCGTGTTCTTAATATCAGGAGAGAAAAAATAGCAAATTCTTTGTTTGCATTCAAAATTTCTAATTTTAGGAGTTTTTACATACATTAAATAAGGAAACCATTTGGAGGGTAAATAGTATTGATTGCATAGGTAGGAAAAGTAAATAGTTTAGGTATGGGTATTTAAGGGTAAATAGTTTGAATTTAATAGGTATAAAGTGAGATTTTCTCTAAAAAAATAATAGTCTTGACCCGAGCCCCATCCTGCCCCGTGTTATTTTTTCTAAAAAAAAAAATTCGAACCCACTCCGCCCCCACAAACACTGCAACCCATTCCGCCCCGCAAATGCTAAAACCCGCCCCGCATCCGCATCGCGCATTGCCATCCCTACTTATAATAACTAGTATATAGTTTGTTCATAATGTTTCAGGCTATCTAATAGGCATTTTCCTTGTAAATATGGAAATTATATCACTTTTTTAGACTTTATTTATAAATTTTACTGGGTATATTAGTATTGTCGTATGAAAAGTACATCATACATCAAGAAGCAAATTTAGTTAGGAAGAAATCACACATCAATATTTTTAATAAAGAACTACATCTTTTTTGTATGCTAAATTCAATAAGCAACTCCACCAATGAGAATAAGAAAATAAAATAACATCTTCAATAAATAAGTTATGTTCCATAAGTAAATACAAAATTAGATAAACTACAATATTATAAAACTTAAAATCCAAAATCTCATGTTTTGCAAGGCACAATGATTGCAAAATATTCATCATAATATAACAATAAAGAGATTTAATTTTTATTTGACAATCATAGAATATCACAAATTGTTATGTTATACTAATAAATAAAAAAAGTTTGAAGCATTAAATTTGATCTCAATCCAAATATCAAAACTCGTGTTTTTTGATTTTATGAAAGCAAAAACTAAAATATTTGAGCTTAAGAGAAATGCTTATTTTTGGATCTTTTTCTTAAAAAATTTGGAGTCTTTCTTTTGAGTGTTTTTCGTAAAGATTACAAATAAAATAATAGAATGGAGAAAAAAGTATAAAAATAATAAATGATAAATAGAATTGGGATGTAACTAAAAAGAAAAATAATTGGGACAAAAGAAAAGGAAAAGACAGACAATGTTTAAGATAAATTCAAATTTAAATTTTACACACGAGAAAAATATTAAAAAAATCTACCAGCTATGATATCTTTGTTTAGTTTGCGACTGAGAGAGATAGAATAGAATATTTAAATTAGTTTAAAAAAATTCTACATAAATATAATATATTATAATTTTACCAACACAGCAAATGCCATACTACCCCACCCTAAATGTTGGATCCTTTGTAAAGGTATACTCTTTCTTTGAGAGTTCAGTCGGTTTATTAAGTTAGCCAAAACCTTTAGGTATATTTAATTAAATAATGATAATGGGTATAAACAGAAACTTTTGGCGTTTGTGCAGTTGTTACAGACGGGGAGAGAGAGAGGAAAATAGATAAAGCAATCATAAATAGAGGAAAATTGACACTCGTAATCAGTTGCTAAAGAATTGATTCATTGGTATTTACCAGTAAGATAATGATACGTGTGGATGTAATTTTGAAAGTGAAAGTTGATGCTTCTTAATCTTATTAATTAAAAGAAAGAAAAAGAAAGTTCTTTCGTAAATGTCGTCAGCTTTTTCTGGATTTGGAAATTTGTGGTTTTCGTGGCTTAGTTATTGGGATTATTTTTCTTTAACTAGTTATGCATAGATAGTAATTTTATAATTGTTCCTTACAACGTTCGATCTTATCTTGAAATTACTAGTGTTCCTTACAATTTTATAATTTTATAATTGTTCCTTACAACGTTCGAAGAATCCATAGATAGTAATTTTCGTCAGCTCTTATTTTTCTTTAACTAGTGTGGATTTTGTTTTTATTTAAATCTTGAAATTTTATTGCACATAAAATATGTAGCTACATGTTCAGTTTTTTTACTGAATATAGGTTCTCTTAGGAGCTTGCCTTTTCAAGTTGAATTGCAAATGATGTTGTAATTTCATTTGAACACTTGCTTTCTTAATATATATAACAAGCTGTCTTTGGAAGAAAAAAAATATTAAACCCTCGGGGTTGAATCGGTGGTAATTGACTTGAGTTTTATGGTTTGCTCCCTTTTAAGGTCTTGAGTTTGAAACTCATTGGGTGCAAATAATTTCTGAGGGCCATCAGACTGGGTAAAACCTGAATTAACCGTGGTACACTTGCGAAAAACTCCTTGCCGAATGTCTGCACTCCAGAATTAGTCGGGCTCTTAGAGACTAGTACACGCGATACAAATAAAAAAAAACCAAATAAAGAAGGAAGGAGGATTGAAGTGTTGAGGCAGCTAGTTGGGCATAAAACAAAATCATCAAGCTTCATGCGGCCTCTCCAAATACAGGGGCGAATTGGGGAGAACTGCAGCAGCACCCAATTTTTATGCTACCTTTTAATCTATACTTTATTTTTAAAAATTATTAATATTGTAACCACTTAATAGAAAATTCATGTTAATATGATCATTATATCCCTTCCAAAACATATAAAAATGTGTCTCTCCGCCATATTCACATATTCAAATTACATATCTCTTTCGTATCTCCTCCATTGGTCAGTTCCTCCTGAGATCGCGTCTCGTAAGTATTTAAATTCACCTCCAGTATTCAATTTCATCTCCAGTGTAAGTATTCAAATTCATCTCCAGTGTAAGTATTCAAATTCATCTCCAATATTCAAAATAGATTTTGAATTTTATATTTTCTGATTAACTGATTGGAGTTCTTTCACTGAATTAATTTAAATTCAAATTCATCTCCAGAATTCAAAATGTTTTTTGTACATAACCAGCTGAATTTTTTTGTTATTATTGAAAAACTTCAACAGGAGGCCGAAGTGAATTAAAAATCATAATGCACTAAAAATCTTCGGCCAACCAGCTGAAGTTTTTTTTTTATTATTGAAAAACTTCAGCAGGAGGCCGAAGTTTTGCATCTACACTGGCTAAAATTAAAAAAATTATAATGCACTAAAAGTCTTCAGCCAACCAGCTGAAGTTTTTTGTTATTATTGAAAATCCTGCTGAAGTCTTACACCTACACTGGCTAAAAATTAAAAAAATGCACTAAAAATCTTCGGCCAACCAGCTAAAGTTTTTTTGTCATTATTGAAAAACTTCAGGAGGAGACTGAAGTTTTGCACCTACACTGGCTAAAATTTAAAAAATATAATGCACTAAAAATCTTCGGCCAACCAGCTGGAGATTTTTTGTTATTATTGAAAAACTTCAGCATGATGCCGATGTTTTGCACCTACATTGGCTAAAATTTGAAAAATATAATGCACTAAAAATCTTCGGCCAACCAGCTGAAGTTTTTTTGTTATTATTGAAAAACTTCAGCAGGATGCCGAAGTTTTGCACCTACACTGGCTAAAATTAAAAAATCATAATGCACTAATAATCTTCGGCCAACCAGCTGAAGTTTTTTTGTTATTATTGAAAAACTTCAGCAGGGGGCCGAAGTTTTCCACATACAATGACTAAATTAAAAAAAATTATAATGCACTAAAAAAATTATGGCCAAACAGCTGAGTTATATACTTCATTCTATTGAAATTATTTAGTTCATTTCATTCAATACCTAATATTTAGTTTTTTGTTAATTCCTGCTGCACTTATATAGTTCACTCCCTCAGCTATTTATCGAATTTAAATAGAATAAATATTAAAAAAAACGTACAAAAAACTTATAACAAAATCTTAAATATCATTAAATATAAAAACATATTACATAAAAACATAATAAAATATAAAAAATATTACATAAATTTAAAAAAAAAAATTTATCGTCCATTCCATCATCATCATCTTCGTCGTCGTTGTCGCTTCCGGGTGGACGAGCATCATCATCAGCAAGATTAACAAATCTTGCATACATCACAAGCGTGTCAAGCTTGTTGTTAATTTCTTCGAGCTCCTTGTCATACTTTTCTATGAGCTTATCAAGCTTCAACTCAAGTGCCTCAATTATGTCTGCCTTGATTTCGTTAACTATTTGCCTAATGACAACATTCATTTTTTTGACATACACTGGCTAAATTAAAAAAATATAGTGCAATAAAACAACTCCGGCCAACCAGCTGAAGTTTATTTCTTATTACATACACTAGCTAAATTTAAAAAATTATAATGCACTAAAAACTTCGACCTAACAGCAGAAGTTTTTTACTTATTATTTAAAAACTTCAGTAGGAGTGAAGTTTTTCACATACACTGGTTAAATTAGAAAAATCATCATGAGCTAAAAAACTTCGACCTAATAGCTGAAGTTTTTTACTTATTACTTAAGATCCTCGGCCAACCAGCTGAAGTTTTTTTGTTATTACTCAAAAATTTTAGCTCTCTGAAGTTCGACAGTTATAAAAAAAAATAACTTCAGCTCTTGAGCTGAAGTTCGACATTTATAAAAAAACTAGCTCTATAGCTGAAAATTAACAAGTTACTAAACCAAAACATTCATCGAAAAACATGTTTTGGACCTTATACCTATAGTAACAATTTCCTGTGTAGCACCACCCAGAAGTTCATTGCAAATCGCTATTACTGCTGCGTAGCGATTGTCTTTCACATTTGAACTACCAACAGGTGCTTGATCACTCTCTGAAGCACAACTTGGTGCATGTTTTTCAATGCCAACAACTTTATCATCTCCACCTTTCTCTCACCTTGATGTTGAACAAGTTCAACGCCTTCAATCACATCTTCATGAGCATTATGTTCTTCAGTATCGGTAACCTGATTATGAGCACCTTTTCGATTTGCAGGTGATGATTTACCAATGACATGATTTCGATTCAATTCATATGGTCGACTCATAGTAATTGATGATTTACCATTTGAAGGAACTTCATTATCTACATTTGAACGAATCCTACTGCATGGTAATTTCCCAATTAAAGGCACTGCATTCAATTCCTCTTCCGTAGGAATTATATCCAAAACCCTAAAGTCGCGATATCTCTGTTTAATACAAAAAGGTATATTATGAGAAGAAAAAAAAACTAATACATCAGCATATTATTACAAAATAAAAAGTAACTTACTTCATGAGTTTTGAACATATAATAACGTTCAGGAAATTTAGGCTCTTCAACGCATACATAACGTAGCATCCTAGGGATCTGAGGCATATCAAGGTACTCACCATCTGCTACATATCTATTCCAAACATCTGAAAAGCGCTCATAGAACCAAACACATAATGGATATGGGATATCAGTAAGTTTATACTCAGTTGCATGATATTTGTTCTGCTTGTCCAATGCATGTTTTAATGAATAAATGAGCTTCTCATAAGCCACATTACCCCAAGGATATTCAACACGAGCCTTCTCGTCCTCAACAATACATGAATACTCCTCATTCACACATGAATCAGTATCTTTCCCAAACAAAATAGACTCAACAATAAAAATTTCCGCAAGCGTAACTGCATCTTCATCATTCTCGCACACGTGCTAGATAATTCACATCATTTTGGAATTGCATCACGAGTCATAAAATTTCGAATATCCTTCAGATACACACCTTTCGACTTACCAAAAAACTGGTTTAGAACAGTGCATTTTTGATTAATTAGTTGTTCAATATTATGTGTTGTTATCGGCAAACCAGACATAATATGAATGTCTTCAAGGGTGAAGGAAATGTCATGCCCAAATATCTTGAAAGTAATAGAGTATCGATCATTGGTGAATATTCGAGAAAGACACAAACAATGTACCAATTTCATGATGCATTTGATACTCTCCATAGCAATAATATATTTAAATGGACCATTACTAAGCTTAGCCTGTTGTGCAGGAGTCAAGAAAGATGCAATTACTTCCTTCAACTTAGTCTTCCCCTTCCAATAACCCTTAGAGTTAAACCAATCTATAAATTCAAAATATCTTTGTCCTGGTTTTGTAGGTACAGGCTGAGGGACATAAGGACCTGGGACTACTACAGGTAGTCTAGTCTTTTTAACTGCTTTGCCTTCTTTAGCTACTTTAGCATCTTTAGGTGATTTAGGAGGCATCTGTAAAAAAAAAAAGTAAAAGATACAAATAATAACATCAGGACATTATCAAAAAGATCATTTAAAACTTAAACAACTAAGAAGGCTTAAATTCAACGGGTATAAAACAAAAACTTCAGCTGAAGGAGCCTGGCTAGACTTAAAAAATCATAATGCACTAAAATAACTTCGCCCAACCAGTTGAAGTTTTTTTTGTTATTACGCAAAAAACTTCTGCAGGAGGCTGAAGTTTTCCACTTGTCCTGGTTAAATTAAACAAATCATAATGTACTAAAATAACTTCGTCCAACCAGCTCAATTTTTTTTTGTTATTTCTCAAAAATTTTAGCAGGAGGCTGAATTTTCCCACATACACTGGTTAAATTTTAAAAATGCTATTGCACTAAAATAACTTCGGCCAGCTAGCTGGTGTTGTTTTGTTATTACTAAAAAACTTCAGCAGGAGGCTGAAGTTTTCCACATACACTAGCTAAATTAAAAAATCATAATGCACTAAAAACCTTCGGCAAGCACAAAACATGTAGCAAAAAAAAAAAAAAAAAATCAAATCCAAAAAATTTGCCAAAACATGAATAAAAAAATTCAGCTCCTATCCTAAAGTATCATTATCAATTTTTTAATTCTGAAGTTTTTTATAAATTTTAACGTCGAATAATAGAAAAATTTAGAAATTATATTAACAACATGAACAACATATTAAAATAAACCCTATCATAAATACATGAAAATCAAAACCCAAAATCAGAAATTAAATCATAAAATAAAGCCCAAAAAGATAATGCAATGTACCTATGATTAAATCGTAAAATGGGAACAACGACGGCTAGCAGTTGAAAATTCGAAAGAACGACGAAAATCCTTTGATTTCTGAGAAGAGCAAAGCAAAAAACAAGAATAACGGGAGAGAGAAACAGTAGAGCGCTAGCGTATACTTGGAGAGAAAGTAGTCTTTTAATTAAAAAAGGTAAAATAGTCCTTTCCAATGGCTTTTAACAAATGGGTACGGGTGCAAACAGAAAGACAAAGCGGCTACAGATTAAAAAGGGGCGCCAAAATAGGGCGCCCCATACAATTTTTACGACAGATTGATAGGCAACAGTATAATGGAGTTAATCCATGATCTTTCCGTAAAATTAATATTATATAAATATATATATATATATATATATATATATATATATATATATATATATATATATATATATATATATATACTTGTTAGCATCTATTAGTATAATATTAACTGTTAGCATCTATATTTAAAAAAAGTTGAATGATACACTTAGTTAAACATTGAATTATTTACCAAAAGGAATATGGATCAATCCTCACTTATTGTATTTTTTCCTCATTCTTAGTAGTGCACAAATGTATTTGAATTCCTATATCCGACACTGCCAAATAGGGCAACCTAGCACGTCTATAATTGAATTTAAGGCAACATGCACATACGTTAGGTGGGAGCAGCCTACCAATAGAATAATGGATTTCAAGGGCCCTCTCACCACATGGAGCTATTTGCATTTTATACTGCTCATTTGTCTGATTTACAACTTATCTCCTTATCCTTTAATTTTTAACATGTCATTTCCTTTTCTTCTGTTATCTTATTGTTTTGTTATTTCGATGTTGTTATTGTTCTTGTATTTATTATTTTTAATATGACTTCTTTATTATTTTTTTAAACCTGCTTTGAAATGGTTTTTTTTTAGCCGAAACAACCTTTACCTTCTTAGATAGAGTGTCTTCCTATACACAATTCTTCCTGTAACGGGGAATACACTGGGTATTGCATTTGTATTTTATGAGGAATAAAACAGGAATACTAGTATATTTGTAAACAGAAAAAGATTAATAAAAAGTGCCCCTAGCGTATTCATTGTCTTATAAATAACCTTCGTTTACCTATTGGCTCGTGGATAACCTCACTGGTATCTTTCTTAAAAATTTACGTTTGCCATTAACAGACCACTTACGTGCCTATTTGGGATATGTTGCAGCCTATAAAGCATCCACGTCTAACCTCCATTTCACCCAAAGACCAACCAACCTCCCACCCCCGCACAATCCGCCCCATAAAACCCAACCCGGCAATTTTAACATTGTTGGGTTTAAGTTTGTTATAACTGAAAATATGCTGGAGAAGAAATAGAAGGAAATATGAAAATTTTGTTATAAATAGAAATATAAGTCTATATTTAGAGAGATTTTAGGATTCATTACTGTGGCTAAGTCACACTCTCCCTATAAATAGAAGGTTATATTTCATTGTAATTCATCCAATATCAATAAGAATTCTCTCTCTCTACTTTTCTCTGCAATACTCTTCTTCTTCTCTTACTATTTCATAACACGTTATCAACATGAGGCTCTATCTAATTGAGTAGAAGCTTTTAGATTGAGCACAATGATTATCAATTATTTCATGAACATCCGTCATGATTAAATTATGGATCTAAGGTAAGTATTTTACCATCTTTTTCTCTTTTATTCTATAATTTGATTTGAAATACAAGCAAAGAAAATAAATTTTTATTGTAATTCTGTGACGACCCGGCCGATTGTCTTAAGAATTAATGCCTCGATCCTTATTAACTACTTCCCCTAAGTTCATTTCTACTATTTTGGTTTGCTAGGACGTTTAGTGTTGGGTTTCAGTGAGTTTTGGGACACTTAGTCCCTAAATGAGAGCTTAAATGTTAAAAAGTGATTCATAGTCGGAACAATGTGAAGACGACCTTGGAATGGAAATCCGATGGTCCCATAGCCCCGTTAGGTGATTTCAGGGTTAGAAGCGTGTTCGGAATGTATTTTGGAAATACGTAGCTCATTTAGGCTTGAAATGCCGAAGTGTAAATTTTTGAAGTTTTCGGTCCGATAGTGAGTTTTGATTCGAGGGTCAGATTGAAATTCCAGAAGTTCTAGAAGCTCCGTCATGTCATTTGGTACGTGTGTGCAAAATTTCAGGTCATTCAGACGTGTTTTGGTTAGATTTTCGATAGAAAGTGTATTTTTATGGAATTTAAAGTTCTTTGGTTCAAATCTGTGATTTAATCGAGTTTCCAGCGTTATTTTAGGTGCTTTGAAGATCGGTACAAGTTTCAATAGGGTATTAGGTGATATTGGTTCTTTTGGTTGAGGTCCTAGGGGTCTCGGGATGATTTCAGGTGGTTAACGAAGAAATTATTGAAGCGTTGCACCAGCTGGTTTTTCCTCTTCTTGTATTTTTGCTTCTGCGGCTTGGGAACCACAGAAGCGGGGCCGCATATGCGACTGGATCATCCAGGAAGCGGGTTTGGGCAGAGTTTTCAGGCATCGCATATGCGGAGGAAATTTCGCAAGAGCGGCCTCGCATCTGCGAGAAAGTAGCCGCAGATGCGGCCATTTGGCTTTTGTTTGGAACCGTAGAAGCGATGGATAATTCGCATAAACGGTTGTTGAACTGCATATGCGGACGTTGCTATTTTAGTGAGAGTCACAGAAGCAGCTCACTTTCCGCATAAGTAGGATCGCAGAAGCGGTCCCTTGTTCGCTAAAGCGAAAACACATGTTAAGAAAAGAGGATTTCGAGGGTTGAGTTTCAAAAGTTAAAAAAATCAATTGAGAGCACGAGAGAGGGCGATTTCGAGTGGGTTTTGAATAGAAGACCATTGCGTAATGATTGCTTAATCCTTTTTAGTTGTATTCCATCAATATATAGCTAAATCCATCATCTAATTTTGAATTTGGAATAAAAATTTGGGAAAAACTTCTTAGACCAAACTATTGAGTTTTGAGTGAGCATTTGACCTCCGATTTGGGAGATTTTTATATGGTTAGACTCGTGAGAGTACGAGGGTTCTGAAAATATAAAATTATTCAATTTCGATATGTTGGCTCGAAGTGCATTTTGGTCATTTTACCTAATTTCACGTCGTAGCTTTGAATTAAATAGCAAAACCAGTTGTTTGTGATGTTATTTACGATTCATAATTGAATTGAATAGATTTGAGCCATTTGGAGTCGGATACTCGTGGCAAGGGCATAATTTCTAGTTAATTCTGAGCCGTTTTGAGGTAACTAGCTTGTCTAAACTTTTGTGGGGGACCTTTCCCTTTAGGATTTGTTATTTGGTATTGAAGTGCCTTGTACGTGAGATGACGAGCGCGTACCTGAGCCAATTATTGAAAATCCAATTTTTACTTAAGATATCGAGATTGAGTTTCTTTCATACTTGTTTTGTTCTACTTGTAATTATAACTTGTGCTAGATTAGGAAAGCATGCTTAGTTGATTTAACTTGCCTAATTGCTTAAGTTGCCTTGACTGAACTACGTGAAGCATGCTAGGCCAGTACTCCCTATTGCCTGTCTTTTGTACTTCATTACTGTGTATCTTCTAGTTGTGGTTGTGCATTTATATTGGGATTACTGATGTGGGATTCTGGTAGCTCCCCCCTTGTTTGTTTACTTTGGGACTTCGGGTTTGAATCCCGGTAGATCCCCCTACACTTTTACTTTGGGACTGCGGGTTAGATTCCCGATAGACCCCCCTGCACTTTTACTTTGGGACTGTGGGCTAAATTCCTGATAGCGCCAGGCCCTGTATATTGATAGTTGGACTACAAGACGGTATCTCGGGAGATCTTTCAGATTAGTACATGAGTTAGACTATGGGACGGTATCCTGGGAGATCCACTGGATAGTTGATAAAATGGGGCTATAGGACGGTATCCTGGGAGACCCTCATTGTTATCATTGATATTGAGCTGTATTTACTCTGCGTTTGCTCTATTTCTTCTATTAGTTGTTATTGCCTTGTTGACCTGCCTTATCTCACTGCTGTACTCATTATTCCTACTAGATTTTCATATTGTTAAATTGTTATTATTATATTTTTCCTAAGTAGGGCCCTGACCTTCCTTGTCACTACTCAATCGAGGCTAGGCTTGGCACTTACTGTGTACCGCTGTGGTGTACTCATGCCCTTCCTGCACATATTTTTTATGTGCAGATCATCTAGGTACCTCTACTCAGGCGCACTATACTTGAGGCGAGAAGATACACGGAGACTTCGAGGTACATCTGCTGCATCCGCAGACCAGGAGTCTCTATTCTGTTTCAGCTTTAGTATTTAGTTTATTCTTTTTCTCCCAATTGCTTAGATATTCTGGAGTTAGCGTAGCGTATTATGTTTATGTTAGCCTGTGGTTCCCGTGAGTTTCCGGATTTTGGGATTGAGTTGTAGACTTCTACATTTCTTTTGAGTTGTATAGGCCTAACAACATTATATGCAGTTATTATTTAAATATGTTTAGCTTTAGTTATTTATTCCGTAAGTTAAGTTGCTAAATTTCTACATTGTTAGTCTTACCTAGTTGTAGGAACAGGTGCCATCACGACATGTTTATGGAGGGTGAACTGGGGTCGTGACAAACTTCAATAGAGTTAGTAAGAAATTATAACCACTCGAAGTGGTAAAGTTTCTATGTCTTTCCATGATCAAATTTATGTATGATTGTGAGCCAAGAAGACACAATTATCTGTGAATATATCAATGGATGTGAAAGGTCCGGGATGTTTCACATATGGGTAATGAACGAGTTCTGCTTCAGGTTTCGCCTATGAAAGGTGTCATGACGTTTGGGAAGAAAGAAAAGCTAAGTCCGAGATTTATTGGCCCTTTTAAGATCCTGCGGCGAGTTGGGGAGGTTGCTTATGAGCTTGGCTTACCTCCCATTTTGGTCAGAGTTCATTCGATATTCCATGTTTCGATGCTCCAGAGATAATACGGCGATCCGTCACACGTGTTGGATTTCAGTTCAGTCCAGTTGGACAAGGATCTATTTATGTTGAGGAGCCAGTGACTATATTGGATAGACCGATCAGAAAGTTGAAATCAAAGAACATAGTTTTAATGAAGTTTCAGTGGCGGGGTCAGCCAGCCGAGGAGGCATTTTGGGAGACCGAGCATGATATATGCAGCCAGTACCCTTTTCTTTCCACTACTTAAGGTATGTTCTCTATGCTCGTTCGAGGACGAACGAATGTTTAAGTGTAGGAGGATGTGATGACTCGTCCGGCTGTCTTAAGAATTAATGCCCCGATCCTCTTTAACTATTTTCCCTAAGTTTATTTATGCTATTTTGGTTTGCCGGGACGTTCGGTGTTGGGTTTCAGTGAGTTTTGGGATATGTAGTCCCTAAATAAGAGGTTAAGTGTTGAAAAGTGGCACGTAGTCGGAACAGTGTGAAGATGACCTCGGAAAGGAAATCCGACGGATCCATTAGCTCTGTTAGGTGATTTCGGGGTTGGCATCATATTCGAAATGTATTCTGGAAGTTCGTAGCTCATTTAGGATTGAAATGCCGAAGTGTGAGTTTTTGAAGTTTCCGGTTCGATAGTGAGTTTCTGATCCAAGGTCGGATTGGAGTTTTGGAAGTTTCAGTAGCTCTGTCATGTCATTTGGGATGTGTGTGAAAAATTTGAGGTCATTCGGACGTGTTTTGGTTAGGTTTTTTATAGCAAGTGTATTTTTATGAATTTGAAGTTCTTAGGCTCAAATTCGTGATTTAATCGAGTTTTCGATGTTGTTTTAGGTGATTTGAAGATTGGTACAAGTTTGAATAGGGTATTAGGTGTTATTGGTGCTTTTGGTTGAGGTCCCGGAGTGCTCAGGATGATTTCAGGTAGTTATCATAGAAATTATTGAAGTGTTGCAGCAGCAGGTTTTCCCTCTTCTGGTATTTTCGCTTCTGCGGCTTGGGAACCGCAGAAGCGGCTGGATCATTGCAAAAGCGGGTTTTGGAAGAGTTTTTAGGCATAGAAGATGCGGAGGAAATTCCATAGGAGCAGCCTGGCATCTGCGAGAAAGTAGCCGCAGATGCGGATATTTGGTTTTTGTTTGGAACCGCAGAAGCGGTGGATAATCCGCATAAGCGGTTGTTGAACCGCAGAAGCGGACTTTACTATTTTAGTGAGAGTCACAGAAGCGGTTCACTTTCCACATAAGCGGGACTACATAAGCGGTCCCTTGTCCGCAGAAGCGGAAACACCTATTCAGTAAAAGGGATTTCGAGGGTTGAATTTTAAAAGTTGGAAAAATCAATTCGGGAACGAGTGATTTCTAGTGGGTTTTGAAGATAAGATCATTGGGTAACATTTCATTAATCCTTTTTAGTTGTATTCCATCAATATATAGCTAAATCCATCATCTAATTTCGAATATGGAATCAAAATTTGGGGAAAACTTCTTAGACCAAACTATTGGGTTTTGAGTGAACGCTTGACCTCCGATTTGGGAGATTTTTATATGGTTAGACTCGTGAGTGTACGAGGGTTCTAAAATGTGAAAATTATTCGATTCTGAGACGTTGGCCTGAAGGGCATTTTGGTTATTTTACCTAATTTCACGTCATAACTTTTAATTAAATAACAAAACCAGTTGTTTGCAATGTTATTTACGATGTGTAATTGATTGAATAGATTTAAGCCATTTGGAGTTGGATACTCGTGGCAACGGCGTGATTTCTATTTAATTCTGAGACGGTTCGAGGTAAGTGACTTGTCTAACCTTGTGTGGGGGACCTTTTCCCTTAGGATTTGTTATTTGGTATTGAAGTGCCTTGTACCTGAGGTGACGAGCGCGTACTTGAGCCAATTGTTCAAAATCCGGTTTTTACTTAAGTTATCGAGATTGAGTTTCTTTCATATTTGTTTTGTTCTACTTGTAATTATAACTTGTGCTACATTAGGAAAGCATGCTTAGTTGATTTAACTTGCCTAATTGCTTAAGTTTCCTTGACTGAACTATGTGAAGCATGCTAGGCTAGTACTCCCTCTTGCTTGTCTTTTGTACTTCATTACTGTGTATCTTCTAGTTATGAGTGCGCATTTATATTGGGACTACAGATGTGGGATTCCGGTAGCTCCCCCCTTGTTTGTTTACTTTAGGACTACGGGTTCGATTCCCGGTAGATCACTCTGCACTTTTACTTTGGGATTGCGGGTTAGATTCATGATAGATCCCCCTGCACTTTTACTTTGGGCCTGCGGGCTAGATTCCTGATAGATCCCCTTGCATATTAATGGTTGGACTACGAGATGGTGTCCCGGGAGATCCTTCAGATTGGTACATTTGTTGGACTATAGGACAGTATCTCGGGAGATCCACTGGACAATTGATAAAAATGGGCTACAGGACGGTATCAAGGGAGACCCTCATTGTTATCATTGATATTCAGTTGTATTTACTTTGCGTTTACTCTGTTTCTTCTCTATAGTAGTTGTTGCCTTATTGACCCGCCTTATCTCACTGATGTGCTCATTGTTCCTGCCAGATTTTCATACTATTAAACTGTTATTGTTATATTTTGCCTCAGTAGGGCCCTGGCCTTCCACATCACTACCCAACCGAGGTTAGGCTTGGCAAGTACTGTCACACCTCCTTTTTCCGCGCCCGCGAGGGCGGCAAGGGTAAAGGGATTTTTCCCAATTAAAGGACAATTGAAACATGATTTATTTATTCCATTTAGAGTCGCCCCTTGAGAGATTTATGGTGTCCCAAGTCACCGGTTAAATCCCGAATCGAGGAAAAGAATGACTCTGTTTAACAACCCGCAGATCAGAAATCCGGATAAGGAATTTTGTTAACCCGGGAGAATGTGTTAGGCATTCCCGAGTTCCGTAGTTCTAGCACGGTCACTCAACTATTGCATTTAGCTTATTTATCTGATTTTTGTTACATGATGACTTTATGAGCAAATTTTAACTTCGAATCGCTTTTATTATTTATTATTTTTAAAATGATTACAATGTCGTGAGATTGCATCTCGAACTGTGTCACATAAATGCATTCGCAATTTTTGATGCGTTATGACTTAATTGAGATTTGGATTTGGGTCACATAAATATGTACCGGAGTTTAGGGAGGTAATTTTATTAAATACGTGCCTAAAGATGCTAACACATTATTGTTTTTTGGGAAAAACCGCAAAATTCGCTAAGCGGCTAATTCCGAAATCTGTTTGTTTATTATGTATATTTATTGAGGGCCTCGTAATTTGCAACTTGTTTTGCGGGGCATGCCTCATCTTGTTTTAAGAATACCCTGTAACAATTATAATTTATATATATATTTTTTCTTTTCTCTAAAAAATGAACGACAAATTCTACGTTATCTACACGCTTGCGAGTTATTAGCGACTAAACGTTTAGGCTTTATAATAAGGTGGAAATAGTGAAATTCGGTATCTAATGAAATTTATTTTTCATGGATCCAAGTGAAAACAAGACTAAGAGTGAAAGGGGATACATGTTACATCTTTAATTTTCCTAATTAGTAAACAATGAAGCAGCAACACCCCAAGGCAAACTCAGGCAAAACCAATTTGCACCCCAGGAATACCAAATGCAATCACAAGCAGAAACAGAAAGAACCAAAAGCAGTAGAACAACAGTTTTTTGGTTTTCAAACATTCAAAGAAAAGAAGCCTGAGGCTTCAATGAAACAGTAGCAGATCAACAAAAGAGACCTCACTTTCAGTTTTTCTAACTCTAAAAAAGGACTGCCCTTTTTTCAGATTCTCAATCTCTTAACTCTCTCTATATTTTTTTTCAACTCTCTCTGTGTACCTCTCCATTTAAAGACTTGTATTGAACCATTATTTATACAAAGTGTTTTACTTTTCAGCCTGTTTATTCCTTTAGCACATGTCTGCATTTCTCTTTTATCATTAAACCCATGTTCTTTCTGATTTTCCACAACTGAGTGTCTAATTATATTATTTATGTCACGACCCCAAATCCGGTCGTGATGGCGCCCAGCACATTGCTAAGCCAGCCTGACCAATCCATATCAACCACGGAGCTAGAAGCTCTCTTTAACCCATTTAAGCAAATTAATTCAAGAAATAACAGCGATACATGTAACGAAAACAGGGAACCAAGTCCCATAATACATCAACTCCCATAGACCAAGGGTCAAGAGTCATGAGCCTCTACCGAACATGAGTGTATAAAGGTTTACAAGATACCAAGTGCGGAAAGAAATGTCAATACAAAATCAAAAGACAGTAGGAAGGAATATCGGGTCCTGCGGACTCTGCGGCTACCTCGTATATCCCACAGATGTCGCCTCGCACAGCTACTGGATCACTGCTGAGAGGTACTTGGATCTGCACACAAGGTGCAGGGAGTAAAATGAGTACTGCCAGACTCGGTGGTAATAAACAAGGGTAAGACAGCGCAGATAAGAAATCCGCAATAAAGCACTATGTAAATCTATAATCATCTACCCTTTCATAGAATTAATCTTCATTGTACCTGTACCAACAAATACCAATAAATAGCATAACAGCTAGCAGATGTAGCTAAATGCAATGCAATGCATGATATGACCGCTACGGCGCGTAGCCCGACTCCAATTTTGGGTACCCGTGCTCACTGTGGGGGTTCAGACTCCGGAGGGGCTCCTACAACCCAAGCACATCTCATAGAGATATTCTTGCGGCGTGCAGTCCGATCCAACATATATCTCGCTGCGGCGTGCAGCCCGATCCACTACTAGTCAGCTAATATGCAGATACAGCCTCGCAGGCTCAAAAGTAGTTTTTGAAAACTCTTTTTATCATTTTTCAGTTGGAAAACAGTAATATCAAGTTCCAGAGATTGGAATTAGCATAATAACAGAAATAGTTGCGGACTAGTAGTAAACTAGCATGTCTATATGATAAGACAATGATAACGATCCTCGCGGGATCCAATAACTGGCTCATGGCCCACATGTATACTCAACCGCCCAAGAAGGGGGTTCCTCAGCTCAAGAGTGGCCATTATCACATTATATATATATGCAACCATCCGAGAAGGAGGTTCGACTGCTCGAGAATAGCCAATAATACAGTATCAACAGGTCGGACTAATATATAGTCTCCAGTTCATGATCGACCCCGCACTCTCAAGAGTGTGCGTGTCTCGCCGCTATACGGCGTCACAAAGTGGTATACCGGGGTTTCGAACCCGCTGGTCATCACCCACATCTATTACTCACCTCAATACGGCGCGACGACTACTCCGCAATGCCCTTGCCACGAGAATCAAGCTCCGCACGCATGGAATCTGATCCAATACAGTAGAAATACAACAAATTAGGCCAATGAGACTACACCCAATCAATAAAACTCAATTTACATCAAAATTCCCAAAGTTGTCAAAATCCGACTTTCGGTACGCTTGTCGAAAAAAGCACGAAAGTCACATATTCGGAACCCTCATCTCAATACGAGTCTAAGCATATCAATTTTACCAAATTCGGACTCCATTTGCCCATTCAAAACCTTGATTTTCTAAAGTTCAAGCCTAGGGCTAAATCCTATATAAATTACCCCAAATTCCTCCATTTTCATGATATAATTGCATAACATTACCAATACTAATCATAGTTTAAGTCCATAGTTGATTACCTGATGATTTCCCTTGAATTTCTCTTCAAAATCGCCCAAATCGCCTCTAAAGCCGAGACCCAAATGTGTGAAATGTTCTGAAATTTTTCTAACTTCGGATACACTTAACTCACAGCGATTTTCGCTTCTGCGGATAAAATTCCGCCCCTGCGGAACCGCTTCTGCGACCAATTGGTCGCTTCTGCGAACCCAGGCCTATTTGGCCAATCCCGCTCCTGCGGTTCATGGACCGCCCCTGCGCGTCCGCTTCTGCGGAATTTTCCGCTTCTGCGGAAACATCCGCTTCTGCGCAACATAGTCCGCTTCTGCGGACTCGCCCAGGCGGTTAAATGTCCGCTTCTGCGGACCATGCCCATTTCTTCTCGTTCACTTCTGCGATCACTGGCTCGCACCAGCGATGCCGCTTCAGCGGAATTACTTCCGCTTCTGCGTAACCAGCCGCTCCTGCGCACCTCGTCCGCTTCTGCGGACTCGCTCCTGCGTCCAAAATTCCGCAGGAGCGGAAACAACAGAAGCAGGATCCCAACCTGCAATTTTTCCACAATTTTCTCCCGTTTAACCATCCGAAAACACCCCGAGGCCCCGGGACCTCATCCAAACATACCAACACATCTTAATACCTTATTCGAACTTGCTCAAATCCTCAAAACACGTCTAACAACATCAAAACCCATAATTCGCATCGAATTCAAGCCTAAATTCCTTAAAACATTCCAAATTACACATTCAATCAAAAACCCGACCAAACGACGTCCGAATGACCTGAAAATTTGCAAGCACATCCAAAATCACCTAACGGAGCTACTGCAATTGTCGGAATTCCATTCCGACCCCCGGATCAAAATCTGACCTACCGTTCGGATTTCGCCAAAATTTAACCTTAGCCAATTCAAGCCTATTTCTACACCGGGCCTCCAAATTCAATTCCGATCGCTCCCCTAAGTCACAAATCACTTCCGGAACTAACCGAATCATCAGAATCCGATTCCGAGCCCTCTAACCAAATAGTCAACTCCGGGTTGACTTTCCTTATTCAAGTCTCCTTCAAAAAGGCTATATGCCTCATTTCCAATCCCAATCACTCCTAACTCACCCGATAGACTCTAACACTGATATAAAATCATAAAACATGCATTTACAACATAACGGGGTGGTAATTCTCGTGACGACGGGCCGGGTCGTCACATTCTCCCCTCTTAAGCAAACGCTCGTCCTCGAGCGGGTCAAGAAACATACCTGAAGTCTCAAACAAGTGAGGATATCTGCTCCGCATCTCCCGCTCGATCTCCCAAGTGGCCTCCTCCACGGGTCGACCTCTCCACTGAACCTTAACTGATGCAATCTCCTTAGACCTCAATTTTCTCACTTGACGACCCAAAATAGCAATAGGCTCCACATCATAGGATAAATCACCATCAAGCTGAATGGTACTGAAGTCTAATACATGAGACGGATCTCCAATGTACTTCCGGAGCATAGACACATGGAATACTGGATGAACGCTGGATAAGCCGGGCGGCAAGGCCAACTCATATGCCACCTCTCCAACTCTCCTAAGTATCTCAAAAGGACCAATGTACACGGGACTCAACTTTCCTTTCTTCCCAAACCTCATAACACCCTTCATAGGTGAAATATTCAACAATACTCGTCACCAACCATGAAAGACAACTCTCGAACTCTACGGTCCGCATAACTCTTCTCGACGAGACCGTGCTGTACGAAGTCTCTCCTGGATCAACTTTGCTCTATCCGGAGCATCCCGGACTAACTCGGTCCCTATCAATCTAACCTCACCGGGCTGAAACCATCCCACGGGGGATCTACATCGCTCTGCCATACAATGCCTCATACGGGGCCATCCGAATACTCGACCGATAACTCTGTTGTTGTAGGCAAACTCGGCAAGTGGTAGGAACTCATCCCACAAACCACCAAAATCAATCACACAAGCTCGCAACATATCCTCCAAGATCCGAATAGTGTGCTCAGACTGTCCGTCTATCTGGGGGTGAAATGCTGTACTCAACTCAACCCGTGTACCCATCTCTCGCTGAAATGCTCTCCAAAACCGAGAAGTGAACCGAGTACCCCTGTCGGATATGATAGACACTGGGACCCCATGCAACCAAACAATCTCTCAAATAAAGATCGCTGCCAACCGCTCTGATTTGTAGGTAGTACTAACTGGAATGAAGTGAGCTGACTTGGTCAGTCTATCCACAATCACCCATACAGAATCAAACTTCCTCGCCGTCCGAGGGAGTCCAGTAACAAAGTCCATAGTGATCCTCTCCCATTTCCACTCAGGAATAACAATGCGCTGAAATACGCCACCGGGCCTCTGATGCTCGTACTTAACCTGCTGACAGTTGAGGCACCGTGCTACATGTCCGACAATGTCCATTTTCATCTTTCTCCACCAATAGTGCTGTTTCAAATCTTGATACATCTTAGCGGCTCCTGGATGGATAGAATACCGCGAGCTATGGGCCTCTTCCAGAATCAACTCACGAAGGCCATCAACATTGGGCACACATATCCGGCCGTGCATCCTCAATACGCCGTCACTATCAATGGTGACATCTCTAGCATCATCATGCTGAACTCTGTCCCTCAGGACAGCCAAATGCGGATCATCATACTGGTGCTCAATAATACGATCATATAGAGATGACCGAGATACAACACAAGCCAATACCCTGCTCTGGGCTCCGAAATATCTAACCTCACTAGCCGATTGGCTAGCACCTGAACATCATAAGCAAATGGCCTCTCCTCAGCTGGAATATATGCCAAGCTCCCCATACTGACCGCCTTCCGGCTCAAAGCATCGGCCACCACATTGGCCTTCCCGGATGATATAATATAGTAATGTCATAATCCTTCAACAACTCTAGCCATCTCCGCTGTCTCAAATTAAGGTCTTTCTGTTTGAACAAGTGCTGGAGACTACGATGGTCGGTATACACCTCACAAGACACGCCGTACAAATAGTGCCTCCAAATCTTCAAGGCGTGAACAATGGCGGCTAGCTCCAAGTCATGAATAGGATAGTTCTTCTCATGCGGCTTCAACTGCCGAGAAGCATAAGCAATTACCTTTCCTTCCTGCATCAACACACAACCTATCCCCACTCTCGAGGCATCACAATAAATGGTATATGAACCTGAAGCTGATGGCAATACTAACACTGGAGCTGTGGTCAAAGCTGTCTTGAGCTTCTGAAAGCTCTCCTCGCACTCATCCGACCACACGAATGGTGCACCCTTCCGGGTCAATTTAGTTAATGAAGAAGCAATGGATGAAAATCCTCTGAACAAACCGGCGATAATATCCCGCCAAACCAAGAAAACTCCCGATCTCTGTAGCTGAGGACGGTCTAGGCCAACTCTGCACCGCCTCTATCTTTTTCTGATCAACCTGAATACCATCACGAGACACCACATGTCCCAGAAATGCTACGGACTCGAGCCAAAACTCGCACTTGGAGAATTTAGCATATAGCTTCTCCTCCCTCAATCTCTGCAACACAATACTCAAATGCTGAGCATGCTCCTCCCGACTACGGGAGTAGACTAGAATGTCATCAATGAACACAATCACAAATGAATCCAAATAAGGCCCGAACACACTGTTCATCAGATGCATAAATGCTGCTGGGGCGTTGGTCAGCCCAAACGACATCACAAGAAACTCATAATGACCATATCGGGTCCCGAATGCAGTCTTCATAATATCCGAGTCCCTGATCTTCAGCTGATGATAGCCTGAACGAAGATCGATCTTAGAAAACACCCTCGCACCCTGTAACTGATCAAACAAATCATCTATGCGCGGTAGAGGGTACTTGTTCTTCAACTGTCACTTTGTTCAATTGCCTATAATCAATACACATTCGCATGGAACCATCTTTCTTTTTAACAAATAATACCGGCGCACCCCACGGAGACACACTAGGACGGATGAAACCCTTATCCAGAAATTCTTGAAGCTGCTATTTTAGTTCTTTCAACTCAGCTAGTGCCATCCGATAAGGAGGAATGGATATAGGCTGAGTGCCCGGCGCCAAGTCAATGCCAAAATCAATATCCCTGTCCGGCGGCATGCCCAGCAGGTCCTGAGGGGAATACATCTGGGAAGTCCCTCACAACAGGTACAGAATCAATGCTAGGAGATTCGGCTCCCACATCTCTCACAAAAGCTAAGTACGATAAGCACCCTTTTTCAACCATCTTCTGAGCTTTTAAGAACGAAATAACACGGCTAGGGACGAAATCGGTCGAACCCCGCCACTCGATCTGAGAAATACCAGGAATGGCCAACGTAATTGTCTTAGCATGACAGTCCAATATAGCATGGTACGGAGACAACCAGTCCATACCCAATATAACATCAAAGTCCACCATTCCCAACAATAACAAATCTGCCTGGGTCTCCAGACCCCCAATAGATATAACACAGGATCTATAGACATGATCCACAACAATCGTATCACCCACGGGGTTGGATACATGAACAGGTAAATCAAGACTACCACGAGTCGCACCCAAGTGATGTGCAAAATAAGAGGACACGTAAGAATATGTGGACCCTGGATCAAATAGAACAGAGGCATCTCTGTGACAGACAGAAATGGTACCTGTAATCACAGCATCGGAGGCAACTGCATCACGCCTGTCAGGAAGTGCATAAAACCGTGCCTGGCCTCCACCGGATCTCTCCTCGCCCCTGGGGCGACCACGAGAAGACCGACCTCCACCTCTACTAGACTGAGATGGTGCTGAAGAGGAGGGCTGATCCCTCTGCTGAGTCCTGCCCCTACGTAGTCGAGGGCAATGTCTCCTCATGTGGCCAAACTCACCACACTCATAACATGCACCTGGTGCCGGAGAAGTAGGTGTTGCACTCTGGGCTGGGAGGGCACCAAGCGATGACTGACCCTGCTGAAACCCCTGTCGACCACGACCATAAGAACCTCCGCTCTGCTCTGGGCGGCCTGAATGAGAAGGTCTAGATGAGCGACCTCTGCTCTGCTGGGAATGCCCTCTAGATGGAGCACCACTGAAACTGCCAGAACCGCGAGGCCTCTTGGCCTCTCGCTCCTCTCTCTCTCGGCGACGATCCGCCTCAATGGAGCGTGCCATATCAGCTACCTACTCAAACGATGATGACAGAACTCGCTCGCTGGTCATAAGAATACGGATAGAGTAGTTGAGGCCATCAATGAACCTCCCGATCCTCTCCCTATCAGTGGGGATCATCCATGTGGCATGCCTAGCCAACTGAGTGAATCTAAGCTCATACTGGGTCACAGACATGTCGCCCTGAATCAACCACTCGAACTGGCGACGTAGCTCCTCGCGACGAGACCGAGGTACATATTTCTCTAGAAAGAGAGTAGAGAACTGCTGCCATATGAGAGGTGCTGCTCTTGCAGGCCTACGCCTCTCAAACTCCTCCCACTAATCAAATGCGGGACCAGTGAACTGAAATGTAGTAAATGAAACTCCGCTGGACTCAAGAATACCAGCCGTACGCAGCATCTTCTGACACTTATCCAAGAAACCCTGGGCATCCTCGCCCTCAACGCCACTGAAATGGGGTGGCCGAAGTCTACCAAATCTCTCAAGACGACGCTGCTCGTCATCGGGCATAACTCGAACCATATGCTCTGGAGCCGGAGCTGGTGCAGGCGGAGGAATAACCGGTGCAACCACCGAGCGGGGACCGCCTCGGCGTCCGAAGTCCCCGAACAACCGGGTCGGTGCGTGCGAGCCGCAGGGTCTGCTGACCTCCCCCTGACCGAGATGTCGCTACAATAGCGGTAGCTGAAACTACCCGAGCCAAACCGGAACACACCGATAATATCCGAGCAAGAGTCTCTCGAAGACCGGGAATAGCAATAGATATAGTCCGGCCCCGAACCGGGGCTGCTGGAGCATCAACCACCGGGGCCTGCTCCTGAACCGGTACAACGAGCGGGTCGGCTGGCACCGCCTCGCCCGCCCTACCTCTAACTCTAGCACGACCGCGCCCACGGCCTCTAACGGTGGCAATGGAGGTCGTCCACCTCGTCCCGATGCTCGCGTTCTCGCCATCCGCGAGAGAATAGAATATAGAAGTTCGGTTCTCGGAACAACAAGATCGCACGACGGAGTTCAAGAAAAGTGAAGTTTTCCTAAAGGTTCGCAACCTCCCGAGGATAAGTACGAGCGTCCCCGTACCGATCCACAAGACTCTACTAACCGGCTCAAGACTCACGAGGCCTAGTAAACCTAGGCTTTGATACCAACTTGTCACGACCCCAAATCCGGTCGTGATGGCGCCCAGCACATTGCTAAGCCAGCCTGACCAATCCATATCAACCACGGAGCTAGAAGCTCTCTTTAACCCATTTAAGCAAATTAATTCAAGAAATAACAGCGATACATGTAACGAAAACGGGGAACCAAGTCCCATAATACATCAACTCCCATAGACCAAGGGTCAAGAGTCATGAGCCTCTACTGAACATGAGTGTATAAAGGTTTACAAGATACCAAGTGCGGAAAGAAATGTCAATACAAAATCAAAAGACAGTAGGAAGGAATATCGGGTCCTGCGGACTCTGCAGCTACCTCGTATATCCCACGAGATGTCGCCTCGCACGGCCTATCGGATCACTCGCCGAGAGGTACCGGATCCGCACACAAGGTGCGGGGAGTAAAATGAGTACTTGCCGGACTCGGTGGTAATAAACAAGGGTAAGACAGCGCAGATAAGAAATCCGTAATAAAGCACTATGTAAAGCTATAATCAGCTACCCTGTCATAGAATCAATCTTCACTGTACCTGTACCAACAATTACCAATAAATAGCATAACAGCTAGGAGATGTAGCTAAATGCAATGCAATGCATGATATGACCGCTACGGCGCGTAGCCCGACTCCAATTTTGGGTACCCGTGCTCACTGTGGGGGTTCAGACTCCGGAGGGGCTCCTACAGCCCAAGCACATCTCATAGAGATATTCCTGCGGCGTGCAGTCCGATCCAACATATATCTCGCTGCGGCGCGCAGCCCGATCCACTACTAGTCAGCTAATATGCAGATACTGCCTCGCAGGCTCAAAAGTAGTTTTTGAAAACTCTTTTATCATTTTTCAGTTGGAAAACAGTAATATCAAGTTCCAGAGATTGGAATTAGCATAATAACGAAATAGCTGCGGACTAGTAGTAAACTAGCATGTCTATATGATAAGACAATGATAACGATCCTCGCGGGATCCAATAACTGGCTCACGGCCCACATGTATACTCAACCGCCCAAGAAGGGGGTTCAACGGCTCAAGAGTGGCCATTATCACAATATATATATATATATGCAACCATCCGAGAAGGAGGTTCGACGGCTCGAGAATAGCCAATAATACGGTATCAACAGGTCGGACTAATATATAGTCTCCAGTTCATGATCGACCCCGCACTCTCAAGAGTGTGCGTGTCTCGCCGCTATACAACATCACAAAGTGGTATACCGGGGTTTCGAACCCGCTGGTCATCACCCACATCTATTACTCACCTCAATACGGCGCGACGACTACTCCGCAATGCCCTTGCCACGAGAATCAAGCTCCGCACGCGTGGAATCTGATCCAATACAGTAGAAATACAACAAATTAGGCCAATGAGACTACACCCAATCAATACAACTCAATTTACATCAAAATTCCCAAAGTTGTCAAAACCCGACTTTCGGTACGCTTGTCGAAAAATCACGAAAGTCACATATTCGGAACCCTCATCTCAATACGAGTCTAAGCATATCAATTTTACCAAATTCGGACTCCATTTGCCCATTCAAAACCTTGATTTTCTAAAGTTCAAGCCTAGGGCTAAATCCTCCATAAATTACCCCAAATTCCTCCATTTTCATGATATAATTGCATAATATTACCAATACTAATCATAGTTTAAGTCCATAGTTGATTACCTGATGATTTCCTTGAGTTTCTCTTCAAAATCGCCCAAATCGCCTCTAAAGCCGAGACCCAAATGTGTGAAATGTTCTGAAATTTTTCTAACTTCGGATACACTTAACTTACAGCGATTTTCGCTTCCGCGGAAGAATTTCCGCTCCTACGAGTCCGTATCCGCGACCAAAGGGTCGCTCGGCGGTTCCGGGCCTAGCCGGCCATTTCCGCTTCTGCGAGCAAAGGGCCGCTAAGCGTGCCCGCTCGCGAAGAAACTTCCGCTCGCGGAAACATCCGCTTCGCGCAACATAGTCCGCTCGCGGACTCGCCCGAGCGGTTAAATGTCCGACTCGCGGACCATGCCCATTTCTTCTCGTTCACTTCGCGATCACCGGCTCGCACCGGCGATGCCGCTTCGGCGGAATTACTTCCGCTTCCGCGTAACCAGCCGCTCCTGCGCACCTCGTCCGCTCTCGCGGACTCGCTCCTGCGTCCGAAATTCCGCAGGAGCGGAAACAACAGAAGCAGGATCCCAACCCGCAATTTTTCCACAATTTTCTCCCGTTTAACCATCCGAAAACACCCCGAGGCCCCGGGACCTCATCCAAACATACCAACACATCTTAATACCTTATTCGAACTTGCTCAAATCCTCAAAACACGTCTAACAACATCAAAACCCATAATTCGCATCGAATTCAAGCCTAAATTCCTTAAAACATTCCAAATTACACATTCAATCAAAAACCCGACCAAACGACGTCCGAATGACCTAAAAATTTGCAGGCACATCCAAAATCACCTAACAGAGCTACTGCAACTGTCGGAATTCCATTCCGACCCCCGGATCAAAATCTCACCTACCGTTCGGATTTCGCCAAAATTTAACCTTAGCCAATTCAAGCCTATTTCTATACCGGGCCTCCAAATTCAATTCCGATCGCTCCCCTAAGTCACAAATCACCTTCTGGAACTAACCGAATCATCAGAATCCGGTTCCGAGCCCTCTAACCAAATAGTCAACTCTAGGTTGACTTTCCTTATTCAAGTCTCCTTCAAAAAGGCTATATGCCTCATTTCCAATCCCAATCACTCCTAACTCACCCGATAGACTCTAACACTGATATAAAACCATAAAACATGCATTTACAACATAACGGGGTGGTAATTCTCGTGACGACGGGCCGGGTCGTCACAATTTAATTCAAGGTGTATGGGCAACCTAGATTGTTTAATCGAGTCCCCATGTTACCTCTAACTTTTGCAGCTCAATAAAACACTCAACCAACCAAAACCCCTTTTTCTTTGTTAATTCAACTAGTTGTTAATAGTCTGTTAGTCCCACTGACAGACCACTAATACCAATTCATTTTCAAACCTTTTGAATTCTAAAACATACCCTCTGGAACCCTTGAAAATTAATATATTACCCTAAGCATGTTAGTCTATTTAAACCTATATAAGTTCAAACCCAACAATTGACCAAAGACTGATTTCTAACTATCTCCTAATTGCTTATTCCAATATTACAGCTATCAAACCAACATCATAGTATCAATCATATAGATTCAATGTAGGAGACTAGATCAAATCAAAAGAGGGGTATCAATCCGATGGAAATGCAAGAAGAATTGAAGATCGTTTTCATGTTCAAGCAATTAGCAGGCTTGTTCTAGGTCATGAAATTAGAATATGAAGAAGCAAAGCTTACTTCCATGTTATTCTAGCGTTCTAACATGAGAAAATAATTAACGACATGAATTCAGTCGATCACACAGATCAAGATAGATACAATTAACAACAAAACACAGATTAGCTAATAGGGTGATTCCAATGACTTTGGACAATACAGGGACTAAAGGAAACTTTTTAATCGACGAAACATAAAATACTAAAAAATTATACTAAAACTACACAAATAACAGCTTTTGAAAAAAAAAATCGAGAAGGTGTAATAGCATTTGAGGGAAAATAATGGTGGATTGTGTATGAGGAAGCTGAGGTGGGTGTAGGATATGAGTTTGGGGCTGCTTGGAGGAGGCGCCACCACCAAAGACCTTTGAGGCGGCGCTAGGGTTTCGATGATTCGAGGCGACAAGCTATGATTTGATGGAAGTTGGTAGGATTGTTAGAATGGGGAGGTTCATACAATCCTATGGTGTAAATATGGGGTGGTTTGGACCACTGGAATTGCTGTGAGGCGTTTTCCGGTGGCGGAGGGCGGCGGTTTGCGGTGGTGTTACTGGGGGAGGGGGGGTCTATGTTAGAGAGACAAGTGAAGGGGTTTGTTTGAATGAAACAGGTAAAAACTGGTATGGGGTATTAAAATTAGACATTTAATCCAAACTATTAGATTACAATAACCAACGGCTAAAATCAAGTGAGCTAATCTGAAACGGGATCGTTTGGTGATGATGGGGCGGACCGGGTATGGGAGTGGGTCGACTTATTTAAAATGGGTGCATGGGATTGATCTAGGCCATTGGATCAGTGTGATCTGACGGTCGAGGGGAGGCGTGATAAATACGACGTCGTTCGGACGTTGTGTTGACATGCTCCTTTGGACCGGGCGGAGGGGTTCATAATTAGGCCTGACTGGGGTCGTTTGGTTTGGGCTTCTCAGCCTAAACTTTGGATTTGGCCCAACTCTGGGTTCCTCTTTATTCTCTTCATTTTCTTTATCTTTTAATCAATCAAACTAAAATCTTAAACCACAAAAAATGTTAATTAAATACTTAATTGTGAAATTGAGTCCTAAGTGCAATAATATCTATATTTTGTATTTTTAACTAGTTTAAAAAAATTAAGATGCACACACAAATGCGAACAAATAAGCAAAATATAACAAGAATTCAACAAAAATTGCAAACAAACACAAAAGTGTTTTATTTTGAATTTGGGAGTAATTTTGTCGTAAGGCAAAAATCACGTGCTCACAGCTGCCCCTCTTTGCCTTGAAATGCGAAGAGTTTTCGTGCAAATATAAGTGAGAAGATACGAGCATTTTTTGCTCATTTGAGTACTCCGTGTGAAGCATATTTGAAAGAGCTTGACCGAGCCTTTGCTTCGGGAGGCCTCCTATATATCCTAGGCTAATCATGAATCAGATCAATGTAGTTCGGGAAGTTTTGGTAGCTGGAACTACCGTGGGACTGTGATTTTGCTGTTACTGCTGCTGCATGCTGTTGCCATTGCTTTGCCGATCTCCTTATTACAACGTGCTAAAAGGAAAAAATAAGAAGATAAGCTAGCATATGGATCACAAAATCTCATCTATCTTCAACTTATTCTTGTCGCCTTGCCTTCTTGTCGTCTTGTGTTTCTTCCAGTGCTTTTATTTCTAGAACTTGGAGGTGGCACTGGCCTTCGCTTCTCTGAATACTAGTTTTCATCGTTTTGCTTAATTTGCTAGGGATAGAGCTTTCTCCGTCAAGTTTGTTATGTTAAGGGGGTAGACAAAGTTCGAAAGCTGTTCCTCTCCGGATCTGTCTTATTTTTCTTCTGACTCATGTGCTTGGATTTGCACTGGGAACTCTTGTTATAACCTTCTGCTTCAGGGTGGGTTACTAGTTCCAAAACCTGCAATGTAAAGAGTTTTTTCGGCCACTGTTGCCTTCTTTCTCACTTCTGAATTTGAATTTGTGCTAGGGATCTTCTGATGTGACCTTCTGCCTTCATGGTGGGTCGCTGGTTACAAGACCTACAATGTAAAGACTGAAAAATATTCCTCTTGTTATACAGGTGGGTGCCTATTTGCTAAGACATGAAAAATATTCCGCTTATTATACAGGTGGGCGCCTATTATCTAAGACATGAAAATTATTCCACTCATTATACAGGTGGGCGCCTATTACTCTAAAGACATGCAAATGTATTCCGCTAGTTGTACATGTGGGTGCCTATTTATCGAAAACAAAATATTCCGCTTGTTATATAGGTGGGCGCTCATTATCATAAAGACATAAACTTTGTTCCACTTATTATACATGTAGGCGCCTATTCATCAAAACAAAATATTTCGCTTGTTATACATGTGGGCGCCTATTATCATAAAGACATAAAATTATTCCACTTATTATACACGTGGGCACTTATTACTCTAAAACATGAAAATTATTCTACTTATTATACAGGTGGGCGCCTATTACTCTAAAACATGAAAATTATTCCACTTATTATACAGGTGAGCGCCTATTACTCTAAAGACATGCAGAAGTATTCCGCTAGTTGTACAGGTGGGTGCCTATTTATCGAAAACAAAATATTCCGCTTGTTATACAGGTAGGCGCCTATTATTATAAAGACATAAAATTATTTCACTTATTATACAAGTGGGCGCCTATTACTCTAAAGATATGCAAAAGTATTCTGCTAGTTGTACATGTGGGCGCCTATTCATCAAAAACAAAAAATTCCGCTTGTTATACAGAGGGCGCCTATTTTCATAAAGACATAAAATTATTCCACTTATTATACATGTGGGTGCCTATTATTCTACAACATGAAAATTATTCCACTTATTATACTGGTGGGCGCCTATTACTTTAAAGACATGCAAAAATTATTCCCTAGTTATACAGGTGGGCACCTAAATGAAAAAAACATGAAACATATTCCCTAGTTATACAGGTGGGCGCCTAATTGGTAAACTATGAAAAGTATTCCCTTGTTATACAGGTGGGCGCCCAAATGCAAAGACATGAAATGTATTCCCTAGTTATACAGGTGTGCGCCTAATTGGTAAAATATGAAAAGTATTCCCTTGTTATACAAGTGGACGCCTAAATGCAAAGACATGAAATGTATTCCCTAGTTATATAGGTGGGAGCCTAATTGGTAAAATATGAAAAGTATTCCCTTGTTATACAGGTGGGCGCCTAATTGTAGAAAATATGACAAGTATTGGATTTGTTTCCTTGTTCATCCGAGAACGGCAGAAAATTTTCTGCCCCAGCTTTGGTGACCTTCCTTGAGGCGTGTATCCTTCGCCATCGTCAACCTTTGTTTTCCTGTAGAAATAAAAGAAAATCTTGTTAGTTTAAAATATGGCGAGTGGTCACGCCACTCTTGTTAGGGATGTGTTTTCCCTTTTTCTCGCTTTGTGCTCCCAAAACTGGTTGGGGATAACTTTACTTGCTGGGGATGGATTTCCATTTTATCCCTTCCCTGCTTTCTGTGTTATCCGACCATCCTAGAACTTGGTCGGGGATCCAGCGAAGCTTTTCTGGGGATCCTCTTGGAACGTGATCCATAAATTCCTCAATTGTTGCTCTCCGGTCTTTCTCCTTACTTTCAAAGCTAGTTTTCCCTTTGGCTTGTCCTTTTCACTTCATACTATTTTGGCGACTAATAATAAACTCTAAAAGATCCTTTCTAAAATTTTTAGAATTTAAACAAAGAAAAAGGAGAGAAAAATCTTTCTGAACCAAATTTTGGGAGGAAAGAAAAAGAAAGAACTTATCTGGATGGTATGACTGGTCCCAACGATCACGTCGTGCATTCCGGATTAATCGAGCTAGTATATTTGTATCAATCAATCTTTCTAATGGCTTCATCTACCGGGGATAAACAAGTGCCCAACTCTTTGCCATATGCCGGTATTTTCTGCCAATCGTACCATGTCGCCTCATAGTGCCCTTCGAGGGGTTTTCACTAATAAGACTCTCTCATTTCTCTCAACTCCCATCGCCTTGTGGTGCCTGTGAAGGTTTTCACCACAAGACTCTCTCATTTTATTTCTCTTAGCTTACGTCGCCTTATGGTGCCTATGAAGATTTTCACCGATAAGGCTCTCTTATGTTATTTTTCAGTTGGTGATCCGAGTGTTACCGATAAGATTCTCTCCACCGAGCATTCTTTTTCCTATCCATTTCTTCAGCTTATGACCCTTTTCCAGTCGGGGATCAGTGTATTGGCCGTGGCTTTCATCTGCCTAACTTGGCACTTCTCAGATAACCATCAGAAGGTCTTTTTTGGACATAAGATGTGGGTTTTGTATGGGTAAAGAAAAGAAAGGGTTATCAAAATAACTTGATGGGTAAGATATTACAACTCTTGGAATCAAACTCATTTTATTCCAAAATAAAACAAATATAACTTCTGCCCCAGTTTTCTTATTTGTGGAATTTTGATTTTTCCGCGACTCTTTGTCACCTTGCGACCGAGCCATGAGGCGCCTACGTATCCTCTTGGAGGAATCAGGTCGAACGTAGTTTACTATAGCTTGTTTTCCTATGATTTTCTTATTATTTTTCTTGTTTTCTCTTTTTTTTCACTTTTTCATTTTATTTAATGATTCCCAAAATAGGGGTATGAAAGAATAAGTAAGGCTCAAAAGGGGAAAGCAAAGATTGAAAGTGTTTGGATGAAAAAAAGAATTGCCTCCGTCATTTTATTATCCAATAAGAACCAAATACAAACAAACGAATAAATAACTATCATGATCAAAGAAATTACACATAGTATCTCTTGACTGCATCAGAATTGATAGCCATGTCGATGCATCTTCCTTCGATATCCGTCAGACATAAAGCGCCGTTGGACAATACTCTGGTCACAATATAAGGCCCTTGCCAATTTGGGGCGAACTTGCCTTTTTCTTCGACGTGATGTGGGAGAATCCGTTTCAATACTTGCTGCCCTGCTTCAGATTTCCTGGGGCGCACCTTCTTATTGTATGCTCTTGCCATTCTATTTTGATACAACTAGTCATGACATACTGCTGCCAATCTCTTTTCATCGATTAAGCTCAACTACTCAAGTCGACCTTTGACCTATTCATCATCATCAATCCTGGATTTAGCGACAATTCGGAGGGACGGGATTTCAACCTCTGCTGGTATTACTGCTTCAGTTCCGTATACCAACAAATAAGGAGTTGCACCAACTGAAGTACGAACAGTAGTGCGATAACCGAATAATGCAAATGGTAGCTTTTCATGCCACTGTCTAGACCCTTCTACTATTTTTCTCAAAATCTTCTTTATGTTTTTATTAGCTGCCTCAACTGTACCATTCACCTTAGGACGATATGGGGTAGAATTACGATGTGTAATCTTGAACTGTTGACAAACTTCTTTCATCAAACTGCTATTAAGATTAGCCCCGTTGTCTGTGATGATTACGTTTTGGATCCCAAATGTACAGATGATATGGGAATGGACAAAATCCACCACTGCCTTCTTGGTCACTGACTTGAAGGTCGTTGCCTCTACCCATTTGGTAAAATAA
The DNA here is from genome assembly GCA_032618575.1 of Nicotiana noctiflora. Classification (NCBI taxonomy): domain Eukaryota; kingdom Viridiplantae; phylum Streptophyta; class Magnoliopsida; order Solanales; family Solanaceae; genus Nicotiana; species Nicotiana noctiflora. Next base: position 73,325 of record JASVEL010012149.1, read on the forward strand.
TCAATGGTTACCCGAATGAACATATGACCGTTGGAAGCTGTCGGCTCAATCGGTCCAGTGATATCCATGCCCCATGCAACAAATGGTCGTGGTGCTAACATTATATGCAATTCTGTTGGCGGATAATGAATCAAATATTCGTGACCTGACACTGATGGCATTTCCGCACGAAGTTGATACAATCACGCTCCATAGTGAGCCTGTAATATCCTGCTCGTAGAATCTTCTTCGCCAATACATATCTACTCATATGCAGCCCACAAACTCCGACATGGACCTCTATCATTGTTGTCATGGCTTGATTCGCGTCTATGCATCTCAACAATCCCAAATTTGGGGTTCATTTGTACAACACTCCTCCACTGAGGAAAAACCCATTTGCCAATCGTTTAATGACTATTTTTTGATCTCCAGTTGCATGTTCTGGGTATATCCCCATTCAGAGGTATTCTTTGACATCATAAAGCCATGGCTCGCCATCCATTTCTTCCTCTATCATGCTACAATAAGCATGCTGCTCGTGAACCTGGATATGCAATGGGTCAACATAAAATTTATCTGGGTGGTGCAACATTGACGCTAATATGGCCAATGCATCGGACCCCTCATTGTGAACTCTCAGAATGTGTCTGAACTCCACTAATTAAAATAGCTTGCTCAAATCGTGCAAGCACTGTCGATATGGTATAAGCTTCAAATCCCGTGTGTTCCATTCACATTGAATTTGATGTACCAAGAGGTTCGAGTCCCCCAAGACCAAGACTTCCTGGACATCCATGTCTGCGGCTAACCATAACCCCACAATGTAGGCCTCACATTTAGCCATGTTTGGTACAATATAAATGCAGTTGCGCCGTAACAGGATAGTTATGTCCTATTTCTGAAATGCGTGCCACTCCTATTCCAACTCATTTTGAATTTGCGGCTCCATCAAAGAAAAGCTTCCATCCTGGTTCCTCAGTCGATTCTACCTCGTCTATATGCATCACTTCTTCATCAGGGAAATATTTCCTCAATGGCTCGTACTCTTCATCAACAGGGTTCTCAGCTAAATGATCAGCCAATGCTTGGGCCTTCATGGCCGTCCTCTTCACATTGACGATGTCAAATTATGTGAGTAATATTTTCCATTTTGCTAACCTCCCTATGGGCATAGGCTTTTGGAGGATATACTTCAAAGAATCCAAGCGTGAAATGAGATAAGTAGTATATGATGACAGATAATATTTTAACTTTTGTGCTACCCAAGTTAGGGCGCAGCATGTCTTCTCCAGTTGAGTGTACTTAACCTCATATACTGTAAATTTCTTGCTGAGATAATAGATAGCTCGCTTCTTCCTCCCTGTACTGTCGTGTTTCCCCAGTTCGCAGCCAAACGAATTCTCTAGTACCGTCAGATAGAGAATCAGTGGTCTTCCCGGCTTAGGTGGAACCAATACAGGTGGATTTGATAGATACTCCTTGATTTGGTCAAATGCTTCCTACATTCCGTCGTCCATTCTACCACAGCGTCTTTCATCAACAGCCGAAATATGGGCTCACAGGTCTCCGTATGTTGAGCAATGAACCTTCTGATATAATTTAATCTTCCCAACAGACTCATCACCTCTATTTCGTTCTTCGGTGGTGGTAAATCCTAGATGGATTTGATCTTTGATGGATCCAACTCAATGCCTCGCCGGTTGACGATGAATCCTAATAGCTTTCTTGACGGAACCCCAAAGGCACATTTGGCCGGGTTGAGCTTAATATCATACCTTCAAAGTCTTTGGAAGAACTTCCTTAGGTCTGCTACATGGTCTCCCTGACACCTGGAGTTTATGACCACTTCGTCCACGTACACTTCAATCTCTTTGTGTATCATATCGTGAAACACAGTAGTCATTGCTCTCATGTACGTTGCCCCAGCATTCTTTAAGCCGAACGATATTACCCGGTAGTAGTAAGTTCCCCATGGCGTAATGAAAGCCATCTTTTCTGCATCTTCTTGATCCATTAAGATCTGATGATATCCTGCATAGCAGTCCATGAAGGATCTAATCTCGCGCCCGACACAATTATCGATCTAGATATGGATGTTGGCCAATGGAAAATTATCCTTAGGGCTCACCTTGTTGAGATTGCGGTAGTCAACACATGCTCTGATCTTCCCATCCTTCTTTGGCACTGGTACCACATTGGCCAACTAATCGAGATATCGAGTGACGCGAATGACTTTTGCCTGTAGTTGCTTGGTCACTTCTTCTTTGATCTTCACACTCATATCTATCTTAAATTTCCTCAGTTTTTGCTTGACAGGAGGGAATGCCGGTTCAGTGGGCAATTTGTGAAACAGTAGATCGGTGCTTAATCCTAGCATGTCATCATACTACCTTGCAAAAACATCTTTGAATTCAATGAGGATTTTGATTAATTCTTCCCTAATACTTGGATCAATGTGGATGCTGATTTTGGTTTCCCTGATATTGTCCGCATCCCCTAAATTGACACCTTCAGTGTCATTCAGATTAGGCTTTGGTTTCTCTTCGAACTGGCACAATTCTCTGTTTATTTCCTCGAAGGCTTTATCCTCATCATATTCAGACTCATTATCGTAATCAACCTCTTGTACAACTAAGTCAGAGTCAGATTGATTCTTTAGACTAGGTCGAAGATCCGTTGCGCATGCATGTCGTTAGAACCAGTAGAAAAAGAACCATTCAGAAAGAAAAGAAGACACAAAAATTAAAACAGGAAAAATAAAGGAAACTTTTGATTTCATTAAAAATGCGGAATAACAAAGTTTCACACTTTACTGAATACAAATAAAACAAAAGAAAAGATAACAATTTTGTAATAATTCAGGAAACAAGAAAGAAAATCTAGAGCCTACTACAAAGATTCTCTTCAAGTTGGAAGAGGAATAATCGTCCACTTATTGATTCTAGACTTAGGTCCCATGAACTGTATGTCTGCTCTGCTGAAGCCCTCTCCAGTTTCTATCACATGGACATCAGTGAATATCCTTTTGAAGCTCTGATTCAAATCCCCGTCCACCCTAATCAGTGGTCCGAGAATTTTTGAGAGCGACGACCTCTTGGCACTTGCTTTAACAAAAGATATGGAAAGGCACGGAACTCGCTTGGGGAGAACCCAAACTCTTTTCTTCATTTTCTTGGCTCGCTGTACATCTAACACAGTATATTTGAACCCCAGTCCAATGGTCCCTAAATTTTCGGGCAAGGATATAGGATGAACAATACCCTGAAGCTCGGCCCCCAGACCTTTTCCTGGCACGAACCCATTACCCAGCATCTCTGAAACCATCATGACTGTTACGGGAGCTATCCTGGGGAATGGGAGGTTCTCTCCTTCGGAAATTTTATCCACTGAGACCCGTCGAAAACCTGGTACACCCATGGTCCCTTATCGTCATCAGTCTCTATGAATGGCACAATATCATCTCCCACAAGGCTTGTACCGCCATCTCCGTGCACCACTATCTCCTGTTTGTCCTATTCAAATTTCACCATCTGGTGTAATGTAGAAGGTACCGCTTTGGCAGCATGGATCCAAGGTCGCCCAACTAGAAGATTATATGATACTGCTACATCAACCACTTGGAATTCCATGGTGAACTTTACTGGACCAATGGTAAATTCCTGTAAGATGTCACCCACCGTGTCGGTACCACCTCCATCGAAACCTCAGACACACACATTGTTCTTGTGAATCCGGCCATGTTCAATTTTCAGCTTGTTCAAAGTAGCCAAAGTATAGATATTAGCACTTGACCCATTATCAACCAATACTCGGGTGACCATCGAGTCTTCACATTTCACGGTCAAATACAAGGCCTTGTTGTGTTCTGTACCCTATGTCGGCAAGTCATTATCAGAAAATGTCACTCGGTTTACTTCGAAGATTTTGTGCACTATCTTCTCCAAGTGATTTACAGAGATTTTATCTGGAACATGAGCCTCGTTCAGGATTTTCATAAGTGCATGGCAATGATCGTTGGAATGAATCAGTAAAGACAACAATGAAATTTGAGCTGGAATCTTTCTTAATTTATCCAAAATGGAGTAGTCTTGTGTCTTCATTTTCTTCAAAAACTCCTCAGCTTCTTCTTCCGTTATCGGCTTATTTGCCACTGCTAGACTGGACTTTCTTAACTCGATGGGAGAAAATCATCTCCATGAACGAGTTAACCCCTGAGCCTCACATATCTCTTCTTCCACTTGCTTGCCTTCGTACATTACCACTGCTTTCTCATACTTCCAAGGTACGACCTTGCTTCTAGTCACTGGCAGTTGGACCACAGGCTTGATGATGACCGATTCCCGGCAAACTCCTTTTACAACAAATACGGGTGCAAATGATGCTCCCGATACTACCACTTTGTTTGATTCTGATTTCTTTGGAGTAATGGCTGGATTCTTCCCCAATATCACCATAGGTTTAACCTCTAACTTCTCCACATGTACCCTTGATTCCTTATCGATCGGCTTTTCTTTTGGGGTAGCCCGGATCATCATCACTGTTTGCAATGGTTTCTTTTCTCCCTTCCTTCATGCACGAGCTCAATCATATGAGCTTCGTGGTGTGATTGTAATGGGTTCTGATTGATGTTGGGCACCTCTGGCGCCTGGAACTCATTCTTATTGGCATCAATGAGATCTTGTACCGCATGCTTCAATCTCCAACATTTCTCAGTATCACGCCCTAGCATTCCTGAGCAGTACTCGCAACTTTTTGATTGGTCTATATTCTAGGGCGGGGGATTTGGTATCCTAGGCTCGACAGAACTCAACAAACCTAACTGCTTTAATTTTTGGAACAAGGCGGTATAGGTTTCTCCAAATTCAGTAAAGGCTCTTTGTCTCTGTAGCCTGTCATTTTTAGAAGCTTGATTTCCGCAAAAACCTGCCCCTAGAGGGTTCCTGTAGGCCCTTGGTGGAGGATAGGCATTTTGGGGTGGTGGGTATGTGTTCTATGGAATTGGATAGGTGTTCTGTGGAGGTGCATATGCATTTTCGGGAGCCGGTGAGCGCCATTGCGGGCGAACCGGTGGTTGAGTATATGTTTGTGCTTGGTGTACGGAAAAGTGTGGTTCCTGCGGAGGATAGTAGTGTTATGATGGGCTGTATGAGGAATATGGATAATTTGGATTGAGGGGTCTGGGTTGGTTGTAGTATGGTTTTCTGGCCTTGGACCAACTACCTGCTTCAACCGTGGAGACTTCTTCTTTCTTTTTCCTCCCCAACACACCTCCTGTGCCACTTTGAATAGCCTGGGTTGTTGCCTTAAGCGTTGAGTAATTTAGGATTTTATCAGACCTCAGCCCCTCTTCTATTATGACCCCTATTTTCACCACCTCGTTAAAAGACTTTCCAACCGTTGTCACCAAGTGACCAAAGTAGGTTGGGTCCAATTTCTGCAAGAAATAATCCACCATTTCTCCCTCTCTCATGTGAGGATCTACCCTAGCTGCTTCTCTCTCCACCGAAAACAGAAATCGCGTTAGGTTTCCCCAAGTTTCTTCCATGTCCTCAGTAATGTGAGATGGCCGGGGACTCTCTCCAAATTGTATTAAAAATGACTAGCGAATGCTTGGGCCAAATCATCCTAAGTGTACCTTTTGCTGGGATCTTCCCTAGTGTACCATTCGAGCACTGATATGCTTAAACTTTGGCCAAAATAAGCTATTAATAGCTCATCTTTGCCACCCGCCCCTATGAACCCTGCCGGTAACTGAGCATCGAGAAAAGGGCACAAATCTTTGTAGGCCACACTGAACTGATTGCCCAACCCATGCATACCTTCGAGGGTTTGCTCGAGGCTTCTAACCTTCCTCATCACCTCATCCTATTCCGGAGCCTTTGCCCGGCCTTTCATTCTCTGTTGGAATTTCCATGCGAGGGTTATGGGGTTCCGGTGTATTGAAGGTAGGTTCTGGGGGATAATATTGAGTATCATGAACCAGAAACAATGGCTCACTATTTGATCTATGCAGTGTGACTGGCGGGGGTCCCATGAAAATAAGAGTGCTTAGCGCTGGGAAATGTTGGTTAGGTGGTGGAGCTTGGGTGTCATAGGAGCTTCTCCCCTGATAATAGTGATGACTTGGTATGCTTGTTGAAGGGCCTGGGTGTAGGTATTCTAAAGCATGCCCTAATGTAGGATTGACTGGTGGTTCAGGGCTTTTCTACGCTTTTCCTAAGGCTAACTGCATCGCACTCATTTCCAACCCTATCCGCTCTATTGTCTCCATGGCTTCTTTCAGTAATTGGCTAGATGGTCTCACTTCCTCGATGCTGTGTTCCGAAGTAGTCATGCTTAAGGGTAGAGGTCCTTTAGATCTAGTTGGATAGCGGTGTGGTGACAGAACGTACTAACAACTAACTGTCTGGATTATATGAAACAACAAACTCGTTAGTGTTAGGATTTAAAAGATTCTGTAATCACATATTGGGATGCAATGTTTCCTAATCAGTTAATCCTTTCTAACATGTTTTGCATGCATCATCCCAGCTCGTCTTTAGAGTATTTATGGAATCTTCAAAATTCCCCTTTTTATTTATTTTTCTTTTATCATTAGTCGTGGTCGAATCTTATGTGGATTGCTTACGTATCACATCCCCGCATGAATCAGACCCAACGTAGTTCGTCAAAGAAATAAAACCAAGTTTAAAAACAAGAATCCTTTTGTTCTTTCAAATAAATCGAACTGAAAAAATATTATATCTTTTCTGAATATATTATTTTGAAAACAAGACACAATAAAATGAACTCTTTTTTTTCCTTAATTTTATTTAAATTTCTAAAAACAATGTGACACGATTTTGACACTATTCGGGTAAAACTAGTGATTAATCCTCTACACTGTTACCTTTTTTTTTTTTATAAAGTTTTCCAATATTTGAAGCCGGTCGGCATGCCAATTAAAACAAATAAATGCACAAAATAAGATGCAGCAGGATGATCTTTTCACTTCAGGTTGCTTGTCCTAGACGGACACAACCCTTGTGTTGAGTCCCCTAAGTCAAATGCACATGATGTAGATAAGCGTTCCTACTAGGGATCCGATATGAAGCTGTTTTTTACTAGGTAAAGGAAAAACATGGGTTTTGGTCTAGACTTAAGGTACCCGAGCGGACAGCTGAGGCTGAGGAGGGGGCGACGTAACGAGAGCACTAAAGTTTGCCCGGCCTTGTCACTTGCCTAACACTCGTTCTATTCGGAATAATTTTTCAAAAAGCGGGCTATGCGAACATATGCACCATTTTTTAGAAGACTTATAAAGAAGTAGTGTTTCGGCACAGTTTATATATACAGTTCCAAAATATCAAAGCGCTAAAAACATCATTTTGCACATTTGAGCTCAATCATATAATAAATTCAGATAATAATAAATAAAGCCAAATACAACGATAATTCTAAGCTCGAATTTCTAACCCGGAACCAGTGGTGCTGGGTCATGTCCCCAGCAGAGTCGCCAGAGCTGTCACACCTCCTTTTTCCGCGCCCGCGAGGGCGGCAAGGGCAAAGGAAGTTTTTCCAATTAAAGGACAATCGAAACAGGACTCATTTTATTCAATTCAGAGTCACCACTTGAGAGATTTATGGTGTCCCAAGTCACCGGTTAAATCCCGAATCGAGGAAAAGAATGACTCTGTTTAACAGTCTGCACACCAGAAATCCGGATAAGGAATTCTGTTAACCCGGGAGAAGGTGTTAGGCATTCCCGAGTTTCGTGGTTCTAGCACGGTCGCTCAACTGTTGCATTTAGCTTATTTATCTGATTTTTGTTGCATGATGAATTTATGTGCAAATTTTAACTTCGAACCGCTTTTATTATTTATTATATTTAAAGAGAATTATAATGTCGTGAGATTGCATCTCGAACTGCGTCACATAAATGCGTCCGCTATTTTTGATGTGTTCCGATTTAATTGAGATTTGGATATGCGTTACATAAATGTGTACCTGAGTTTAAGGAGGTAATTTTATTAAATACGTACCTAAAGATGCTAACGCATTATTATTTTCTGGAAAAAACCGTGGAATTCGCTAAGCGGCTAATTCCGAAATCTATTTGTTTATTAAGTATATTTATTGAGGGCCTCGTAATTTGCAGCTTGTTTTATGGGGCATGCCTCATCTTTTTTTAAAGAATACCTTAAAACAATTATAATTTATATTTTTTCTTCTTTTCTTTAAAAAATGGAAAGACAAATTCTACGTTATCTACACGCTTGTGAGTTATTAGCGACTAAATGTACAAATGTAGTGTATCCATTCTGAAAAAATGAGCAAGGTAAAGAAAACAATCTATTTGTCATTTTTGGGCCCATGCTCAATCGTGTAAGGTGCAGAGCCGGACCTAGGCCAACCCATTTGATTCGGATACTTATTTTTCCAATATTACATGTTTAGGCTTTATAGTAAGACGAAAATAGTGAAATTCAGTAACTATTGAAACTTATTTTTTATGGATCCAAGTGAATCAATTATTTATTAAGAGAATTTAAACTACTGACATATTGAAACCTGATATTCATTTTTTGAACATATAATGAATGAAACAATGAAACAAGACTAAGAGTGAAAGGGGATACATGTTACATCTTTAATTTTCCCAATTAGCATGCATATGAATGAATTTGCATAGTTTAAATTGCTACAAGATAGTGTTAATACTACAATTACTTATATGCTTCTACTGAACTAATATCTGGTGTACATACAACTTTAGAATGAAACCAAACTATAATAGAATCCTTGAGCCTCATGGTATCTTTTATTCAGGCTTCAAATATTTGGCTACATGGTATACCAATATAGTTGTGTACCTGATGATTGAAGCAAATGAACAGTACATGAAGATTAGTAGAGGCAGCAGTAGTATATGCAGTCAAATAGCAGATTCAATAGCAAATCCCCTCAGCAACAACCAACCAAGTTCAATCAATAGAACAAATTTGGAAAGAAGAACCAAAATAAAACCGACAAAACAGCCTCAAGAACAATATGAAACCACTGGAATAAATTCCAGCAGCAACCAATGAAGCATCAACCCTCCAAGACAAACTCAGGCAAAACCAATTTGCACCCCAGGAATACCAAATGCAATCACAGGCGGAAACAGAAAGAAGCAAAATCAGTAGAACAATAGTTTTCTGATTTTCAAACGCTCAAAGAAAAGAAGCCTGAAGCTTCAATGAAATAGTAACAGATTAACAAAAGAGACCTCAATTTAAGTTTTTCTAACTCTCAAAAATGACTGCCATTTTTCAGATTCTCAATCTCTTAACTCTCTCTGTATTTTTTTTTTCAACTCTCTCTGTGTACCCCTCTATTTAAAGACTTGTATTGAACCATTCTTTATATAAAGTTTTTTACTTTTCAGCCTGTTTATTCCTTTAGCACATGTCTACATTTCCCTTTTATCATTAAAACTATGTTCTTTCTGATTTTTCACAACTGAGTGTCTAATTATATTATTTAATTCAAGGTGTATGGGCAGCCTGGATTGTTTAATCGACTCCCCGTGATACCTCTAACTTTTGCAGCTCAATAAAACGCTCAAACCAACCAAAACCCATTTTTCTTCGTTAATTCAACTAGTTGTTAATAGTCTGTTAGTCCCACTGACAGACCACTAATACCAATTCATTTTCAAACCTTTTAAATTCTTAAACATACCCTCTGGAACCCTTAAAAATTACTGTGTTACCCTAAGCTTGTTAGTCTATTTAAACCTATATAAGTTCAAACCCAACAATTGACCAAAGATAGATTTCTAACTATCTCCTAATTGCTTATTCCAATATTACAGCTATCAAACCAACATCATAGTATCAATCACATAGATTTAATGTAGGAGACTAGATCAAATCAAAAGAGGGGTATCGATCAGATGGAAATGCAAGCATAATTGAAGATCGTTTTCATGTTCAAGCAATTAGCAGGATTGTTCTAGGTCACAGAATTAGAACAGGAAGAAGCAAAGCTTTTTGGCATGTTATTCTAGCATTCTAACATGAGAAATTAATTAATGACATGAATTCAATCAATCACACAGATCACGATAGATACAATTAACAATAAAACACAGATTACACAAACTAACAGGGTGATTCCAATGACTTTGGACAAAACAGGGACTAAAGGAAACTTTTTAATCGACGAAATCAATTAAAACGACTGTATAGCCTATAATTTATTCTTAAACAAATGAACAGAAATATTTTGACCAAATAAACTGGTCTAAGGTAGAAGAAATAGAACAGTTGACAAAAATCAAAACATAAAAGACTAAAAAAAATAATAAAACTACTCAAATAACAGTTTTTGAAAAACAAAACTAGAACTAAAGAGAAAGAAAAATACAAAAAGGATTAGAGATTAAAAGGATTCAGGCTTGAATGAGACTTGACCTCAGATTGGTAATTCGAGAAGGTGTAATAGCATTTGAGGGAAAATAATGGTGGATTGTGGATGAGGAAGCCGAGGTGGGTGTAGGATGTGAGTTTGGCGCTACTTGGAGGAGGCGCCGCCACCAAAGACATTTGAGGCGGCGCTAGGGTTTCGATGATTCGACGCGACATGCTATTATTCGATGGAAGTTGATAGGATGGTTGGAACGATGAGGTTGAGAGAATCCTATGGTGTAAAAATGGGGTGGTTTGGACAACCGGAACCGCTGTGAGGCAATTTCTGGTGGCGGAGGGCGGTGGTTTACGGCGGTGTTACTGGGGGGGGGGGTCTGTGTTAGAGAGACAAGTGAAGAGGTTTGTGTGAAGGAAATGTGTAAAAAATAGTTTGGGGTATTAAAATTATACATTTAATCCAAACCTTTAGATTACAATAACCAATGGCTAAGATCTAGTGAGCTAATCTGAAACGGAGTCATTTGGTAATGATGGGGTGGACCGGGTATGGGAATGGGTCGGCTTATTTAAAACGGTGCATGAGATTGATCTAGGCCGTTGGATCAGTGTGATCTGACGGTCGAGGGGAGGCATGACAAATACAACATCGTTCGGACGTTGTATTGACAGGCTTCTTTGGACTGGGCGAAGAGGTTCATAATTGGGCCTGATTGGGGTCGTTTGGTTTGGGCCTCACAACCTAAACTTTGGATTTGGCCCAACTCTGGGTTCCTCTTTATTCTCTTCATTTTCTTTATCTTTTAATCAATCATACTAAAATCCTAAATCACAAAAAATGTTAATTAAATACTTAACTATGAAATTGAGTCCTAAGTGCAATAATATCTATATTTTGTATTTTTAACTAGTTTAAAGAAATTAAGATGCACACACAAATGCGAACAAATAAGCAAAATACAACAAGAATTCCACAAAAATCGCTAACAAACACGAAACTATTTTATTTTGAATTTGGGAGTAATTTTCTCGTAGGGTAAAAATCATGTGCTCACAAGTACTCAGTACCGCTATGGTATACTCATGCTCTTCCTGCGCATATTTTCATGTGTAGATCATCCAGGTACCTCTACTCAGGCGCACTATCCTTGAGGCGATGAGATACATGGAGACTTCGAGGTATATCTGCCGCGTCCGCAGATCAGGAGTCTCTATTATGTTCCACCTTTAGTATTTAGTTTATTCCTTTTCTCCTATTTGTTTAGATATTGTGGAGTTAGAGCAGCGTACTATATTTCTGTTAGCCTGTGGTTCCCATGAGTTTCTGGGTTTTGGGATTGAGTTGTAGACTTCTATATTTCTTTTGAGTTGTATAGGCCTAGCGGCCTTATATGCAGTTATTATTTAAATATGTTTAACTTTAATTATTTATTATGAAAGTTAAGTTGCTAAATTTTTGCATTGTTAGGCTTACCTAGCTGTAGGAACTAGGTTCCATCACGACATCTTCATGGAGGGTGAACTGGGGTCATGACAAACTCCAATGGAGTTATTAAGAAATTATAACCACTCGAAGTGGAAAAGTTTCTATGTCTTGCCATGATCAAATTTATGTATGATTGGGAGCACAAGAAGACACAATTATCCGTGTATGTATCAATGGATGTGGACGTGGCAATAGACGAAATTATAGTCGTCATCATTGTGATAATGAGAATAGTAAGGATTCTCAAAATAATCCTTCATTTTGTGAAAGTAATATTTGTCATTGATTTGACATGATTTATAATACACAAATAGATGATTATAGTCCATTCATGATGTGAATTTGACAATACCTGATTTATGAATACATATTCATTCTTGGAAGAATATGAACGTGCTAGTGGTAGTGAATATACCACACTCTTCTCTAGAAGGAGGTTTGAGATGATATAAGAAAATAATGTCATTATTATGGTATGAATAGTCATTGGTCACATACTTATTGTATGCCAAAATATATTGGCATTGTGATAATTAAAAGATAACATTAATGCAAGAAAGAAAGCTTACATATAATTTTGACCATAACCATAATGATAATGGTATAACTTTCTCGTTAAAAGAAATATTCACCATATGGATATTGATAAATATATGTGGTACTACAAAATTAATTGAGAGCTCTCGAAGAGCCAATTATTACTATTTTGGAGAAACACAATTGATTACTAATAAGGTATTGTATTGTAGTAAGTCTCAAAGAAACATATTGTAATATCTTCTATTACTACAACTTGTAGCTGGGTAATATGTACGTGCTAAGCTACCCAATTTGTTCTCCTGTTTGTACTACACAAACAAAAAAAATTTCACAATAAAGAGAAGTTAATTGATATAAAAATTCATATCATAATAAACTTGGTATTTATTAATAATTGCACACGTCATGATGTAAATTTGAAGTTTATCAATATTGATAATTTATTCACTTGGCATAATTGGTTTGCCCAGAGCAATTTAAGTATGATGCGCAAAAATAAAGTCAATTTACATGGGTAAATATTAAAGAACTAGAAAGTTCTTTAAGAATTCTCTTATGTTGCATGTTCTCATTAATTAATATACCAACTAAAACTGAGATTGAATCCCATAAATGGTAAAACTATCAAAGGTGAATATGGGCACATTCACCTGCCATGTATACCACATAGGATGAATCTAGAGATGGTTACATATGTAATTATTAATAACTCGCAACATGGTATTTAGCGAGGTAACTTGGTCAATAATTTAATTTCGAGCATAATTTTCAGATTTTCTATTCAAGAAGTTCATCTTGATAAGTTGTTTTACATCACAGTTGGTTTAGCAAAATAATTTATTGAGTGCCTCCACTTAATAGCTAAACTATTGCTTATGAGAACAAAGTTTCTGTATTAGTTTGATACATGCTATATACGAAAGTATATTATATTCTTCCCTCACAAGTGGTTCAAAGCCAGGAACCAAATAATTCTATCTTATTATTATTGATGTGTGGTGTATATTTTGATTAACACCATAACGCATAAAGGTGGATTCTCAAAGTTGAGGTAACAAGTTCTTTTTTCTAACATGAGGGGGAGACAAGATAAACAGTTGAGAAAAAGTTACGCGGAATGAGTTATCATTTGTACATATAGATCCTCAAATAAGAAAATATTAACTTGAAGTTCATAAAAGGATAATTCATTTGCAATACATTGCAAAGCATGCTAGATGAATTTGCTGATCCAAAGAAAGTAATATATTCTCATTGCAAATGCTCCTATTAAGTTCTACAAGGATAAAGTCTATGGTATGTTTAAAGCGTATAGACAATCAGTTTCAAATAAACTTATTGATAAAGAAGATGAGTAAATGATTAAAATGATCATAATAAAGAAGGCAAGTGATCTAGAAGATAACATGACATAACACTTCATAAAATCTCATGAGAGATTCAGGTACATGAATATATGAATGAAGAGATCTTTGTGTTATGTCACTGTGAAATATATTGAAACTGATATAAATGCTTGTTGACGACATCTATGATATAGCTAAGTATAAATGGGGATCTTAAGTCTGTCGCTTACATACACAAATATATTGGCCAAATATAAGAGACACAAATCAAATAGAATTGGTTTCATATCAAAGACATGTAGTTTTGAACATGTAGTTTAAACACTTGAAAGTATAAAGTCAATGATATGTGCAATCAGTTTTCGACATCTTATATGTCTAGCATGACATGAAAATGTGATATGCATCTAAAGTCTATTATATGGCTTATATGACTTAAACATCCTTGAATGATTTAAAATGCTTAAAGCATACATAATTCATTGTTATGAATTACTACATCCTCATTGCAATTTGTGCATAAATGTATCTTGCTCTAACTATATGAATGATAATATGATAGCAAGAGTTTTCACCACTATGTGAAGATATTGAACTGAAGATTCCAACAAGATCATATGAAGACAATTCATCTCTATCAATAATAATGATTTCAAGGTGCAATATATTCATTCAAGTTAATATAGCTGATTTGTTCATCAAATCTCTACCAAAGATCTTTTGAAGATGGTGCACAAGATTGGAATGCAAATGCTTAAGGATGTTAATTGATGCTCTCATCGGGGGAGTTAATATGCGTTGTACTCTTTTTCCCTTATAAGGTTTTGTCCCACTGGGCTTTCCTTTTAACAAGGCAAACAAAAGGCGTCTTGTTAGATATGTGTACTATTTTTCTTCTCTAGAATTTTTTTGCCACTAGGTTTTATTTTAGTTAAGGTTTTAACGAGTCACATTATTTATTGAATAGACATTCAAGGGGGATTGTTATAAATAAAAATGTATTTATGGTGAATGTCAATATTTTAGAGAGATTCTAGGGTCTATTACTTGTAGCTAAGTCACACTCTCCCTATAAATAGTGGGTTCTATTCCATTGTAATTCATCCAATACCAATAAGAATTCTCCTTCGCTAATTTTCTATACAATACTCTTCTTCTTCTTTTATTATTTCATAAAAAATTTAAATTTTCGTCTTTGCTAAAATGAGAGTCTCATATTAGAGGGAAAAAGTCTTGACGGGTACATATACAACTGCACTTCTTCTAGTTGTTAAAAGAGTCGAGAAAAAGTCAAACCTCGCGCCGTCGTTGTCTCTCGCTCAATTTCAACTTCGATTTCGGTCAAATGGAGCGGGCGGTGCGGGTGGGGCGGGTTTAAACCTAATCGAGTTCGGTATGGGTTGAAGCTTATCCGAGTGTAGGGCGGGGCGAGTTGCGGGTATCTTTACCCTCCATTGCCTTTATCCAGTTTTGGGCCTTTAGGCTAGTATGAAAGTCCTTTTTTAAATCAAAATCATCAAATACATATTGTAACGTATTCTATAGGAAAATTTTATAGTTGGTTTTCCGTTTTTTTATAACACAATTACTTGGTTCTGTCTAGTAATTTTATTTTTAAATTAGGAGTAACAACATTCTTGAAAGTTGGCCAGCATATTAATAACGTTAATCATTTATTACTATGGAGTAGTTCCTAATTTATCAATACAAAACGTAATAATTTATTGATATCATAATCAAATTTCAATAATATAATACCTTATTTATAACTACAGCTGCATGTTTATCTACACAGGATGTTATATTATATCTCCATTTGCATATGCTAATATTTTGTTGATTATGAAGTTTAGTTGTCAAATTTTAGAGGTATTACCTTACAGATTAATCAACAGGTGAAACTTTATATATATCATAAATTAGTCCTAAACAGTTTTATAAATAGCATAACGTTTAGTGTAACATGTTCAGTGAAAAATAGATAAACGGGTCTTAAGATATGTTAGTAATCAATAGAAACGAAAAAGGATAAAATAATAAATAAAAAAATTTATGCAAGGCTGAGCGGGTTGAAAACAAAAAAAAGTTCATTATGCATAGCGGGGTAGGCGGTTTGAATCATCGCGGGTTTAGGCTGAACCTGCACTCGCCCCATTGCCATTCCTAAATAAAACGCAATAAGTCTAATTTGCTATCGCTTTTTAAGTTCGTTGCTCACTAGGTTTTGAAGTAACATTACACCAGTGCGAGCAATCCGTTCTATAATGAGAGGAAATAATCCTAAAATTCGGATATTGGAAGGGATTAAGTTCTTTAAGGAAACATTATGAATTCAGTGGGCTCGGGTTAATTTTTTATTTCTTCTACATTTCTAATTTTGCTTTGCTTCTATTTAAAAAAAAATATTATGGTATACAGATTACTAACAAACATAACCCATGTCCTGATTCCTTCTTCCTCATTTTCTTTCAATTTCCCCTTTTCTCTTCTAAAAAGTTTAGCCATGAATAAGCAGAAACTCCAAATCCTTAGTATAGCAATTGGCCCAAAATGTTGGACCCCAAAAAGTTGAGAAGTTATCAGTAAGAGCTGTAGGTGGGAACTGAGAATCATTTTTAGTTTTCCCAACATATGGAGTGCAATAGTATTTTAAGAACATTAATATTTTAGTATTCAAGGAGTCAAGTTGTCAAAGCTCATTTAACTCAAATGAACTCTACAAGTTAAACTTTTATTGCCTTCACGAGTAATTGAAAATGAAGCTGATTTAAGTTCCAATAAAAGAAAATCTAATTACACTTAAAAGGCCAAAAGAATAAATTCATTGTTCCTCCTAGAAACATTCGTGTCTAAGAATAAAAACAAACTCTTAAAAAACAGGATATGCACGTGGATTAATAAGTTGAAGAACAAATAGGAGAATCATAATGGTTAGTATCGCGGGCGCGTTTTATGTCTCATAAAAATAGCCTGCGCGGTAGTCAAGCACCGACTTGACTTCAGCCTGCTTCAACACTCGGTCAAATTTTTAGCAACTTTGGACTTAGAATAATTTAGGCAGCGTTCAACGTAGTAAGCTTAGAATGAACTTAGGCAACGAAAATATAAGTGAAGGGATGGAATTTAAACATGAACAAAAGACACAAGATTACATGAAACTCTTTTCTCAACTTTGTATTTAACTCGAGCATACAAAGAAACTCAAACTCTCTAGTATATCCGTGTACAAAATGAAGATCACTCTTGACCCTCACAAGACTACTCTCATCCTTAGTGTTTTCACTCTTGAAAACAATAGTTAGGACTCTTCCTAAATCAGAACATGCACTAACACACGGTTTTAACTCTATGCCACAGAGGAAATAGGTGTTGTCCATTTATAATACATGAACCAGCCCCATATTTCCAATAGTTGCCCCATTTTAGGCCTCAACACTTGCCCACTCAGCCCACCACTTTAATTTAGTGTAGTTGACACCCCCAACTACTAGGATCCTGCAAATCATGCCAAAGATAGTGGGATCATGGCCTCCAAAAACGTAGCTAACTCCTGCCAGCATTTTAGACAAACACAACTGCTGTCCATATGCATAGCATGTGCCGGTAATCGCCATTGACTTGGTCAATTCTAATGTTGCTGCCCAATTTCGTGCCTTGGCGCTCTAATGCCATTTATTCCAGCTGCATTATGCCCCAATTTCCCTTGCCATTGCCCACGAACTTGGCCCGTTTGCCGCAACTCAACGCCATGCCAAATCTGCCCGCGCACTTCCTTCCCATTGCATATTTGCTTGCCTTTGCCTATCCGTTTTTGCCTTGCCTTGGCATCACTGCCTCATGCCTTGATGTCTTTGCCATCATCGAGTATCACCCTTAGCCCACAACTCATTGTGAAGCCCTTGCCAAAATGCCTCGCATCCGTTCAAAGCCTTAGCCATCGCTTACACGTTTCCCTTTTTGACTTTGGTACTGCTCTTGCACCAATATTTGTAACACTCTTGCTGCCTCATGACAACACTCTTATTGTCAAGTTGAGCTCCATTGGCCGAGGTCTAACAAACCAACCACACTCTTTGAAACTCGACGTCCTCGTCAAGGTCAACTCAATGTATGAGTCCCAAGGGGTTGACGAGCACTGCCCCTTGACCTCCTCTCTCCCCGGCTACAATTGCATTGACACCAACAACTTGTTTGTCACTATTTGACGCCTCCAAAGCATCCCTCTACTCCGCGGACGTCAAAGCATTTAACACTGCCTTGTTCGGACAGTCCCTCACTCGATGTGGTCCATCACAAAGGAAACAACCACTGAATTTTCTACCCTTCTCCTTGCTCTTTGAAGTTCCATCGTCTTGCTTTTACTTCCCTCTATCTTCATGTGCATTGCCACTTTCACATTTCTTCCACTCCTTTGTCTTGCTTTTACTTCCCTCTATCTTCGTTGGACTTTGAAGCAGAATTATCCTCATTTATATAAAAATCGCCCAATGTATCCGCAACAACTACAATACTTGCGAGGTTTTGAATATTCTGCCTTCGCAACTCAAGTTGTGCCCACTGTTGCAGCCCGGTCATGAAGGTGTGAAACTTGTCTGCTTCCGACATGTTGCTGATGCTTAACATGACACGACCCCAACCCGGTTGTGATTGCGCCCAAACCAACGGTTAGGCAAGCCTGACTAAATATGCTCTCAACCCGAGCCTAGAGCTCAAAATCACTTATTAAAAAATCTTTAGTAGTGAAGAAGATCAAAATAAAGCTAATGGTCATAAAACAACCCGAATAACTCACAGAAACAACATAACTTCCCCAAGACCTGGGTGCCACGAGTCTAGAGCCTCTACCAGAGTAGTATAACAATACTGGAAACTCTACATAATTTGAATGTACGTGGAGTAATAAAACAACTGGGAAAATGAGGGAAGAGTCGGGTCCTGCGGACGCCAGGCAGGTACCTCGATGACTCCAATAACACTCCGAAGGAGCAATTAGCTTAGCTAAGCTTCCAAAATACCTGAATCTGCACACATGGTGCAAGGAGTCGAGTGAGTACTTCCAACTCAGCGGTAATAAAAGTAAATAATGCTGGAAAAAAAGAATCACACAAAGCACTATCTCGTGCTATAAAATATAAAATCACATTTTAAACTGCAGTACACTTTCATGGTAATCCTTTATAACATATCTAGGTAAATGTTGAAATCTCTTTTTAAAACATCCCTTTCTTTCATTATTAACAGTGAAGTACCTGGATACAACATTAAATATTGAAAGTCTGCACTCAAATCAGCCCCTTGGGCTCATTGCTCATTTAATAATTTTCACCAGGGTATCTGGTCAACAAGGAAAATAATACATGTATGCCAGTAATGTATGAGTACTAAATGTCATGCCAAACCAACGCCTCAATGCGATGCAATGCACATGACGCTGTGGCGTACAACCCGATCCATTTAGGCGCCCACGCTCATTGTGGGGGTTAAGACTCCGGAGGGCTCCTACAGCCCAAACGCAATATCAATATCACTCTCGCTGTGCAGCCCGATCCATGCATAGTTATAAATGCTCATAAGCCTCTGGGCAACAGTAACATAGCATCTCTCATCTCAACATATCACCAAAACATTATTTAAGTTTTCAATCTTATAAAGAATGTTGAGTTTCCAAAATACCATTTTAAGATTTTAGAGTGAGATGAAAATATGCACAGTAATGCAAAACATCGGTATCAATCCCTGAAGGATAAAATTTGGCATGAAGCCCAAAATATGACAATTAGTCCAATTCATGATAATTAATATCTTTATTAGGGTGTCAATTCAGCTTCAAGCAATTAGGTAGTATTTTTATTAAGCGGGACGGACCAAGTCACAATCCCCAATGGTGCTCTACCCCACGCCCGTTATCCGACGTGCAAGTCACCTCAATACAGCACTATGATGTGCACGTCCGTGGTTTTCAAACCCTTAGGACATCATTTAAAAGTATTACCCACCTCGAACCGGCGAAAACTCTAGCCCGCGACTCCTTTGCTCCTCAAACCAGCCTCCACGCATGTCTAAACTAGCCAAAATCAGGACAAATATATCATAATATGCTAATGCAACAACTCCTAATCGAAAAGAATCGAAATATAACAAAAATCTCGAAACTAGTAAAACTTGAGCCCCGGGCCCGCTTCTCAAAAAATTACGAAACATACATTTATGGAATCCTCGTCTCGCCACGAGTTCGTACATACCAAGAACTCTCAAATGTGAGCTCAAATGACCTATCAATTCCAAATTTTAATTATCAAAAACTCAAGCCCTAGCTTCTTTGATTTTATACCCAAATTCAGAGAATTAATGGATGATTCTTCGATTAAATGACGTATTAAGGCCACGAGACTTACCTCCAATCACTTCCCGTAGAAGTCCCCGTCCAAATCTATCATAGAGCTCTCAATGTGGTGCAAAAATGGAGGAAATAATGAGGGGTTCGCGTATGAAATTTTAATTAAAAGACCTTCTGACCAGAAACTTTCCCGTCTACGCGAACGCGATGCCACTTACGTGTTCGCGATGAACAACTTTGCTTCAGCCCACTTTTCCTCTACACGAATGCATACAACCAGATGCGAACGCGATGCTCAACTGCCTTCCACTATGCGAACGCGACATGCTCCACGCGATCACGATGCTCAATGACCGGATACCATGCGAAGGTGACCTCCCTCACGCAATCGTGACTCACCAGATTCCACAACTATGCGTTCGCATCACCTCCTTCACGAACGCGAAGGCAAAATACCCAGGCTCCCAAAATTACTCTACGCGTGTGCGTCCACCACCACGCAAACGCGATGAACAACGGTCTGCAACAGTTATGACAACAACACTAGATCTCCATACAAGCTAAATATGGTCCGTTTGAACCTCCGAAATCACTCCGAAGACCCCGGGACCCCAACCAAAACCACCAACCAACTCCAAAACATCATACGAACTTGTTCCAATCCTCAAAACACATCAAACAACGCAAAAATCATTAAAACACATCGGATTCTAGCCTAGTATTTCTTCAAAACTTCTGAAACTCATATTCGATCAAAAACCCGACCAAACGACGTCCGAATGACCTGAAAATTTGCAGACATATCCAAAATCACCTAACAAAACTACGGCAACTCTCAGAATTCCATTCCGACCCCCGGACCAAAATCCACCTATCAACTAAAATTTGCCAAAATTCCAACTTTGCCAATTCAAGCCTATATCTACACCGGACCTCCAAATTAAATTCTGATCGCTCTCCCGAGTCATAAGTCATCTCCCAAAGCTATCCGAATCACAAGAGTTCACATCTGAGCCTTCTACCTATATAATCAACTTCCTATTGACTTTTCTAAAACAAGCTTCCTTCTACGAGGCTATGGGCTTTATTTTTAACCAAAACCAATTCAATTACACCCGATCAACTCAAATACCGATATAAAAACATGAAGCATCACAATAAGGGGGAAATTGGGCGGTAACTCACATGACGATGGGTCGGGTCGTCACATCCTCCCCAACTTAAACAAACGCTCGTCCTCGAGCGGACCCAGGTTGTACTAGAGCAACCCAATAGCTGAATGACCTTGCCAAGCATATACACGGGGTGATCGCACGTCACCCTATCTTATACGGATCCAACAACACAATATAGATGAAATTTTACAACCCATTTAGTCCATAAACCATAGAACTACATTTCACCTTTTGAAATCTTACACAAGATCTGAACCTCACATTTTTACTCAGACTAAGCCCGAACCAGCTGTAATAATCCATACGTGCAACCTCAACTGCAATCATATGATATACCACATAACTCAAACACATGCATCGATAACTTCCAGTCACAACAGCTGCCCATGACAACCAAATATCGATAGAAGATAAAGTCTCATTTCAATACCTTCATATACTACCAACAGCAACAGAAACACGCGATATACTGACCCCATCTCTCAGATCAACCATTCATAAATCCATTCCTCATATGACTCATACCACGACAGTCTTTCAGGCCAAACCTTGATATTACCTTTCTAACAAGCTGACATCCATTCTGTTCATACTCATTAATGATTCCAATAATCACTTTGACTCCAACACGCCACTCTGGTGATATGATACCTCAACAGAGGCCTAAGCCACAACTTGCGTAATAGATGTACCAATGAGAAGCAGTCTGAACATACTCAAATCATGACAATGACTCAAACAAAAGAGCTGTACCTCAAGCTCAACAGTACCATCACAACAACAAACTGAGATCCCGTCTTACATCATAGAAATAGAGTACCTGAATCCTCCTCGAAAGGTCATAACATCACGTGGCCTTGCCACAACTCATGATTCTATCCAAGCACTATTACCCACGAAGCACCTCAAGTCACCAAGCTCAACACGATCAACCACACATAGATTGAGGTCCGAAATTAAGCAATCCATCACACCCATGGTGAAACAATTAATATACACTATTCAATCCTGAAAGGATACAACCGATGCATTATTCGCCAAGCAATACCCAATACGGACTTTCCTCAGAAACCAAGAAGTAATGCATACAAAGTAACATACAAATAAGACATTTCTTCACATCACACTATGGCGGCATGCCACCCGATCCAGATAACATACCCGTGGCGGCGTGCCACTCGATCAAGATAATATACCCATGGCGGAGTACCACCTGATCCGCACTTATATCTCACAAAAGAAGATGCACATCGAGTCAAATTTTCTCATTACAATAAACACATATAGCCTCAAGTTCGGCCACAAAAAATGCATCCAAAAACGTCCCTCAATACCAGAACTGAATCAATGGTAGATACTTCTGCACTCACATCCGCCACGAAGGCCCAATCAACAAAGCAATACCTACCAATCGTTCGCTGGGCCTTGGGATACAACTACACTATTAGAACATAATCCGATGCACCTTGCCATGGAACCTGTGGCATTTTAGGATATAGCCCATAAAACATTAGTCAAGACAACCTGACATTGGGACAACCACTCTGCAATCTAATATCATAACCCAAAATTAACATATCACGCAAAGAAAGATTCGCTAGTACTTTCAATTTCCAATAACCGCTAAACGGTGCCAATACACTCGATCTACAACCACTACATAGTCGGATCACGAGAACTTCTAGTCTCCAACGCATATATAACACATGAATCCCTATGCCTGATCCCACACTCCGCCGTACGAATACATACACACATCAAGTACCCACTTATACCATGAAAGATATTCGAAAACAAATTTCCCTATGCCATCAACAACTCAATCGTCACAGTCGATTCAACAAGAGAATACCGCAATACCACTAGATATTATCAGTTCACATTACCGTGCCCCTTTTTGAACATATACCCCCGCCAATCACTAGAATAACAGTACCATTTTCCTTAATCACCAGAAAGATTGATTCTTAAATTATCTGCAGCTGCCCGTGCATGCTCAAGAATTTTAATAACTTCCCATTATATTATGAACTGAACCAAAACCTTGAATATAAAATTCTCAATTCTCCATATCATAACACACAGACCACACCACTCTTGGTATAACATGAGGACTTCTATCTCTTTCCTGCGCTGTAGACATCGACACACTCAACTAATCAGAACTTTCATGATCCCATATAGAAGAAAAATCATTACACATTCCATGCTTTGCATACCCATAGGAATTATAATCATCTTCAAACCACAACAAAACACATCAAGAACTCTCTCTCCCAATTCCATTGTACAAGCTAAACTGCCAGGACTGAATCCTCCTTCCTAAATCAAGCTAAGCAAACTACCAGCACTGAAGAGCTTTGCTGCACAATACCTGTAAGACTCATTACCTCGAACACATACCCAAAATTAATCGTATCCTTATCATACCATTTCAGTTTATTATCACGCTATTTCATTTACCTAATTTCATTTCCGATTCCTCATTAATTTGATATTCTCCCTAGTTGTAGCACCAAAATACCTCAACCCAGGTTACCACACGAGACTTGCTCATAAAATGACACTGTCTAAGACCCTTAGGCCATTGATTACTCTCTCCGATGTTTCCCAGAAGTACCACATTCTATAATATTCCATTTTGAATAACCTCCTGCGATTCTGAATTCGTTAACATTACCTTCCAATATGGATACATAGAATCCCTTAATTATATAACATACCACAAGCTTGATCTCTTCTAACGAAAACACAGTTTCTAGCCACATACACAATTCTTAAGACACCTGACTGCTACATGCAAAATCTTGAACATCCCAAAACCATTCTTGGGAGTCATTCACCCTTATTCAGCTGTAATTCACCTGTCTCATTAAACAGAACCACTCGTACCTTATTAGTACTCTGACGCCGCAAAAACATGATCTCGTACAGATACAAACTACCATCTTTTTTTCTATACACTAAGCATTCTTTATCAATCGTAGCTAAAACATCCTAGTATTTCTTCTCATCTACGAAGCACCATATAACTTTTATCAAAATTTTCCATTCATACACGCCATTCTTGGCTCAATTTTCGCGACTAAAACTGATCCGCCAACATACTTTGAGACAGAACCAACATAGCACACAATAGTGCAATCAGCTAGTCAATAGAAACCTCCCCAACTTAGCTCGAAGCCATACACCAAGGCGCTCTTAACAACTTATAGCACTTTTTTAATGATGCCACAATGTTATAGTGAGATTAAACTCAAGTCATTTTCAAGTTTTTTGGAGACTCGAATCATCAAAAATTTTAACTTTTCTGCAATTCATTTATTCATTCACGCAACAGTTAAGCCCACTCTTAAGGCGACAAAATCTTTACTAAGTCCCAAATTATTCCAAAACTTTCGACAGAGTTTTCTTTGTAATTGGCCTATCCACCTGCCAGAGAATCACCAAAACCATCCTAACAACACGTCCAAAACTCGACAAGGAATCACAATGGATATCAACAACATTAATCTCAATACTACACGAATTATATTATCAAAATTGATACATGGATATACGTTGCACCTATTCGAATTATAACACATATAAAATACATTTCAATTACACATAAGAATCAACCCACATAAGGACACTCCGCAGGAGATAACCTATCCGCTTACCCTTGATTTAGTATTTCAGCACACCTTCCACCATAATACACATAGCACAGCCAATTTAGTCTTCCTGAGTCTGAACTCACACTACCACACGTAATGCACTTTACCTTCCATCTAAGAGACATGAAATTATTCTCCTCGCCCATAACTCGTCTACACAACAGATCACAATAAGAATCGCACACCTAACGGCTCATCCATTATCAAGCCGCCATTTCCACAATTAGGGGCAATACTGATCATATAAATTCATAATACCAACTCGCAAAATCAGAATCTCGGTGCTCGAGCCATAGGCAAAGATCCAGCCTCAAGTCCTCCCGACTGGCCCCACATGATATCAGAGAGATAGTATCTCGCCCCTCGATCGGGGAGTCAGAAGCCATCAAGGAAAATATAATACTAAGCGCTCGAGTGCGCATACAGACGTGTGGAAGGAATTTCAAGAATTATATCTCAGGCTGAATCAAGTGTGCACGATAAGAGTTCCAAGAATGTGAAATTTTCCTAGAGGTTCCGCATCATCGCGAGGATAAGCACAGGCGTCGCCGTACCGATCCACGAGACTCTACAAACCGGCTCATGACATATGAGGCCTAGTAACCTAGGCTCTGATACCAACTTGTCACGACCCCAACCCGGTCGTGGTGGTGCCCAACCCAACGGCTGGGCAAGCCTGACCAAATACGCTCTCAACCCGACCTTAGAGTCAAAATCACTTATTAAAAAATCTTTAGCAGTGAAGAAGATCAAAATAAAGCTAATGGTTATAAACAACCCGAATAACTCACAGAAATAACATAACTTTCCCAGGACCTGGGGGTCATGAGTCTAGAGCCTCTACCAGAGTAGCATAACAATTTTGAAAAATCTACATAATCTGAATGTACAGAGAGTAATCAAACAACAGGGAAAATGAGGGAAGAGTCGGGTCCTGCGGGAAGCTACCTCAACGACTCCAGTAACACTCCGAAGCAGCAATTAGCTCAGCTAAGCATCCAAAATACCTGAATCTGCATACTTGGTGCAGGGAGTTGAGTGAGTACATCCAACTCAACGATAATAAAAGTAAATAATTCTGATGAAAAGAAAACCACACAAAGCACTATCTCGTGCTATAAAATACAGAACTACATTTTAAACTGAAATACACTTTCATGGTAATCCTTTATAACATATCTAGATAAAATTTGAAATCTCTTTTTAAAACATCTCTTTCTTTCATTATTAATAGTTAAGTATCTGGATACAATATCAAATAGTGCAAGTTTGCACTCAAATCAGCCCCTTGGGCTCAGCGCTCCTTTAACAATTTTCACCGCGGTATCTGGTCAACAAGGCAAATAATACATTATGCCAGTAATGTATGAGTGCTAAATGTCATGCCACGTAGTAAAAATAGAAACCAATGCATGAATGCGATGTAATGCACATGACGCTGTGGCATACAACCCGTTCCATTTAGGCGCCCACACTAACTGTGGGGTTTCAAACTTTGGAGGGGCTCCTACAGGCCAAGCCCAATATCAATATCACTCTCGCTGCGGCGTACAGCCCCATCCATGCATACTGATAAATGCTCATAAGCCTCTTGGGAAATAGTAACATAGCAGCTCTCAGCTCAACATATCACCAAAACATTATTTAAGTTTTCAAATCTTATAAAGAATGACGAGTTGCCAAAATACCATTTTAAAATCTTAGACTGAGATGAAAATATGCACAATAATACAAAACAACGGTATCAATCCTGAAGGATTCAAATATTCAGCACGAAGCCCAAAACATGATAATCAGCCTAGTTCATGATAGTTAATATCTTTATTAGGGTGTCAACTCAGATTCAAGCAATTAGGTAGTTTATTTATTAAGCGGGACGGACCAATTCACAATCCCCAATGGTGCTCTACCCCACGCCCGTTATCCGGCGTGCAAGTCACCTCAATACAGTACTATGATGTGCAAGACAGCGGTTTTCATACCCTCAGGACATCATTTACAAGTATTACCCGCCTCGAACCGGCGAAAACTCTAGCCCGCGATGCATTTGCTCCTCGAAATGGCCTCCACGTGGAACGAAACTTGCCAAAATTAGGACAATTATATCATAATATGATAATTGAACAACACCCAATCGAAAACAATCGAAATATAACAAAAATCAAACTAGCAAATCCCGAGCCCCGGGACCGCTTCTCGAAAAATTACAAAACTTACATTTCTGGAATCCTCATCTCGCCACGTTTTCGTGCATAGCAAGAACTCCCAAATCCGAGCACAAATGACCTATCAATTTCAAATTTGAATTATCAAAAACTAAAGCCCTAGCTTCTTCAATTTTATACCCAAATTCAGATAATTAATGGATGATTCTTCGATTAAATGACTTATTAATGCCATGAGACTTACCTCCAATCACTTCCCATCGAAATTCCCATTCAAATATATCAAAGAGCTCTCAAGGTGGTGCAAAAATGGAGGAAATAATGAGGGCTTTGCGTCTGAAATTTTAATTAAAAGGCCTTCTGTCCAGAAAATTTCCCTTTTATGCGAACGCGATGCCACTCACGCGTTTGCGATGAACAACTTTGCTTCAGCCCACTTTTCCTCTACACGAACGTGTACAACCAGACGTGAATGCGATGCTCAACTGCCTTCCACTACGCGAACGCGACATGCTCCACGCGATCGCGATGCTCAATGACCGGACACCACGCGAACGCGACCTCCCTCACTCGATCGCGACTCACCAGATTCCATAACTACGCGTTCGCATCACCTCCTTCACAAATGCGAAGGCAAAATACCCAGGCTCCCAAAATTACTCTACGCGTTCGCATCCAGCACCACACGAATGCAATGAACTACGGTCTGCAACAGTTATGACAGCAATACCAGATCTCCATACAAGCTAAATATGATTCGTTTGAACCTCCGAAATCACCTCGAGGCCCCCGGGAGCCCAACCAAAACCACCAACCTACTCTAAAACATCATACGAACTTGTTCCAATCCTTAAAACACATCAAAAAATGCAAAAATCATTCAAACACATCAGATTCAAGCCTAGTTTTTCTTCAAAACTTCCAAAACTCATATTCGATCAAAAACCCGACCAATCGATGTCCGAATGACCTAAAAATTTGCAGACATATCCAGAATCACCTAATGAAGCTACTGCAACTCTCAAAATTCCATTCCGACTCTCGGATCAAAATCTCACGTATCATCCGAAATTTGCCAAAATTCCAACTTCGCCAATTCAAGCCTATTTCTACACCGGACCTCCAAGTTAAATTCTGATCGCTCTCCCGAGTCATAACTCATTTCCCGAAGCTATCTGAATCACCGGAGTTCACGTCCAAGACTTCTAACCACATAGTCAACTTCCGGTTAAATTTTCTAAAACAAGCTTCCTTCTACAAGGCTATGTGCCTTATTTTTAACCAAAACCAATTCAATTATACCAGATCAACTCAAATACCGATTTAAAAACACGAAGTATCAAAAAAAGGGGGAAACAGGGCGGTAACTCATGTGATGACGGGTCGGGTCATCACATAACATCAATTATATGAACTTCTTCACATAAACTCGAACAGATTCGGTATGTTTCAACTTTGTTAGTTCGTCCCGAGCAATCCAAGATGTATTACTAGGAAGGAACCAATCCTTAAATTCCCTATTAAGCATCTACCACGACTCAATCTTTGGTATACCAAGACTTTCATCTTTAGCCACATGAGTGCGCCGCCATTACTTATCATCATCTCTCCAGTCAAGGTTAGTTTCTCCTCTTCGTATTGCACACGAATAGCGTGAAAGTACTGCTCCATATCCCTAGAAAAATTGTACGATTCACGTTCACTCCTTGCACCTTCGAATGCCTTAGGTTCAGGTATTCTCACTTTGAGACGTTTAGCACCACGTTGAGAAGCATCCTCGTCCATAGCACATCATAGTATCACCGTCTCAGCCTTCCGATATGCATTTCTTGACTAAGCCTTGTCATTTCTGCCTCAAGAAATGCAATTCTAGACACAAGAGACAAGTTCTTCCCTTTCCGGAACATTTCCCACAAATGTTTCCAATTTTGTTAGCCTTTCTCGCAGTTAATTGTTACCACCGGCCATGTTCTCGAACAAGACCACAAAATCTGCTACTGCACGTCGTGTCTCCACCACGAACCTGCTCCGCTCTGATACCAGTTGTCATGGGCGCATTTTATGTCTTACAAAAATAGCCCGCGCGGCAGCCAAGCACCGACTTGACTTCAGACTGCTCCAACTCTCGACTAAAATTTCAGCAACTTTGGACTTAAAATAATTTAGGCAGCGTTCAACGTAGTAAGATTATAATGAACTTAGGCAACAAAAATATAAGTAAAGGGACAGAATTTAAACATGAACAAAAGACACACGATTACAGGAAACTCTTTTCCCAACTTTGTGTCACACCTCCTTTTTTCCATAATGTATATGCATTATGCTACTTCACCCGTGAGGACGTAGATGAGTTTTTCCAATCTAAGGATAGTCAGAACGGGATTAGTTATTTAAGATTTTAGAGTCACCACTTGAGAATATAATGGTGTCCCAAGTTACCTGTTTAATCCCGAATTGAGGAAAGTTTGACTCTATTATAGTCCGCGAACTAGAAATCCGAATAAGGAATTCTGTTAACCCGGGGGAAGGTGTTAGGAACTCCCGATTTCGTGGTTCTAGCACGGTCGCTCAACTGTTGTTTTTTTATTTTTATCTGATTCAGCTTATATGTTTCAAATTATGTGCATCAATGTTCGCTTTTCAAATTTTAAGGATTGCAACATCGTGAAAACGCATTCTTTGACCACAACGTACCAATACACCTATGGCTTTGGATACATTTCGACTTCCTTGGGAGTAGCATTTGGGTCACATAAATGTGCGCCCGTTCATGAGGAGGTATATTAAAATTGTGCCTAATGGTGTCTATTTTTGTTACTTTGGGAAAGAGCGGGGAATTAGCCAAAACGATCATTCCGATATCTAAATTATCATAATTGTTATTCGAGGACCCCGTTTCTCTATTTTTTGACGGGATTCATCTCATTAAGTTTTAAAGGTCAACCTATATTGTACTAAGTTCTCTATCACTTGTTTTTCCCTTAATAGATATTAATAGCTTTCTAATAGTTCTTGTTACGTTTGCAGATCCAGGCCATCACATATTATTGGGCCTGGAATTTGAACTAATTAAACAGAAATGCACCAGTGTGCATCAGGCTATTTAAAGCCCAGTCCAAAATTACGAATTCAAGTCCATTGGGCTTAAAAGCTTTCATAACTGATTCCAATTTCTATTTGCCCAATCTCGTTAACACTAACAGTTGAATTTGAAGCAAACTTAATACAAATATTACTAATTTAGTAGGGTGTAACTCTGATTTTATTCTTCTATATATCAATCAAACGTATATCAGTCAAATTATACTAACATATGTGTGTGTTCAGATTTGAGACTACTTAGTTGCAATTGTCATTTAGAAATGTCTAAATTAATTATACTGTTGCATATTTTTAACTAACTCCTAGATATCATTATATTGATGTTTTCTATCAGTTTTTGAAGTTAAAACAATTCAAACAGGATCAAAGCACCTCAAAATTAATACGAGAATTAAACAGATTTAACACCTCAGAATTATGAGATAAATGATTCTAATAACTTCACTATTTATTGACATTCACTAATCCAGAAAACTTTAAACAACGATAATGCTCTAAGCTTTCGAATTCACTTCTTAATTTCAGAAACAAATGAAAATTAACAGTTCTCAATTTGATTTCAACCAATTTAACCCACAAGTCTATGTGATCATTTGTAAAACAAATCTATTCTATATTTTCTTATATTAACGTCCAATTAATGTTTCTACAAAATTACCAATCTCAAAATCATAGTTCAAACAGTCCAAGTCCCAATTATACAATAAATGCCTAACGAATTAAATGATTTCTATGTACTTCTTACTATAAATTGAGCAATATTAAAATACAACAAGGTTTAATGTGTATTTTATTTCTCTAGAACTTCGATTACATCTTCGAGAATCAATGGTGTACCTGGTCAAATTAAGAAGAGAATTCGATGAGTTCTAGGATATAGAAGAAGATGAAGATCAGTAATAGGCAGCAATCCAAGTAACAACAGCAATGAATGCAATATAACATAACAACAAGCTCGATTTCAGAGTAGAAGACCCAATGAATTCAACCAAATGATGAAGAACATCGATCAAAATAACAGAAACCCAAAATATCACTCGAGCAGCAGCAATGAAATAGTAGCAGTATTTTCGGGATATTTCAGATTTTAAATCTTCTAAACCTCTTTAATATGGCCTAAAGAGGCCTATTTATAGAGTAAAAATGGGAGGGAAATTTGAATTAGATATTCAGATTTCCCACCCCCATTCTTTTTAATTAATTTTAGTTTGGTATATGTGAATTAACCGTGAATACACTTGGACCCCTGCTAGAAGGTTCTAGCGCTTTCTATATTATTCCATTTAGGCGTAAATGCCTTTATTACCCTCACTTGCTAGTGTTTTCTACCTATTTACCCTTTAGGTATACCTAAAATGTCCTTTAATATTTAACTAATTACATCCAAACCAAGCAGATTTGTCTTAAATGCCCTTAGCCTTTTCAAATTATTTCCAGAATACCATTTACCCTTTTCCCTTTTATCCCTATCTTTTATTCTTATTTACCCGACTAACCTCTATGTTAATTAGACCAAATAGCCCTTTTTAATTGGTCAGAACCTTAAAGTTCAAATTCAGAATCGAATTACACAAATAGCCAATATAGTCAATTTGAGACTAAGTGACCAATTCAACTTCTAAGTTGCAGAAATAGCAAAAATTAAACATCTTACGCATATAGTCAATTTGAAACTAAGTGACCAATTCAACTTCTAAGTTGTAGAAATAGACAAAATTAGACATGTCCAAATTAATACTAATTACCCTAATTAACCCTTTATTTAATCAGAAGCTCAGAAGAGTCAAAAGTCAAAATTATATTGCAATGATAACCGGTATTAGACATCTTATAGCTATAAATATATAGTGATTAAACACCCCATTAAAAATATTCAGAGGACAAAAATGGATATAAGTTGAATCTCTTAACAAATTTGTTCAATTAGAGTTAGAACTATTCAGGTAAGACACTTAATCGGTTATAAAGCATGCAATTTATGACTTAAATCATGAAAGAAGCACATAGTCAGGTATACAGAAGGGTTTGAACATGCAACAGACTCAAGTTGTATTCAAAAAAGTTCAAAAAAAGAAAAGAATAAAAGAAATTGAGAAACAAAAACAAAAATAGAGAAAAAGTAGGCTTTTATGTACTTAGCTTTTTTCTTATGTTTTCCATTTCCTTTTCTTTCTTTCTTTCCTTCCTTATTCTTTTTCTTCATTTATCTTTTCTTCTCTTGATTTTATGGCATCAGAAGGCTCTGAGTCTTTGTTCTTTCTTTTCTTGGTTTTCTAGCGGTCTTATTGAGTCTTTGTGTCAAGATTCTTAAGGACATGGGTATGGGTTCATTAGGTTGGTTTTCTAGACTGAAAGTGTTCGCCGGAATAGGGTTCCAGCGAAACATTTTTCAATATTCGAGATGATTGAGGCTTATTCGAGGGATTTGGCCTAGTCGGGTTGAAGAGGACGAAGAGATGGTCCTGAGGTGTTAAAGGTGGAAGGTGATTCATAAGTTGATGGTCGCCGGCTAGGGTTCCGGCGAACCAATTTTCTAGATTTGAGACAATGAAGGAATTTTTGACGAGAATTAGGGTGATGGGGTAAAAGAGGAGGAGGAATAGGTTCAGGGGTGTGGAGGTTGGTCGGAGAAGATGACCAGAATTGAACAACCGGAAGGGTTCTGGTGGTCCAAGTAGAGAGAAGGGGGAACGATGGCGGCTAGGGTTTCTGATGGGGAAGAAGGTGAAATGGGGGAAAAGAATACAATAAATATCAGGTGCATTGATATACTGAATTTGTAATGGTGATTTCCAATCGTTAGATCAAGCCAAATGAAGGGACATGATTCATTCGCTATCAAACGACGTCGTATTGTTAAATGAGGCTCTCAATTTCATCCGTTAGATTAGCTAATTGAACGGTCCTGATCATTTATGACTAACCGTGTCGTTTTAATTATTATACAACCGCTATTCCTGGACCGTTTGATCAGTTAATCAACGGTCCAGATTATGTTCCTTTAAACGGTGTTGTTTTGGTTACTTCGATTGGGCATGTCGATCACTTATTGTTTGGGCCTGGACTGTGTATATTGTATTTTGGGTTATTGACTTTGGCCCAATTGTTTCTTTCCTTTCTTTTGTATTTTCTTACTTTGTATTATATTTTTTTCATTGTATTTTTATTGTATTTTTGTATTTTATTGTATTTATATCTTATTTTCTTCTTCTGTATTTGTATTACTATTGTATTTACTATTCCTCATATTTTCTCTGTATTTTTCTTTTGATTTTTCTAATTCTCTAGATTTAAAGAGTAATCTTCCTATTTTTGGTATTTTCTTTTAAATTGTTTTTAATTATCTTATTAAACTTTGGATAATTTCTTATTTTACTTTGTTATTTTCATATTTAATACGGGAAATGTATTTTTGTTTTAATTCCTTTCAACAATTAAATGAATACTGGTATTTTTACACAGTTATCAACAAATTTCACACAAAAATTATTTCTTATTATATTTTTTGGAATAATTTGCTTTGGGGCAAAAATCACGTGCTCACAGCTGCCCCTCTTTGCTCGGGAACACGCACAATTTCAGTGCAAAGATAAGTGAGCAGTAATGAGGGATTTTTTCTCATTCACATATTCCGTGTGAAGCACTATTTTTTGAAAATTTTGACTGCATCCTGCTTCAAGGATTGCCTACATATCCTGGGGGTTTTGAAAAATATTCCCTTATTATCCAGGTGGGCGCCTGATTGCGAAAAACTTGAAAATATTCCCTTATTATCCAGGTGGGTGCCTGACTACAAAAAACTTTAAAAATATGCCCTTGTTATCCAGGTGGGTGCCTGATTGCAAAAAAAAAAAATTCAAAAATATTCCCTTGTTATCCAGGTGGGCGCCTGATTGCAAAAAACTAAAACAAAGGAAAAATTTGTGCCCCGTTTGATAACTAGGTGTAATAAAAGGTAATACTTCCCTTATTATCCAGGTGGTTTCCTGATGTGGGTTCCTGATTGCCGATCCTTTGCACTCCATGGTTTATCCACATCGGTCACATTCACTTTAAAGTGATTAGTAAGAATTTGAATCTTTTGTCCCTGTTCTATTCAATGAACAACTTATTAGTGCAAAAAATGGTGGTTAGCTGCTGGCATTCTTGTTGGCCTTACTTTTACTTTAGAATTTGTTTCATCTTGCTTTTGTACTGCCTTGCTATAACTTCTTGTTGTTTTCAACAATTCTCTAAACCTAACTTTTGCTTGTAACCCTCTCTTGTTGTTTTTCCTTCTTACTTTTCTCCAGACTATATGCTTGCCACCTGTTCTTTGATGGGCCCCAATCTTGTTGTGCCATAAAACGGAGAAGCTGGCAATTAGATTCAACTGACAATGTCTTATAGATTGATTTCAAGAAAAGAAAATGAAATGCAATGACCCCGATGTTTTGGAGGGTAGGAATACTTTCAGAAAAAGGATGAGACTTATTTGAGTGTCAAGGCTGATTCCTTTGATCATGCCATGCATTCGGGCTAACCGACCCAGTCTGTCAAACCAAATCACTTACCAACTTTATTTCTCTATTCAACAAACCCAAACTTTGCTTGATTTGCCGCTTTTTTCCCACAAAATCTTTTCTTACTTTCGCCTTACGGTGCCCGTTAAGTTTTTCACCAATAAGACTCTCTCATTTCATTTCTCTCAACTCACGTCGCCTTACGATGCCCATGGGGGTTTTCACCAATAAGACTCTTTCATTTTAATTCTCTCCTCACGTTGCCTTACGGTGCCCATGAGGGTATTCACCATGTAAGACTCTCTCATTTTATTATTTTATTATTTTCTTCATTTTATAATACCCGAGTGTTGTTCATAACATGCCTTTCTTCACCTACTTGTAGTGCCATTTTCTTGAAATTAATCAGAAGGTCTTTCTTTAGACCGTAATGTGACTTTTGGATGAGATTTAGAAAGAAAGATATAAAGGCTCAACTTTCGAAATCATATTCTCCCAATGATCATAACTTCTGCCCCAGTTTCAATTATGGGGGAACCTTGGCCTTTCTTTTTGTTATGATTGAACCTCAGTAAGGTTGCCTACGTACCCTTTCTGGATTAAGTCAAAACGTAGTTCGGATCATAAGATCGCTTCGTGTTGCAATGTTTACTTCTTCCAATTTTCTTATTTTGCATTTTTTCTTTCTTTTTCTATTTTTTTCTTTTTCTCTTTTCTTTTACCATTTTTCACATCTTTTCTCCTTTTTTTCCTTTCTCTTTTCATCTTTTGCTTTTTTTCTTTTTTTTGACATTTCCTCATCCCGTTCCTGACATTCTTGTTGATTACGAAAGAGGTGTATGAAAGATTAAAGTAATAAGACTCAAAGGGATAGCAATGGATAAAGTGTTTAGATAGCGAAATAAAATGCCTTCATCACTTCAATTTCAAAAAATATGAAAAATACAATTTAGATACATGAAAGAAATCATACATAATATCATTTGACCGCGTCAGAGTTGATGGCCATCTTTACGCATTTTCCTTCTATATATATCAAATATAATGCCTCCATTGGACAACACCCGGGATACAACAAATGGCCCTTGCCAATTAGGAGCGAACTTCCCTTTTGCCTCCACCCAATGAGGTAAGATGCGCCTCAACACCAATTGTCCAACGTCAAATTTTTGTAGAAGTACTTTCTTATTTTATGCTCTGGCCATTCTTTATTGATACAATTGTCCATGACAAACTGCTGCCAGTCTTTTCTCGTCAATTAATCTCAATTGTTCTGACCGAGCTTTTGCCCATTCATCATCATCAATCTCTGTCTCCGCAATGATTCGAAGGGAGGGTATTTCTACTTCTGTAGGTATCACTGCTTTCGTGCCATACACTAAGGAATAAGGGGTTGCACCTATCGAAGTGCGAATAGTAGTGCGATATCCCAACAAAGCAAAGGGTAATTTCTCATGCCGTTGTCTCGATCCTTCCACCATTTTCCGAAGGATTTTCTTGATATCCTTATTTTTTGCTTCAACTGGTCCATTCGCCTTGGGCCGATAGGGTGTGGAATTACGATGCATAATTTTAAACCTTTGACATGTCTCCGCCATCAGATGACTGTTAAGGTTGCTTCATTATCTGTAACAATCACCTTTGGAATTCCAAAACGACAAATAATGTTCGCATGTACAAAATCAACCACTGCCTTCTTGGTTTCTACTTTGAATGTCTTTGCCTCTACCCATTTAGTAAATAATCAATGACAACCAAAATAAACCTGTGCCCATTAGATGTTGCTGGCTCTATTCGACCAATGACATCCATGCCCCAAGCAATAAAAAGCCATGGTGCCGACATCGTATCCAATTCATATGGAGGAGAATGAATCAAATCTACATGTATCTGGCACTGATGATATTTGCACACATATCCGATACAATCTCGTTCCATAGTAAGCCAATAATATCCAGCCCTGAGTATTTTTTTCACTAACACATAACAACTCATCTAAACAAACCCAAATACGGGGTCCTTTTGTACAGAACCCCTCCACTGAAGAAAAATCCAAGCGCCAATCGTCTTATGGCTATTTTTTTTGATCCCTTGTAGCTTGTGCCGGATATACCCCCATTCTGAGATACTCTTTGATGTCGTGGGACCATGGTTCGCCATCAAGTTCCTCTTCTACCATATGACTATAAGCATTCTGATCATGAACCTAGATTTGTAATGGATCCACATAAGCTTATCCGGGTGGTGTAACATAGATGCTAGAGTGGCTAGAGCATTATCAACTTCTTTGTGTATTCTCGGGATGTTTAAATTCTATGGACTGAAACCGTTGACATAGTTCATGTAGACATTGTCGGCATGGTATGAGTTTCAAATCTCGTGTGTCCCATTCTCCTTGAATTTGATGTAACAAAAGATTCAAGTCACCCATGACCAAAATCTCTTGAACACCCATGTCTGTCGTCATTCTTAATCCCAATATACACGCTTTATATTCGGCCATATTGTTAGTATAGAAAAAGCGAATTTGAGCGATAACAGGATAATGCTAACCCGTTTCTGAAATAAGCACAGCTCCAATTCCAACACCTTTGTTATTAACAGCCCCATCAATATATAACTTCCAACCCGACTTTTCGTCTTGTTCCAATTCTTCAATGTTCATTGCTTCCTCATCAGGGAAATATGTTTTCAGTGGCTCATACTCGTCGTCGACTGGATTTTCTGCTAAGTGATCAACAACTATCACGACCCAACCCCGGTCGTGATGGCGCCCAACACATTGCTAGGCAAGCCCGACCATATTATCCATTAAACCAGCCAATTATTAATTCAGATGATCAATTAAACTTAAATAGCATGTTTTCAAATCAAAACGATAAACATGGAAGTAGAAGCATACAAAATACGGTCCCAACCAAATCGTGGTGTCACAAGTCTGAGCCTCTACAAACAAATACCCTACGCAATACAAGTCTAGGTAGAATGAAAGCAACAAAATGATAAGAAGGAGAGATCAGGTCCTGCGGACATCGGTAGCTACCTCGAAGTCTCCACGGGATAGAAATGAATAAGTAGCTGCGTTAGCTCAACTGCTTTCTGGCACCTGTGAATCTGCACAAAAAGGGCAGGGGAGTGGCGTGAGTATATTGCAACTCAGTGAGTAATTATAATAAACAACAATTGAAAATAAGAACACATGTACTATCACTAAACAGTTCTAAGGGTAACCTCACTGGTAAGTCATCTCTACAGCGAATACCCCAAAATTCTAGTCCACGACTATCTCACAATGATCCCACACTAACCTAGTCCACACTCGTACCGCTACGGCATACAGCCAAACCAATGTATAAATATATGTGTACATATGTCTATAATGCGGCGGCGCGTAGCAAATGCGATATATATATATATATATATATATATATATATATATATATATATATATATATATATATATATATATATATATATATATATGTGTGTGTGTGTGTGTGCGTGTGTGTGTGTGTGTGTGTGTGTGTGTGTATGTATAAGTATAATGCTGCGGCGTGCAACCCGCTCCATTTAATGTCGACGACGCTCACTAGGGGTGTATACAGACTTCAGAGGGGATCCCTCGGCCCAAGCGCTATGATGTTGCGCCATTCAGCCCGATCCACACATGTATTACTGCGGCGTGCGGTCCGATCCAATATATATATACATAGATCCACATATGTATTACTACGGCGTGCAGCCCGATCCAATATATATATGTATATATATTTATACTGCTGCGGCGCGCAGCCCGATCCCATAATATACACCAGCGCTCACTGAGAATATGTGCAGACTCAGACTCCGAAGGGGCTCCTACAGCCCAAGCGCAATAATATTGCGGCGTGCGGTCCGTCCCACATGTATATTACATGTATATTACTGCGGCGTGCAGTCCGATCCAATATCACTGCGGCGTGCAGTCCGATCCAATACATATAGTATTGCGGCGTGCAGCCCGATCCAATATATAGATATATATAATATCTCATAGTGGGTCCACGATCCTATCCCAGTCAGTATAGACTTGGCCTCTAAGGCCCAATGTAATTTCTCATAGTGGGTCCTCGATCCTATCTCAGTCAATATAGACTTGGCCTCTCAGGCCCAATATAATATCTCATAGTGGGTCCTCGACCCTATCTCAATCGGTATAGACTTGGCCTCTCCGGCCCAATATAAGCTAGAATAGGGAATTCAACCTTAGGTAGTGATAACTAGGAATTTGCATGATTTTGAACCCCGCTTTACCTTAGCTTTATGCAATAAATGTGTTTAAGTGGCTCTGAACTACTTACAAGTGCGCTAATTTGCAGGTTTGCATGAATAGAGGATGAATTCCATCAAAATCGCTCAAAAAGGAGTGAAACCGGCAAAGTGCCAACAAAAAGAGAATGGACTTCAAGGAAGCTTGTGCGGACCGCACTGTTTTGGTGTGCGGCCGCACAGGCTAGTTCAGAGACCCAGAGAATCAAGCAAGAGCTGCGCGGACCGCACTGATTTGGTGTGTGGCCGCGCAGGTGAACTTCAGAGAGACCTCAAATGTAGATCAGACCCATGCAGACCGCGAGAAAAAACAATACGGTCCGCGTTACTGTGCTCACGCGGCCGCAGGACATATCAGTGCGGTCCGCGTCACTGTTCCCACGCGGCCGCAGGACATATCAGTGCGGTCCACGTCACTGTTCCCACGCGGCCGCATGCCAAAAGTGTGCGGTCCGCGTGCTTGTTCTAGAAGAGACCTTCAATAGCCCAGTTACCCTACGCGGCTGTGACGACCCAAAGGGTCATCACTTATTTTATTAATTATTTCGAGCTTCTGAGGCCTCGAAAACCTCATTTTATGTTGCCTCGATTTACGTGCACAATCCGAGCATTTAGTCGGAAAGATTTTGTGATAGAAAATATGAATTCTATGAGAAATTTGGATAAAAATGATATTAATATTGATATGGTTGACTTCGGTCAACATTTTTGGTAAACGGATCCGGACCCGAGATTGGATGGTCCCGAGAGGTCCGTAGGAAAATATGGGACTTGGACATGCGTCCGGAGTCGAATTCCGAGGCCTAGAGCCCAAGTTATGAATTTTTCTATGAAATTGTTTTTGATGTAATTGTTAAAGGAAATGAATTAATTGACCTTGGTATCGGGCTCGTATTTTGGTTCCGACGCCCGGTACAAGTCTTAAATATTATATATGTGATTTCTGTAAAGTTTGGTGACATTCGGATGTCGTTTGAGATGTTTTGGACCTTGAGTCCCAAGTTTGAAAGTTTTGAAAACCAAAAGTATCAAAATCATGAATTTGAGGCTTGATTTGATGAAAACGATGTGATATTGGCGATGTGATCGCACGAACAAGTTCATAATGTGTTTTTGAGGTTGTGTACATGTTTGGTTTGGAGCCCGGGGGCTCGGGTAAAGATTTGATAGGCCGTTGGATTAAATTCTGAATTTTTGCACTGCTGGTTTTTCACCCAGCTGTTGGCTTCGCAATTGCGAAGTATTTCTCGCAATTGTGAAGGGGGCAGTACAAGGCAGGGCTCGCAAATGCGAACCCTAATCGCAATTGCGAAGCCCCTCATGACCCAGCCTTGTTCGCAAATGCGAACATCCCCTTGTCCTGCCTATGTTCGCAAATGCGAACAATGCCCTTTACTGCCTGTGTTCGCAAATGCGAACATTAGTTCGCAAATGCGAACACTGCCCTTCCCAGCCTGGTTCGCAAATGCGAACATATGTTCGCAAATGCGAAGCCCCCCAGATTTGCCTTGGCTTCGCAAATGCGAACAAAAGTTCGCAAATGCGAACTTCCCAGCCTTAGCTTATTTTTCAAACTCCGGAAATTGGTCGGGGTTCGCAATTGCAAACCCATGTTCGCAAATGCGAACACAGAGATCTGTAAAACACGATTTTCAGTTCATTTCTTCACTTTTTACAAAACAAAAACACCCATTTGCGATTCTTCACGGATTCCTTCTTCATCAAAACAATTGTAAGTCACTTTTTACTTAATTCTTTCAATTCCTAACATCATTAAACATGTTTTCAATAGAAATCAAAGGTTTTCATGGTAGAATTTCTTGTTTTTGATAGAATATAGGGTTTTTCATAAATTGGGAAATTGGACCTCGAATTGAGGTCCGATTTTGAAACAAATCATATACATGAACTCATGAGGGGATGGGTAACCGGATTTTGGTCCAAACCCCGAGTTCTGACCATGTGGGCCCGGGGTTGAAATTCACTATTCCGGGCAGAATGTTGTAAAAGTTGTATTTGGTCTTAAGAATTAGTTTGTTGAGTAGTATTGATGATATTAAATCAATTGGGTATAGATACGATTGGATTGGAGCCAAATTTGAAAGAAAAAGACATTTCCACGGATTGAATTGTTCATAAACATTCGAGGTAAGTGTTTGTTCTATCCTAGCTTCAAGGAATATGATTATGTGTTATGTGTTATGTGATCGAGTGCGGTGTATGGGCTGTGGTGACGAGCATCCATACACTGGCGTCTAGTATGACCGTGAGTCGTTGAAAATGCTTATTTTGAGATATATTTACAGATGAATTGTTGAACCTTTGCCAGGTTGTAGAATTGTTATTGTTCTCCCTTATCGGGACTTGTTGTGAAGATAATTATTGATTGCCCTTGTTGGGACAGTTTATGAATTACTGCTTCTTTCTTTGCCCTTAACTGTGATTGTTATTTGGGTGAGGAAGAGTGATAATGCACGAAGGGTGATTGCCGTGCCTTGATTTATTATTTATGCACGAAGGTTAATGTCGTGCCATGTTTTATTGATTATGCACGAAGGATCATGCCGTGCCCTGTTATTGAACCATGTACGAAGGATCATGCCGTACTATGGATGTGAGGATGAGAGTAAAAGCATGAAGGGTGATGCCGTGTACTTTATTTGCTTATTTGGTGAGGATGAGAGTAAAAGCACAAAGGGTGATGCCGTGCAATTGTTTGCTATTCCTTGACTTGATATTACATGTGTTTCCATCATACTTTGTTTTCCTTGTGAACTTATTAACTGTTGTTAATTGTTGAATTCTTTGAGATATCCCTTATTGTGTTATTACCTGGTTATTTCTTGTTATTCTGTGGTATACATATATATTGAATTGCACAGGTTTATGTGGGTGTCCGGTCCTAGGCTTGTCACTACTTCGCCGGGATAGGCCAGGCACTTACCAGCACATGGGGTCGGTTGTGCTGATACTACACTTCTGTGCGTTTTTGCACAGGTCCAGGTTACGATCAGGAGCAGCAGCAGTAAATCAATTGCGTGGGAGTTGATCACATTTGAGACCGAGGTAGCTTGCACACGTCCGCAGGCCCGGCGTCTCTCTCTTTATTTATGTTACTAGTTGTAGTCTCTTTGTTCCGAGACAAACAGAATCATGTTATATTTCATTCAAACCTTTATGTGTAGTATTCAGTAGTAGTTCGTGAGTTGGTGACTCCACGTCTTGGGTAGAGGATTTCAGTATGATTTTCATCTTGTAATTAGTTATTTCTATTTCGATAAAGTATTCCGCATTCATTTAATTAAAATTGTGTTAAAAACAGGATAGTATGAATACAGTGGCTTGCCTAGCTACCACGATTAGGCGCCATCACGATCCCGATGTTGGGGGAAAATCCGGGTCGTGACAAGTTGGTATCAAAGCTCTAGGTTACATAGGTCTCACCACTCACGAACAAGCTTAGTAGAGTTTGAGAGGTAGGTACGGAGACGTCCGTACTTGTCCTCCAGAGTCTATTGAGTTAGGAAAGAGTCTCTCATTTGTTCTTTCTTGTCGTGTGACTTGTTCCTCAATTACTAATTGAATTTCTATTCTGTCCTTTCGCAGATGGTGAGGACACGCGCTTCTTCATCCGCTGACCAGCAGCCCGAGCCCCAGGCAGCTCCCGTGAGGGGCAGGGGCCAAGGCCGTATCAGAGGTCGTGGTAGGGGTAGAGCTCAGCCCCAGGCAGCTACCCCAGAGGTGGAGCCTCATATTGAGATTGACGAGGAGGTTCCAGTCCCAGCAGCTCCAGTGGGCCCAGCTCAGGTCCCGGGAGAGGCTTTATTTACCCCGGATCTTCGGGATGCTTTGGTCGGAATAGCGGGATTTATGGACAGCATTGCCAGAGCGGGCTTATTATCGGTTGCACCAGCTGCTTCTCAGGCTGGAGGAGGGGCCCAGACTCCTCTTGCTCGTACTCCGGAGCCAGTAGCTCCTCAGCCTCATGCACCAGTGGTTCAGCCAGCTGTGGCCACTCAGTCAGGTACCAGAGCTCATGCAGGTGATGGAGCGGCCATGACTTCTGATTCGTTGTGGAGGCTTGATCGGTTCTCCAAGCTATTTACCACTACATTTAGTGGAGCCACATCAGAGGATCCTCAGGACTTCTTATTCAGTTGCCATGAGATTCTCAAGACTATGGGGATCGTGGAGACAAATGGAGTTGACTTCTGTACATTCAGGCTTGCAGGATCCGCCAAGACTTGGTGGAGAGATTATTGCTTGACTCGACCAGCGGGGTCCCCAGCTTTATCATGGGATCAGTTTGCGGAACTATTTATGGAGAAGTTTCTCCCTGCTACTCAGCGGGATGTACTTCGGAGGCAGTTTGAGCGCCTCCATTAGGGCACTATGACAGTTACACAGTATGAGATGAGATTTGTCGATTTGGCTCGTCATGCGGTGGTGATACTTCCCACGGAGCGGGAGAGGGTCCGCAGGTTTATAGATGGGCTTAATCAGCCGATTAGACTCCAGATGGCTATGGGCGTGGGGAGTGACATATCATTTCAGGAGGCAGCCAATGCAGCACGCAGAGTTGAGATGGCTCTCGCTAGAGGAGGCGGTTATTCTTCGGATAAGAGGCCTCGTCATTCGGGTAGGTTTGGTGCTTCTTCCTCTGGTAGCAGAGAATCCTTTGATAGAGGCCAGTCCTCCAGGCCTTTTCATTCCGCCCTTCAGGCTTCACAGGGTGGACCGGGTGATCGTGGTTCTCGGGGGCATTATTCAGACCAGTCTCCTATTAATGCTCAGCCTCTTCAGAGTGTTCGTGGAGGCCATTCAGGTCGTCAGGGCCAGCAGCCCTATCAGTCTAAGAGTTGCTACGGTTGTGGTGACCC
Organism: Nicotiana noctiflora; assembly: GCA_032618575.1. NCBI lineage: Eukaryota > Viridiplantae > Streptophyta > Magnoliopsida > Solanales > Solanaceae > Nicotiana > Nicotiana noctiflora. The sequence continues at coordinate 117,198 of JASVEL010012149.1, forward strand.
AGGTCATTTTATCAGGTATTGCCCTCTAGCAGCGGGCAACTCTCAGCAGCGAGGTCCTCGTCCTATGATTTAGGCCCCAGCTGACCCTCAGCCTGCCCAGCCAGCCGAGGCGGGGGTAGAGATTATAGAGGTGGAGGTCGAGACCGTAGAGTTGGAGACCGTCTAGCGAGAGGTAGAGGTCAGCCAGTTGATGGTCGTCCTAGAGACGCAGCTCAGAGGGGAGGTGCGGATCCCCGATTTTATGCTTTACCAGCCAGGCCAGAGGCAGAGGCATCAGATGCTGTGATTACCGGTACTATTCTTGTGTGTGGCAGAGGTGCTTCAGTATTATTTGACCCTGGATCTACATATTCCTATGTGTCTTCCTACTTCGTACCGTATTTGGCCGTGCCCAACTATGCTCTGGATATTCCGGTTTATGTGGCTACACCAGTGGGTGACTCCATTGTAGTCGATCGGGTGCATCGTTCGTGCGTAGTTATATTTGGGGGTCTTGAGACCCGTGTTGATCTGTTGCTTTTGGACATGGTAGATTTCGATGTCATATTGGGGATGGACTGGTTGTCCCCATACCATGCTATTCTTGATTGCCATGCTAAGACGGTGACCTTAGCCTTGCCAGAATCACCCCGATTAGAGTGGAAGGGTACCTCAAGCCACTCCGTTCGCACTGTTATTTCCTATGTTAAGGCTCGACGCATGGTCGAGAAGGGGTGTCTAGCTTATCTGGCTTATGTTCGTGATTCCAGCGCAGAAGTTCCTTCCATTGAGTCGGTCCCTATTGCACGGGAGTTTCCGGAGGTTTTTCCTTCAGACCTGCCGGGCATGCCACCCGACAGAGATATTGATTTCTGTATTAATCTGGCACCGGGCACTCAGCCCATCTCTATTCCACCCTATCGTATGGCCCCGCCGGAGCTAAAAGAGTTGAAAGACCAGTTGCAGGACCTTCTTGAGAAAGGCTTTATCAGGCCGAGTGTTTCCTCCTGTGGAGCACCTGTATTATTTGTAAAGAAGAAGGATGGCTCGATGCGGATGTGTATTGATTACCGGCAGTTAAACAAGGTGACTATCAAAAATAAATATCCATTTCCGCGGATTGATGATTTGTTTGACCTGCTCCAGGGAGCGAGGGTATTTTCTAAGATAGACTTGAGGTCAGGCTACCATCAGCTGAAGATCAGGGCGGCTGACATTCCTAAGACGACCTTTCGCTCTAGATATGGGCATTATGAGTTCTTGGTCATGTCCTTCGGGTTGTCCAATGCCCCAGCAGCATTCATGGAGTTGATGAATCGGGTATTCAGGCCTTACTTAGATCCTGTTCGTGATAGTCTTCATAGATGACATCCTGGTGTACTCCCGCAGCTAGGAAGAGCACGGGCAGCACCTCAAAGTGGTTCTTCAGACTCTGAAAGATAACCGACTATATGCCAAATTTTCTAAATGTGAGTTCTGGCTGAGTTCGGTAGCATTTCTGGGTCACATTGTATCAGTGGAAGGTATTCAGGTAGACCCAAAGAAGATTGAGGCGGTCCAGAATTGGCCTCGACCAGCTTCAGTGACTGAGATCCGGAGTTTCTTGGGATTAGCAGGTTACTACCGTCGTTTTGTAGAGGGGTTTTCTTCTATTGCAGCCCCGATGACCAGGTTGACCCAGAAGGGTGTCCAGTTCCAGTGGTCGGAGGAGTGTGAGGCGAGCTTTCAGAAGCTCAAGACAGCCTTGACCACCGCACCAGTGTTGATACTACCTACAGGTACAGGGCCTTATACAGTTTATTGTGACGCATCTCGTACAGGGCTTGGAGCGGTATTGATGCAGGATGGTAAGGTTATCGCTTATGCTTCGAGGCAATTAAAGATACATGAGAAGAATTATCCAGTTCATGATCTTGAGTTAGCAGCAGTGGTTCATGCCTTAAAGATCTGGAGGCATTATCTATATGGTGTGACATGTGAGGTGTACACTGATCACAAAAGCCTACAGTACTTGTTCAAACAGAAGGAGTTGAATCTACGACAGCGGAGATGGTTAGAGTTGCTAAAAGACTATGATGTTACTATATTATATCACCCGGGTAAGGCCAATGTGGTGGCCGATGCATTGAGTAGAAAGTATGCCAGCATGGGTAGTCTTGCATATATTCCGGTCAATCAGAGACCATTAGCTCTAGATGTCCAGGCCTTAGCCAACCGGTTCGTGAGATTAGACATTTCTGAGCCTAGCAGGGTGTTAGCCTGCACGGTCGCTCGTTTTTCTTTATTAGAGCGTATCCGTGAGAGGCAATTTGATGATCCTCATTTGCGTGAGTTGAGAGATACAATACAGCGGGGAGGTGCCACACAGGTAAATCTAGATGATGATGGGGTATTGAAATTGCGGGGTCGAGTTTGTGTGCCCAATGTCGAAGGGATTCGAGAGTTGATCTTAGCAGAGGCCCACAGTTCGCGGTATTCTATTCACCCAGGCGTCGCGAAGATGTACCAGGACTTACGGCAACACTATTGGTGGCGCAGAATGAAGAAAGATATCGTTGCGTATGTCGCTCGGTGTCTAAATTATCAGCAGGTGAAATATGAGCACCAGAGACCTGGTGGTGTATTCCAGAGGATTGAAATTCCCGAGTGGAAATGGGAGCGGATCACTATGGACTTCGTTACCGGACTTCCTTTGACTCGGAGGAAATTTGATGCTATTTGGGTCATTGTTGATAGGCTGACCAAATCAGCACACTTTATTCGAGTATCTGTCTCCTACTCGTCGGAGAGGTTAGCGGAGGTTTACATTAGGGAGATTGTTCGTCTCCATGGAGTGCCAGTATCTATTATCTCTGATCGGGGTACGCAGTTTACCTCGCGGTTCTGGAGAGCGGTCCAGGAGGAGTTAGGCACTCAGGTTCAGTTGAGTACAGCATTTCATCCTCAGACGGATGGCCAGTCAGAGAGGACTATTCAGATTCTTGAGGACATGCTTCGAGCCTGTGTTATTGATTTCGGAGGCTCGTGGGACCAGTTTCCTGCCATTAGCAGAGTTCGCCTACAATAACAGTTACCAATCTAGCATCCAGATGGCCCCGTATGAGGCGTTGTATGGTAGGCGATGTCGATCACCGGTTGGATGGTTTGAACCGGGAGAGGCTCGGTTGTTGGGTACAGACTTAGTTCAGGAGGCCTTAGATAAGGTCAAGACTATTCAGGAGAGATTGCGTTCAGCTTAGTCCAGACAAAAGACTTATACGGATCGTAAGGTTCGAGATGTAGATTTCATGGTTGGTGAACGAGTATTGCTCCGGGTGTCGCCTATGAAGGGCGTGATGAGGTTCGGAAAGAAGGGCAAGCTCAGCCCTAGGTATATTGGTCCATTTGAGATTCTAGACAGAGTGGGAGGGGTGGCTTACAGATTAGCTTTGCCGCCTAGCTTATCAGCCGTACATCCAGTTTTTCACGTATCTATGCTTCGGAGATACCACGACGATCCCACACATGTATTAGACTTCGGTACTGTCCAATTGGACAATGGTCTATCTTACGAGGAGGAGCCGGTGGCTATTCTAGACCGGCAGGTTCGACAGTTGAGGTCGAAGAGTTATCCTTCTGTGCGTGTTCAGTGGAGAGGTCAGGCCTCCTGAGGCATCGACCTGGGAGTCCGAGTCTGATATGCGGAGCCGCTACCCACACTTGTTTCCTGACTCGGGTACTTCTTTCTTTTGTCCGTTCGAGGACGAACGGTTGTTTTAGAGGTGGAGATTGTGACGACCCAAAGGGTCATCACTTATTTTATTAATCATTTCGAGCTTCTGAGGCCTCGAAAACCTTATTCTATGTTGCCTCGATTTACGTGCACAATCCGAGCATGTAGCCGGAAAGATTTTGTGATAGAAAATATGAATTCTATGAGAAATTTGGATAAAAATAATATTAATATTGATATGGTTGACTTCGTTCAACATTTTTGGTAAACGGATCCGGACCCGAGATTGGATGGTCCCGAGAGGTCCGAAGGAAAATATGGGACTTGGACATGCGTCCGGAGTCGAATTCTGAGGCCTAGAGCCCAAGTTATGAATTTTTTTATGAAATTGTTTTTGATGTAATTGTTAAAGGAAATGAATTAATTGACCTTGGTATCGGTCTCGTATTTTGGTTCCGACGCCCGGTACAAGTCTTAAATATTATATATGTGATTTCTGTAAAGTTTGGTGACATTCGGATGTCGTTTGAGATGTTTTGGACCTTGAGTTCCAAGTTTCAAAGTTTTGAAAACCAAAAGTATGAAAATCATGAATTTGAGGCTTGATTTGATGAAAACGATGTGATATTGGCGATGTGATCGCACGAACAAGTTCATAATGTGTTTTTGAGGTTGTGTACATGTTTGGTTTGGAGCCGGGGGCTCGGGTAAAGATTTGATAGGCCGTTGGATTAAATTCTGAAATGTTGCACTGCTGGTTTTTCACCCAGCTGTTGGCTTCGCAATTGCGAAGTATTTCTCGCAATTGCGAAGGGGCCAGTACAAGGCAGGGCTCGCAAATGCGAACCCTGATCGCAAATGCGAAGACCCTCATGACCCAGCCTTGTTCGCAAATGCGAACAATTGTTCGCAAATGCGAACATCCCCTTGTCTTGCCTATGTTCGCAAATGCGAACAATGCCCTTTACTGCCTGTGTTCGGAAATGCGAACATTAGTTCGCAAATGCGAACACTGCCCTTTCCAGCCTGGTTCGCAAATGCGAACATATGTTCGCAAATGCGAAGCCCCCAGATTTGCCTTGGCTTCGCAAATGCGAACAAAAGTTCGCAAATGCGAACTTCCCAACCTTAGCTTATTTTTCAAACTCCAGAAATTGGTCGGGGTTCGCAATTGCGAACCCATGTTCGCAAATGCGAACACAGAGACCTGTAAAACACGATTTTCAGTTCATTTCTTCACTTTTTACAAAAAAAAAAAAAACCATTTGCGATTCTTCACGGATTCCTTCTTCATCAAAACAATTGTAAGTCACTTTTTACTTAATTCTTTCAATTCCTAACATCATTAAACATGTTTTCAATAGAAATCAAAGGTTTTCATGGTAGAATTTCTTGTTTTTGATAGAATATAGGGTTTTTCATAAATTGGGAAATTGGACCTCGAATTGAGGTCCGATTTTGAAACAAATCATATACATGAACTCGTGAGGGGATGGGTAACCGGATTTTGGTCCGAACCCCGAGTTCCGACCATGTTGGCCCGGGGTTGAAATTCACTATTCCGGGCAGAATGTTGTAAAAGTTGTATTTGGTCTTAAGAATTAGTTTGTTGAGTAGTATTGATGATATTAAATCAATTGTGTATAGATACGATTGGATTGGAGCCAAATTTGAAAGAAAAAGACATTTCCACGGATTGAATTGTTCATAAACATTCGAGGTAAGTGTTTGTTCTATCCTAGCTTGAAGGAATATGATTATGTGTTATGTGTTATGTGATCGAGTGCGGTGTATGGGCTGTGGTGACGAGCATCCATACACTGGCGTCTAGTATGACCGTGAGTCATTGAAAATGCTTATTTTGAGATATATTTACAGATGAATTGCTGAACCTTTGCCAGGTTGTAGAATTGTTATTGTTCTCCCTTGTCGGGACTTGTTGTGAAGATAATTATTGATTGCCCTTGTTGGGACAGATTATGAATTACTGCTTCTTTCTTTGCCCTTAACTGTGATTGTTATTTGGGTGAGGAAGAGTGATAATGCACGAAGGGTGATGCCGTGCCTTGATTTATTATTTATGCACGAAGGTTAATGCCATGCCATGTTTTATTGATATGCACGAAGGATCATGCCGTGCCCTGTTATTGAACCATGTACGAAGGATTATGCCGTACTATGGATGTGAGTATGAGAGTAAAAGCACGAAGGGTGATGCCGTGTACTTTATTTGCTTATTTGGTGAGGATGAGAGTAAAAGCACGAAGGGTGATGTCGTGCAATTGTTTGCTATTCCTTGACTTGATATTACATGTGTTTCCATCATACTTTGTTTTCCTTGTGAACTTATTAACTGTTGTTAATTATTGAATTCTTTGAGATATCTCTTATTGTGTTATTACTTGGTTATTTCTTGTTATTCTGTTGTATACATATATATTGAACTGCACAGGTTTATGGGGGTGTACGGTCCTAGGCTTGTCACTACTTCGCCGGGATAGGCCAGGCACTTACCAAGACATGGGGTCGGATTGTGCTGATACTACACTTCTGTGCATTTTTGCACAGTCCAGGTTACGATCAGGAGCAGCAGCAGCGGTAAATCGATTGCGTGGGAGTTGATCACATTTGAGACCGAGGTAGCTTGCAGACGTCCGCAGGCCCGGCGTCTCTCTATTTATTTATGTTACTAGTTGTAGTCTCTTTGTTCCGAGACAAACAGAATCATGTTATATTTCTTTCAAACCTTTATGTGTAGTATTCAGTAGTAGTTCGTGAGTTGGTGACTCCACGTCTTGGGTAGAGGATTTCAGTTTGATTTTCATCTTGTAATTAGTTATTTCTATTTCGATAAAGTATTCCGCATTCATTTAATTAAAATTGTGTTAAAAACAGGATAGTATGAATACAAAGGCTTGCCTAGCTACCACGAGTAGGCGCCATCACGATCCCGATGTTGGGGGAAAATCCGGGTCGTGACAGCGGCCGCACGACAAAAGTGTGCGGTCTGCGTGAGCCCCGTTAGGGCATTTTTGTCCGAAAATTTCAGGGTAGTATAAATAGCTTCTTTTTCTTTTTTAGGTCAGATTTTATGATACACTGTAGCGGCAAAGCTCGTGAGCAACCTTATTACGCCTATTTTAGGAAATTTTGTACTAGTTTAACCTTGAATTTCATTTTCCATTAATTATTATGTCATTTTTAGCTTTAATTTCTTCTTTTTCTTCAATTTCCATGTCTAGCTAAACCCATAGCTAGGGTTGTAGCCCAACCCTAGTGTGGGTAATTGATGGGTTAGGAGATTAAATGCATGGATGATTGTGGGTAATTGGTTTTGGGTTGAATGAATGCATTTAATTTGGATTTTGTGGTTGCAAACATGAAGTCTACATTTGTGGGTTTGGTCTCTACTTGAGAAAGAGGGTCTAAAACCTCTCATTCAATCCCAACGAGAACTTAGGATGGACCCATGAAAATGGTAGTCCTAAGTAATGGGTATAAACCTCGAGAGAGTAATTACCCTACTTGAGCCAAGAGTTGCTTGGGTAATTGGCCTACCCAATTGGTCTCGAGAGAGCTAATTGGGAAAAATTGTTCTCTCTACCGAGAGGTGTGAGAATGAAAGTATAGAGCAACGGCTATCCTAATATCCCATGTATCATCTTCGCATTGAAATTCCATGCCCGTTAGTTATTCCACCTAGGCGTGAGCTACTTCCCTAGTCCCCTTTATCCCATTAGAAAAATCATACTTAGAAATAGTCTTTAGCATAATTTAGACAATTCAATAGTAGAAAATAAAATAGTTGATACTTTGAAAACACCAAAGATGTTAGAATCTAATCTAGAAGTCAAGACTCAACTCTAATGCAACACGATTATCATTCCAAAATTCTAACTCCCTGTGGAAATTGACCCCGTCACTATACGGGTAAGAGTTTGAGTGCCCACTCACACCTTCGGGTTTGTCACGACCCCAAACCCCAGTCGTGATGGTGCCCAACACATTGCTAGGCAAGCCCGACCATTTTGTCCAATTACCAGCCAAGTATAATTAATACTGATTAATCGGCGTGATTAGCCTGTTTTCATAACAAATCAAGAAGTGTAGAAATTGAAATACAAGAACACAGTCCCAACCAAATCGTGGTGTCACAAGTCTGAGCCTCTACAAATGAGATCTACTACACAATCAAGTCTAACCAGAATGGAGACAACAAAATGATAAAAAGAAAGAGGTCAGGTACTGCTGCGGACGTTGGCAGCTACCTCGAAGTCTCCACAGAATGGGGATAATAAAGCAGTTGCGATAGCTCAACTGCCCTCCTGAACCTGTATATCTGCACAAAAAGTGCAGGGGAGTGGGGTGAGTATATTTCAACCCAGTGAGTAACAATAATAAACAATAACTGAAAATAAGAACTCATGTACTATCACTAAACAGTTCTAAGGCAACCCCCACAGCTTAGTCATCACTATAATGAGTACTCTGATCCCCAGTCCACATCTATCTCATCTAGGTCCCACACCGACCACATCCTCGCTCGTACCACTACGGTATACAGCCATCTCAATATATGGAGACATATACATCTGTCTATAACATATAAATATTTCAGTATATATATGAATATGAATAAGTATAATGCGGCGCGCAGCCCGCTCCAATACATATACCGCTGCGGCGAGCAGCCCGCTCCAATACATATACCGCTGCGGCGCGCAGCCCGCTCCATTTAATGTCTAGGCCCAAGCACTATAATACTGCGGCGTGCAGCCCGATCCACACATGTATTACTGCGGCGTGCAGTCCGATCCAATATATATATTTATATATCTCTAACTGCTGCGGCGTGCAGCCCGATCCCATAATATACACCAGTGCTCACTGAGAATGTGTGCGGACTCAGACTCCGAAGGGGCTCCTACAGCCCAAGCGCAATAATACTGCGGCGTGCAATCCGTCCCACATGTATATTACATGTATATTACATGTATATTACTGCGGCGTGCAGTCCGATCCAATATATATATATTGATGCGGCGTGCAGCCCGATCCACTATAGGTATATATATATAATACCTCATAGTGGGTCCTCCTTGTACTTGCCTCGAAAATCAATCTCCTCGGATGTCAAATCTGCTCAAAATCAATAAGAATACATCAATATAGGCAAATTGGACACAACCCAATCGAAATAACTCGGTTTACACTAAAACCCACGAAGTTGTCAAAATCCGACTTTTGGTACGCTTCTCGAAAAATTATGAAACTCACATTTTCGGAATCCTCGTCTCTCCACGAGTCCGTACATACCAAGAACTCCCAATTCGGACCACAATTCGGCCTCCAAATCATCAAATCTCATTTTCAAATTTCTAGGCCTAAATACCCGGTTTACACCTCAAAAACACGTAATATAGCCGGAATATTCAATGATAATTCAATAATATTGACTAACCATGATCATAAGGGACTTACCTCAAGAATTTCCGTGATTTTTCGCTCAAAATTGCCCAAAATCCGAGATTGGAACTCACTAAAATTGATGGCTAGTGTTTTAATAAGTTGTCCAGATTTTTTTTTCCCGATTTACTGTTCATGCGCGTGGGTGAACAGTCACGCGCGGTTACTGTTCACTGTTCATAATTGTAGCAGCTTTTTAAGGAAAAATTGCAGCACTGCCATTTTTTACTAAAATGGTTCTAATTCCATCATACGAATTCGGAATTCGACGATTCTTTTTCCTGTGGCTTCGTAATTTCGATACGGATCTAGTGGTTCAAACAAAACTGAATTTGGATCTGATTTGCTCAGTGAAACATCAATTTCTCTCATTAAACAATTAACTCACATTTCGAGTCAAAAACTCAATCACGACTTGATGAAATTAAACCAAAATTTCCAGATCAGTCCTATAATTCATGATTTAAATTCTCGAAGTCTCGAAATCAAATTTGGATCTCTAGAACTAAAAATAGACCTTTGGATCATTATATTTATGCTGAAAACGGCAAAAATCTTCCAAAAATGACCCGTTGGACATCCGAAACACACCCGAGACCCTCAAGACCTCAACCAAATATACAGACATGATCTATTACCTCATTCCAACTTGCTTGAATCATAAAATCACTATCGTTAACATCAAAATCATCAGTTTTCAGCAAATTCAAGCTTAAGTTTAACTATAACTTTCAAAATTCTTATTCGATCAAAAACCCGACCAAACGACCTCCGAATGACCTAAAATTTTGCAGGCACATCCCAAATCACCTAACGGAGCTACTGCAACTGTCGGAATTCCATTCCGACTCCCGGATCAAAATCTCACCTACCGTCCGGATTTCGCCAAAATTCAACCTTAGCCAATTCAAGCCTATTTCTACACCGGACCTCCAAATTCAATTCCGATTGTTCCCCTAAGTCACAAATCACCTCCCGGAACTAACCGAATCATTAGAATCCGATTCTGAGAGCTCTAACTAAATAGTCAACTCCGGGTTGACTTTCCTTATTCAAGTTTCCTTCAAAAAGGCTATATGCCTCATTTTCAATCTAATTCACTCCTAACTCACCCGATAGACTCTAACACTGATATAAAAGCATAAAACATGTAATTCCAACATAACGGGGTGGTAATTCCCGTGACGACGGGCCGGGTCGTTACATTCTCCCCAACTTAAACAAACGCTGATCCTCGAGCGGACTCAGAGTTGTACTACTACCCAATAGTTGAATGACCTGACCAAGTATATATTCAAGGTGATACCACTTCACCCTACATATCATAAGTCCGATAACACGATATAGCTGAAATTCCACAGACCATCTGAACCATAAACCACATTGCACTTTCCGAAATCATATACTAATTGCTAATCCCATGCCTATACTCAGGATACACTAGAATCCATTGCAATAAAGGATACTCGCCACTCCGGGTGAGATCATATGATGTATCAAACAACGCAATCACTCGAGACGATAGTCTCTAATCACAACAATTTCCCACGATAACCAAATACCAACTGAAAAACCTTTTTCATTAGCTAAAGTCTTATTCCAACACTTTCACATCATGCCCACGGCAACCAAACACGCGATATATTGAATCCATCTCTTAGTTCACTCATTCATGAATCCATTTCCCTTTTAACTGATACCACAATAGATTTTGGAGCCGAACCTCGATATTACCTTTCTAACCAGCTGAAATCACATATGCTCACACTCATTATTGGCTCCAATGATCATTTCGATTATAACACACCGCACTGGTGATATGACACCTCAACACCGGCCTAAGCCACGATGAGCACAACACAGGCTCCAATAAGAAACGTCTGATCATACTCAAATCCTAACAACTAACTCAAACAAAAGAGTCGTAGCTCAATTCCTCTATACCATCATAACATAAAACTGAGATCTCGTCTCACATCATAGGAATAAAGTACCTAACTCCTTCTCGAAAGGCCATAACATCACGTGGCCTTGCAACGACTCATGATTCTATCCAAACACTATTACTCATGGAGCACCTCAAGTCACCATGCTCAAAACGGTCAGCCACACACATATTTAGGTCTGAACTCAAGCAATCAATCACACCTGTGGTGATACGATTAATATACGCTATCAAATCCTGAGAAGACACAACCGATGTGCTATTCCCCGAGCGATACCCAATACAGACTATTTCCTCGGAAGCTAGGAAGTATTATATACAAGATAACATATAGGAAACTATATTTTCCACATCACACTGTTGCGGTGCGCAACCCGTTCCAATAGCATACATGTGGCGGCGTGCCACCCGATCCAGATACCATACATGTGGCGGCGTGCCACCCGACCCAGATACTATACATGTGGCGGCGTGCCACCCGATCCACGCATAAATCTAGCAAAAGGGAATGCACATCGACTCAAGTTGCTCATTGCAACAAACATGTATATATGGCCTCGAGCTCGGTCACATGAAACTCATCCGACAAAGTTCCTCAATACCGGAACTGAATCAATGGTAGATACCTCTACACTGACATCCGCCACGAAGGCCCAACTGACAGAGCAATACCTACCAGCCGTCCGCCGGCCCTAGGGTACATCCACCCTGCTGGAGCATGATCTGATGCGCTCTGGCATGCAGTTTGCGACATGTTTCTGACATAGTCCATATCACATTAGTCTGGACAACCTGGCTTATGACAACCAGTCAACAATCGTATATCATTATTCAAATTCATCATATCAAGTAACGAGATAGCCACTAGAGCTTCCAATTTCCGATAACCGCTACATTGTGCCGATACACACGATATACCACCGTTGCGTAGGCGGGTTATGAGAACTTCTAGTCTCCAACACATACATAACACAGGAATCACTATGCCTGATTTCGTACTTCACCGTGCGATTACATAACGCACCTCAAGCGTCCATTCATACCACAAAAGCCATTCATAAATTTCACTATGTCATTAACGACTCAATTATTATAGTCGATCCAATGGGAGTATACCACCATACCGCTTGATATTATCAGTTTATTTTACCTGGCCCTTTTTGACCATATACTCTGCCGAATTACTAGAATGGCAGTACTATTTTCCTTAATCACCACGAAGATTGATTCTTAAATCACCTGCAGCTGTCTGCGCTGCTCAATAATTTTATTGACTTCCCATATATTATGAACTGATCTCAAAACCTTGAATATGCCATTATCAACTTTCCATAACACATCACGTATACCATACCACACTAAGATAACATGGAAATTCATATTCCTTTCCTACGCCGCAAACATCGACGCACACAACTAGTCAAGGACTTTCATGATCCCATATAGAGAAAACTCATTACTTCAACCACATACTAGGAATTAATCGTATTCCTTTTCATACCATTTTGGTTTATTGACAAATTGTTCCATTTACCCAGTTTCCTTTCTGATTCACCTTTAATTTCATATCAGTCTTTACTGTAGCACGACAATGCCTCAACCCTTTTTATCACACAAGACTCGTACACAAGACCACATGGTCTAAGGCTCACGGGCCGCTGAATACTCTCTCAAATGTTTCCCCGAGTACCACCTTCTACAATACTTTATTTTGAAGAACTTCCAGCGATTTTTTTTTTTGAATTTGTTATCATTACTTTCCAATACGGATACATAGAATCCCATCATTCACATGATATAACACAAGCCTTGATCTTCTATGACGAAACCGCCATCTTTAGCCACATACACAATCTTAAGGCACCTGACTGTTACAAGCAAAATCTTGAACACTGCAAAATCATTCTTGGGCATCATTCACCTTTATTTAGCTGTAATTCAACTGTCCTATTGAGTAGAACCACTCGTGTTTTGTTAGAACTCTGACGTCGCAGAACATGATTACTTACAGGTATAATTCGCTATCTTTCTTTTCTATACACCAAACATTCCTTACCAACAGTAGTTCAAAACATCCTAGTATTTCTTCACATCTACGAAGCACCATAACCTTGTCAGAATTTTCCCAACATACTTAAAGACAGTTCCCACATAGCGTACAACCGTGCAATTAGTTATTTAATAGCAACCTCCCCAACTTAGCTCGAAGCCATTCATCAAAGCACTTTTAACCACTCATATCATTATTATTCAAGTGATGCCGAAATATTACAATGAGATTAAACTCAAGTCATTTACAAGTCTTGACAGAGACTCGAATCATCAGAGACCTTAACCGTTCTGCAATTCTTGCATTTATACACACACCACCAATAAGCCCACTCTCTTTAGGTGACAGAAATCTTTCTAAGTCCCAAATTTTCCAAAAATTTCGGCAGAGTTTCCTTTGTAATTTGGCCTATCCACCTACCAGAGAATCACCAAAATCATCCTAACAATACATCCGCAACTCGACAAGACATCACAATGTATATCAACAACATAAATCTCAATACTACACAATTATATCATCAGCATTAGTACATGAACATGCGCTGCACCTGCTCAAATCATAACACATATACATTTCACAATGATACACCTAGCACAACCAATTCAGTTTTCTTGAGTTTGAACTCATACTACCAGACGTAGCGCACTTTACATTACCGCTAAGAGGCAATGAACATATTTCTCACGCCCATAGCTAGTGCTACATATCAAATCACAATAAGAACCGAATACCTTACAACTCTCCCATTATCAAACTGCAATTTTCACAATTAAGATCAATACCGATCGTATGAACTTCATAATACCAACTCGCGAAATTAGCACCTTGGTGCTCAAGCCATAGACAAGGATTTGGCCTCAAGTCCTCCAGATAGGCCCGACATGAACTCATAAAGATTATATCTCGTCCCTCGATTGGGGAATCATAAGCCATCAAGGCAAATTTATCACTAAGCACTCGAGTGCGTACATCAACGTGCAGGAGGAATTTCAAGAATTACATCTCAAGCTGAATCATACACGCACGATAAGAATTCCAAGAATTTGAAACTTTCCTAAAGGTTTGCAGCCTCCCGAGGATAAGTACAGGCGTCCCCGTACCGATCCACGAGACTCTACCAACCGGCTCGTGACTCGCGAGACCTGTTAACCTAGGCTCTGATACCAACTTGTCACGACCCCAAACCCCGGTCGTGATGGCGCCCAACACATTGCTAGGCAAGCCCGACCATCTTATCCAATTACCAGCCAAGTATAATTAATACCGATTAATGGGCGTGATTAGCCTATTTTCATAACAAATCAAGAAGTGTAGAAATGAAATACAAGAACACAGTCCCAACCAAATCGTGGTGTCACAAGTCTGAGCCTTTACAAATGAGATCTACTACACAATCAAGTCTAACCAGAATGGAGACAACAAAATGATAAAAAGAAAGAGGTCAGGTACTGCGGACGTCGGCAGCTACCTTGAAGTCTCCACAGAATGGGGATAATAAAGCAATTGCGATAGCTCAACTGCCCTCCTAAACCTGTATATCTACACAAAAAGTGTAGGGGAGTGGGTGAGTATATTTCAACTCAGTGAGTAACAATAATAAACAATAACCGAAAATAAGAACTCTTGCACTATCACTAAACAGTTCTAAGGCAACCCCCACAAGTTAGTCATCACTATAATGAGTACTCTGATCCCCAGTCCACATCTATCTCATCTAGGTCCCACACCGACCACATCCTCGCTCGTACCACTACGGTATACAGCCATCTCAATATATGGAGACATATACATCTGTCTATAACATATAAATATTTCAGTATATATATGAATATGAATAAGTATAATGCTGCGCGCGCAGCCCGCTCCAATACATATACCGCTGCGGCGCGCAGCCCGCTCCATTTAACGTCGACGGGGCTCACTAGGGGTGTATAGAGACTTCGGAGGGGCTCCCTAAGCCCAAGCACTATAATACTGCGGCGTGCAGCCCGATCCACACATGTATTACTGCGGCGTGCGGTCCGATCCAATATATATATGTATATATATTTATACTGCTGCGGCGCGCAACACGATCCCATAATATACACCAGTGCTCACTGAGAATGTGTAACGACCCGGCCTGTCGTTACGGGAATTACCACCCCATTACCTTGCATTTACATATATTATGCTTTTAAAACAGTATTAGAGTATATCGGGTGAGTTAGGAGTGATTTGGATTGAAAATGCGGCGTGCAGTCCGATCCAATATATATACTGCTGCGGCGTGCAGCCCGATCCAATATAGGTATATATATATAATACCTCATAGTGGGTCCTCGACCCTATTCCAGTCAGTATATACTTGGCCTCTCAGGCCCAATATAATATATCACAGTGGGTCCTTGACCCTGTCTCAGTCAATATAGACTTGGCCTTTCGGGCCCAATATAACATCTCATAGTGGGTCCTTGACCCTATCTCATCTCAATCGGTATAGACTTGGCCTTTCAGTCCTGCTCAGCTAGAACAGGGAATTCCACCCTAGATAATCTCTCACAATGTACACATCTAGTACGGGCTCATATTATGCTATACAGCTAGAGCTACGGCTGAGTGTATGTTTCCAACATGATATAAGGGTCACCTAGCTCTATAGGTTCCCTAATGCTCTACAGATCGGCACAAGGCCCCAAACATGGCTATCAGCCCAATTGCACAGTTATAAACTTATTATGAGTCATAACACACAGTATACTATTAGTCGGGAAGGACTAAGTCCGAACCCCCAATCACCATGTCACCACGCCCGTCATGGAACGCGTGTCTCATCTCAATATAGCACTGTGAAGTGCTAGTACGGGGTTTCAAACCCTCAGTACATTATTTACTACTACCACTCACCTCGAACCGGTAGAAGCCCTAGCTCTCCTTGCACTTGCCTCGAAAATCAATCTCCTCGGATGTCTAATCTGCTCAAAATCAATAAGAATACATCAATATAGGCAAATTAGACATAACCCAATCGAAATAACTCGGTTTACACTGAAACCCACGAAGTTGTCAAAATCCGACTTTTGGTATGCTTCTCGAAAAATTATGAAACTCACATTTTCGGAATCCTCGTCTCTCCACGAGTCCGTACATACCAAGAACTCCCAATTCGGACCACAATTCGGCCTCCATATCATCAAATCTCATTTTCAAATTTCTAGGCCTAAATACCCGGTTTACACCTCAAAAACACGTATTATAGCCGGAATATTCAATGATAATTCAATAATATTGACTAACCATGATCATAAGGGACTTACCTCAAGAATTTCCGTGATTTTTCGCTCAAAATTGCCCAAAATCCGAGATTGGAACTCACTAAAATTGATGGCTAGTGTTTTAATAAGTTGTCCAGATTTTTTTTTCCCGATTTACTGTTCATGCGCGTGGGTGAACAGTCACGCGCGGTTACTGTTCACTGTTCATAATTGTAGCAGCTTTTTAAGGAAAAATTGCAGCACAACCATTATTTACTAAAATGGTTCTAATTCCATCATACGAATTCGGAATTCGACGATTCTTTTTCCTATGGCTTCGTAATTTCGATACGGATCCAGTGGTTCAAACAAAACTGAATTTGGATCTGATTTGCTCAGTGAAACATAAATTTCTCTCGTTAAACAATTAACTCACATTTCGAGTCAAAAACTCAATCACGACTTGATGAAATTAAACCAAAATTTCCAGATCAGTCCTATAATTCATGATTTAAATTCTCGAAGTCTAGAAATCAAATTTGGATCTCTAGAACTAAAAATAGACCTTTGGATCATTATATTTATGCTGAAAACGGCAAAAATCTTCCAAAAATGACCCGTTGGACATCCGAAACACACCCGAGACCCTCGAGACCTCAACCAAATATACAGACATGATCTATTACCTCATTCCAACTTGCTTGAATCATAAAATCACTATCGTTAACATCAAAATCATCCGTTTTCAGCAAATTCAAGCTTAAGTTTAACTATAACTTTCAAAATTCTTATTCGATCAAAAACCCGACCAAACGACCTCCGAATGACCTGAAATTTTGCAGGCACATCCAAAATCACCTAACGGAGCTACTGCAACTATCGGAATTCCATTCCGACTCCCGAATCAAAATCTCACCTACCGTCCGGATTTCGCCAAAATTCAACCTTAGCCAATTCAAGCCTATTTCTACACCGGACCTCCAAATTCAATTCCGATTGTTCCCCTAAGTCATAAATCACCTCTCGGAACTAACCGAATCATCAGAATCTGATTCTGAGCTCTCTAACTAAATAGTCAACTCCGGGTTGACTTTCCTTATTCAAGTTTCCTTCAAAAAGGCTATATGCCTCATTTTCAATCCAATTCACTCCTAACTCACCCGATAGACTCTAACACTAATATAAAAGCATAAAACATGTAATTACAACATAACGGGGTGGTAATTCCCGTGACGACGGGCTGGGTCGTCACAGGGTTGAGGTTGCCACGATCACTTTTTGGCGCCGTTGCCGGGGAGTTAAACGGTGTTGATTAATTGCGTTGCTAGTGTTGTGTTTTGCTTCTTCTTTCCTTCTTTTACTAATTTTCTTGATTCAATTTTAATAGGTACAAATGGCTCTTAATGGAAATGATAATCTTCCCCTTGGCGATGCCATGGCGGGGGATGAGGTAGAGGATCTTGTCCAAGATGATTTTTTGGTACAAAATGTACCACGAAGGCCTCAAAATGCTAATCAACAAGCCCAAATTCCAGACCCTCCTCCGCATCCGCCAAGGGTTGCACCAAGAGCAATGACAAATCAAGGATATGCTAGTGCCATTGTTCCTCCCCGAATCCGGGTGGGGAACTTCCAAATTACAAATGTGATGTTGACACTATTGGAGCAAAGAGGGTATTTCACGGGCGCCTCAAATCAAAATGCCTACAAGCACTTGAAGGGGTTCGTGGATACTTGTTGGGGAAGCAAACAAACCAATGTGTTCGAAGATGTTTTGCAGTTGTGACTTTTCCCTTTCTTATTGAGGGGTAAGGCGCTAGATTGGTTGGAGAGATTGCCGAATCATTCTATCACTACATGGGATGAATTGGCGGATAAGTTCATTGCCACGTTCTTTTCCCCAACTCATATGGCGGCATTGAGAGATGAGATTCTAGCCTTCAAGCAAGAACCAACGGAGCCATTGCATGAAATTTGGGAGAGATATCGGACTATGGTGAAAGAGTGCCCGAACAATGATATGACCGATGCTATGGTTCAACAAACTTTTTATAGGGGGATCAACACGGCGAACCAATACATTGTGAACCAACTAGCGAGAGGCAATTTCATGAAGTTATCTTTGGAGGAAGCATGTGAAGTAATGGATCAAATGGCCGACACTTTTTCGGCATGGCAAAGTCGGGCGAATGTACCTCAAGGAGACCCGAATGTTATTCATCTACATCAAGAGTTGCATGACCATGGACAAGCCATTGCCGAGCTCACTACTACCATGAATCAATTGGCGAAATCTCAACTTCAACAAGTGCAAAATCCGCGCCAAGTGAATTCTATGGAGAATGTGTCGATGTTGAAAAGAAGGAATAGAGGGAAACAAGCGCAACAAAGCCAATATGATCAAAATGAGAACAACAATGATGGTGGGTTTTCTAATGATGGGTTTGACGATCAAGATGAGGATTGTCAATATGTGAACAATTTCCAAGGGAATAGAGGAAACCAAAACAACCAACAATGGCATTCCCAAGGCAATTGGGGAAACAATCAAGGAAGAGGTAATTGGAATAATAACAACAATAGGAATGATGGTGGAGAGTGGAACAATCAAGGCAATAATTGGAACAATCAAGGAAATAGTGGTGGCAATTGGAGTGGCAACAACAATAATTGGGCGAACAATAACAATCAAGGAGGGTGGAACAATGGTGGTAACAACAACAATCGGGGGCAAGGTTTTCAAAGAGCTCCCATGTACCAACAACCCAACAATCCACCCCATTTCCATTCACAGGGATCAAGTTCTTCGGGCAATGATATGGGCCGCATTAAAAGCATGTTCGAGCAAATGATGAAAAAGAATCAAGATTCGGATGCCCAACTAGCTTCTCATAATACTTCAATCCGGAACTTGGAGGTGCAAATCGACCAACTCTCTCAATCTTTGAACTCCCGAACTAAAGGAGCACTACCAAGTGACACGGTGGTGAACCCGAAGGGAGGGAACAATCATGTGATGGTTGTGACAACTAGGAGTGGAAGAGGAGGTGTTGTACATGCCTCAAATGAGAATCGAGTTGTGGATGCAGAAGCTTGTTTGAATGATGATGATATGCAAGTGAATGATGACCGTGTGGTTGATGAACCTATAGCAACAAATGATGTGAGGATTGAAATTGAGGATGAGGCCGGGATTGAATCTCAAGATACCGTGAACCCATCTAGGGAACATATTATTGATATTCCCGAGCCATCTATTCCAAAGGACAAGGTACCCTTGCCAAGGCCTCCTCCACCGTATCCTCAAATATTGGCAAAGCAAAAAGGAGATAATCAATTCAAGAAGTTCATATAGATGATGAAGAGCTTGACCATTAATGTGCCATTGGTGGAGGCACTTGAACAAATGCCCAGGAATGCGAAGTTTATGAAGGATTTGGTGACGAAGAAGAGGTCAATGGATTGTGAAACGATAACAATGACTCACCAAGTGAGTGCCATAGTTCATTCCATGGTTCCCAATTTAGAATATCCCAGAGCCTTTACTATTCCTTGTACTACCGGGTGTGCCAATTTTGCCAAAGCACTTTGTGATTTGGGTGCTAGTATTAATCTCATGCCATACTCCGTCTTTAAAACCTTGGGTATTGGACAACCTCGTCCAACATCAATGAGGTTGCAAATGGTGGACCGTTCTATGAAAAGGCCTTTGGGCATCATTGATGATGTGCTAGTGAGAGTTGACAAGTTTATTCTACCGGCCGACTTTGTCATACTTGATTGTGAAGTTGATTTTGAGGTGCCTATTATTCTCGGTAGGCCATTCTTGGCTACCGGGAAAGCTTTTATGGATGTTGAAGTCGGTGAATTGACATTTAGAGTCGGTGATGAGAAGGTGGTCTTCCATGTGTGCAAATCCATGCGCCAACCAAATAGCACCGAAGTGTGCTCGTTTGTGGACATTGTCACGGCGGTGATAGTGGATGACACAAGCGCCATGATCAATGTCGAGGATCCTCTTGAGGCGGTACTTCTAAACATGGAGACCAACGAAGATGCCGAACGTGTGGAATGTGTGAATGCCTTACATGGTATGAGCTCGTGAGCAACCTTATTACGCCTATTTTAGGCAATTTTGTACTAGTTCAACCTTGAATTTCATTTTCCATTAATTATTATGTCATTTTTAGCTTTAATTTCTTCTTCTTCTTCTTCTTCTTCTTCTTCTTCTTCTTCAATTTCCATGTCTAGCTAAACCCATAGCTAGGGTTGTAGCCCAACCCTAGTATGGGTAATTGATGGGTTAGGAGATTAAATGCATGGATGATTGTGGGTAATTGGTTTTGGGTTAAATGAATGCATTTAATATGGATTTTGTGGTTGCAAACATGAAGTCTACATTTGTGGGTTTGGTCTCTACTTGAGAAAGAGGGTCTAAAACCTCTCATTCAATCCCAACAAGAACTTAGGATGGACCCATGAGAATGGTAGTCCTAAGTAACGGGTATAAACCTCGAGAGAGTAATTACCCTACTTGAGCCTAGAGTTGCTTGGGCAAATTGGCCTACCCAATTGGTCTCTAGAGAGCCAATTGGGCAAAATTGTTCTCTCTACCGAGAGGTGTGAGAATGAAAGTATAGAGCAACGGCTATCCTAATATCCCATGTATCATCTCCGCATTGAAATTCCATACCCGTTAGTTATTCCACCTAGGCGTGAGCTACTTCCCTAGTCCCTTTTATCCCATTAGAAAAATCATACTTAGAAATAGTCTTTAGCATAATTTAGACAATTCAATAGTAGAAAACAAAATAGTTGATACTTTGAAAACACCAAAGATGTTAGAAGCTAATCTAGAAGTCAAGACTCAACTCTAGTGCAACACAATTATCACTCCAAAATTCTAACTCCCTGTGGAAATTGACCCCGTCACTATACAGGTAAGAGTTCGAGTGCCCACTCATACCTTCGGGTTGAGTTTGCCACGATCAGGTAGTCTCTCTCAAAGTACACATCTAGTACAGACTCATGATATGCTATACAGCTATAACTACGACTGAGTGTATGTATCCAACATGATATACTATGGTTGAGTGTATGTATCCAGCATGATATAAGGGTCGCTTAGCTCTACTGGCTCCCCTAATACTCTACAGAATGGCACAAGTCCCCAAACATGGCTACTAGCCCAATTATACAGTTATAATCTCATTCACAGTCATAATACACGATACACTATCAGTCGAGAAGGACCAAGTCCAATCCCCCAATCACGATGTCACCACGACCGTCACATGACGCATGTCTCGTCTCAACATAGCACTATAAAGTGCAAGTACATGATTTCAAACCCTCAGTACATTATTTCCTACCACCACTCACCTCGATCCGGTAGAAGTCCTAGCCCGCTTTGCGCTTGCCTCGCAAATCAATCTCCTCGGATGCCAAATCTGCTCAAAATCAATGATAATGCATCAATATAGGCTAATTAGACGTAACCTAATCGAAATAACTCGATTTACACCAAAACCCATGAAGTTGTCAAAATCCGACTTTCGGTACGCTTCTCAAAAAATTATGAAACTCATATTTTCGGAATCCTCGTCTCTCCACGAGTCCGTACATACCAAGAACTCCCAATTCGGACCATAAATGGTCCTTCAAATCCCCATTTTAAGATTTTTACTCACCGCGATCGCGACCCATTGTTCGCGATCGCGTGGAACATTGCTACGGACATAAACCAGCAGTTAAAAATGGCCTAGAAATGGTCCGAAACCACCCCGAAACTCACCTGAGGCCCACGGGACCTCAACCAAAAGCACCAACATCTCCTATAACCTTATTCAAACTTGTTCCAATCATCAAAACTCTATCGTTAACATCAAAATCGTCCATTTTCAACAAATTCAAGCTTAAGTTTCACTTTAACTTCAAAAATTCGCATTCGATCAAAAACCCGACCAAACGATGTCCGAATGACCTGAAAATTTGCAGGCATATCCAAAATCACCCAACAGAGCTACTGCAGCTGTCAGAATTCCATTCCGACTCCCAGATCAAATTCTCACCTACCGTTCGGATTTCGCCAAAATTCAACCTTAGCCAATTCAAGCCTAAAACTACACCGGACCTCCAAATTCAAGTTCGATCGCTCTCCTGAGACACAAATGACCTCCCAGAGCTCACTAAATCATCAGAATATTATTTCGAGATCTCTAACTCACAAGTCAACATCCAGTTGACGTTTCCTAACTATTCCTTCTTCTAAGAGACTATTTGCCTCATTTCTAACCAAATTCTATCCGAATTGACTCAAACTCACCAAACATGCATATTGAAACATTGACAAGCATACAAGGGGGATAACGGGGTGATAACTCACATGATGACGGGTCGGGTCATCACATTCTCCCCAACTTAAGAAAACGCTCGTCCTCGAGCGGACCAAAAGGTTTACTTGAAGTAACCCAATAGCTGAATGACCTTTCCAAGCATATATTCGGGGCGATCCCACATCACCCTATCTAATATAAGTCCGGTACACACTATAGCAGGAAATCGCACAGCCCATCCGCACCATAGACCACATTGCACTTTCCGAAATCACATACCAAATCATAGTCTCATGCCTATAGTCAAGATACACATGATCCAACTGTAATGGCCCATACTCGCCACTCCGGGTGAGATCACATGATGTATCAAACAACCCAATAGCTCGAGACGATAGCCTCTGATCACAACAATTGCCCAAGGTAACCAAGTACTAACTGAAAAACCCCTTTTCATTAGCTGAAGTCTTATCCCCATGCCTCCATATCCTGCCCACGACAGCTGAAACACGCGATATACAGAACCCATCTCTCAGGTCAACCATTCATGAATCCATTTCCTCTTTTTAACCGATACCACAATAGATTTCGGAACCAACCTTGATAGTACCTTTCTACGAGCTGAGATCAAATATGATCGTACTCATTAATGACCCCAACGGTCATTTCGATTATAACACACCACAATGGTGACATGACACCTCAGCATCGGCCTAAGCCACCACGAGCACAACACAGGCTCCAATAAGAAACGATCTGAACACACTCGAATCATGACAACTGACTCACACAAAAGAGCTATATTTCAAATTCCTCAATACCATCACAACACATAACTGAGACTTCGTCTCACATCATAGAATTAGGGTACCTGAATCCTCCTCAAAAAGTTATAACATCACGAGGCCTTACCACAGCTCGTGATTCTATCCAAACACTATTACTCATGGAGCACCGCAAGTCACCATGCTCAAAACGGTCAGCCACGCACATATTTAGGTCTGAACTCAAGCAATCAATCACACCTGTGGTGATACAATTGATATACGATATCAAATCCTGAAAAGACACAACCGATGTGCTATTCCCCGAGCGATACCCAATACGGACTATTCCTCAGATCGTAGGAAGTATTGTATACAAAGTAACATATAGGAAGCTATATTTTCCACATCACACTGTTGCGACGTGCAACCCGTTCCAATAACATACCCATGGTGGCGTGCCACCCAATCCAGATACCATACCCGTGGCGGCGTGCCACCCGATCCTGATACCATACATGTGGCGGCGTGCCACCCATCCTGATACCATACATGTGGCAGCGTGCCACCCGATCCAGATACTATACCTGTGGCGGTGTGCCACCCGATTCATGAATACATCTAGCAAAGGGAATGCACATCGAGTCAAGTCGCTCATTGCTACAAACATATATTTAGCCTCAAGCTCGGCCAGATGAAATGCATCCGACAAAGCTCCTTAATACTGGAGCTGAATCAATGGTAGATACCTCTACACTAACATCCGCGACGAAGGCCCAACTGACAAAGCAATACCTACCAGCCGTCCGCTGGCCCTAGGGTACATTTACCCTATTCGAGTATGATCTGATGCGCTCTGCCATGCAGTTGTGACATTTTTCTGACATAGTCCATATCACATTAGTCTAGACAACCTGACTTATGACAACCAGCCTGCAATCATATATCATTATTCCAATTCATCATATCAATTAACGAGATAGCCACTAGGGCTTCTAATTTCCAGCAACCGCTAAACGGTGTCGATACACACGATATACCACCACTGCGTAGGCGAATTCCGAGAACTTCTAGACTCCAACACATATATAACACATAAATCACTATGCCTGATTCCACACTCTACCGTACGAATACATAACATACATCAAGCATTCATTCATGCCACGTAAGCCATTCAGAAATTTCCCTATGCCATCAACAACTCAATCATCTCTGTCAATCCAACAAGAGAATGCCACAATACCACTAGATATTATCAGTTTACATTACCTTGCCCTTTTGACCATATACTCTGCCAAATCACTAGAAAGATTGATTCTCAAATTATCTGTAGCTGCCCACGCTTTTTGTGAATTTTAATGACTTCCCATATAATATGAACTAATCTCAAAACCTTAAACATGTCGTTATCAACTTTTCATAACACATCGCATATACCAAACGACACCAAGATACATGGAAAATTTCTATCCCTCTCCTACGCCGCAAACATCGATGTACTCAACTAGTCAAGGACCTTTATGGTCCCATATAGAAGAAAAATCATTACACATTCCATGCTTCGCATATAGATAGGAAATATACTCATTTTCCAACCACAGTAAAACACATCACAACTTTTTCTTCCCATTCATTGCATAAGTTTAACTGCCAGGACTGAGTCCTTTTACCCACACCGAGCTACGCAACTGCCACCAGTCAAGAGCTTTGTTGCACCATATCTGCAAGACCCATTACTTCGAACACATACCAGGAGTTACTCGTGTTCTTTTCATATTGTTCCGGTTTATTATCATCTTTAATTTAATATTCTCCTTTACTGAAGGATCACAATACCTCAACTTAGGTTACCACGCAAGACTTATACACAAAACCACACGGTCTAAGGCTCACATGCCGCTGAATACTCTCTCAAATGTTTCCCAGAGTACCACCTTCTACAATACTTTATTTTTAATGAACTTCCCGCGATTTTTTTTTGAATTCGCTATCGTTACTCTCCAATGTGAATACATAGAATCCCATAATTAACATAACACACCACAAGTCTCGATTTCCTCTAACAAAACCACAGTCTTTAGCCACGTACACAATCTTAAGGCACCTGATTGTTACAAGCAAATTCTTGAACACCGCAAGACTATTCTCGAGCGTCATTCACCCTTATTCAATTATAATTCAACTGTCTTATTGAATAGAACCACTTGTGCCTTGTTAGAACTCTGACATTGCAAAACATGATTACATACAGGTACAATTAGTTATCTTTCTTTTCTATGCACCAAACGTTCTTTACCAACAACAGTTCAAAACATCCTAGTATTTCTTTATATCTACGCAACACCATAACCTTTATCAGAATTTTCCCCAACATACTTGGAGACAGAACCAACACAGCACACAATAGTACAATCAGTTAATCAATAACAACCTCCCCAACTTGGCTCGGAGCCATACGTCGAAGCACTTTTAGCCACTCATAGCATTCTTACTCAAATAATGCCCCAATGTTATAGTGAAATTAAACTCAAGTCATTTACAAGCTTCGGCGGAGACTCGAATCATCAAAAATCTTAACTCTTTTGCAAATCTTGTGTTCATTCACACACAACAGCTAAGCCCATTATTGATCTAACATTTCCACAATTAGGGACAATACTGATCGTATGAAATTTCATAATACCGGCTCACGAAATTAGCTCCTTGGTGCCCATGCCATAGACAAAGATCTGGCCTCAAGTCCTCCAGACTGGCCCAACATGAACTCACAGAGATTATATCTCGCCCCTCGATCGAAAAATCATAAGTCATCAAGGTAAATTTATCACTAAGCACTCGAGTGCGCACATCAATCTGCAGAAGGAATTTAAAGAATCATACCTCAAGCTGAATCAAGTACGTACGATAAAAATTTCAAGAATTTGAAGCTTTCCTACAAGGTTTGCAGCCTCCCGAGGATAAGTACAGGCGTCCCCGTACCGATCCACGAGACTCTACTAAACCAGCTCATTACTCGCGAGACCTATTAACCTAAGCTCTAATACCAACTTGTCATGACCCAACCCCGATCGTGATGGCGCCCAACACATTGCTAGGCAAGCCCGACCATATTGTCCATTAAACCAACCAATTATTAATTCAGATGATCAATTAAACTTAAATAGCATGTTTTCAAATCAAAACGATAAACGTGGAAGTAGAAGCATACAAAATAAGGTCCCAACCAAATCGTGGTATCACAAGTCTGAGCCTATACAAAGAAATACCCTACGCAATACAAGTCTAGGCAAAATGAAAGCAACAAAATGATAAGAAGGAGAGATCGGGTCCCGCGGACGTCGGCAGCTACCTCGAAGTCTCCTCGGAATAGTAATGAATAAGCAGCTGCGATAGCTTAACTGCTCTCTGGCACCTGTGAATCTGCACAAAAAGTGCAGGGGAGTGGGGTGAGTATATTGCAACTCAGTGAGTAATTATAATAAACAACAACTGAAAATAAGAACACATGTACTATCACTAAACAGTTCTAAGGGTAACCTCACCGGTAAGTCATCTCTACAGCGAATACCCCCAAATTCCAGTCCATGACTATCTCACAATGATCCCACACTGACCTAGTCCTCACTCATACCGCTGCGGCGTACAACCGAACCAATGTATATATATATATATGGGCACATATGTCTATAATGCGAAGGCGCGTAGCCCGCTGCAATATATATATATAATAAGTATATATATATATATATATATATATATATATATATATATATATATATATATATATATATATATATATATATATATATATATATAGTATATAATGCTGTGGCGTGCAGCCCACTCCAACACATATAACAACGCGGCGTGCACCCCGCTCCATTTAACGTCGACGACGCTCACTGGGGGTGTATACAGACTTCGGAGGGGCTCCCTAGGCCCAAGCGCTACGATGCTGCGGCGTGCAGCCCGATCCACACATGTATTACTGCGGCGTGCAATCCGATCCAATATATATATATAAATATACTGCTACGGCATGCAGCCCGATCTAACAATATATACCAAGGCCCACAGAGAATGTGGGAGACTCCTAAGGGGCTTCTACAGCCCAAGCGCAATAATACGGCAACATGCAGTCCGGTCCACATGTATATTACTGTGGCGTGCAGTCCGATCCATATGTATATTACTGCGGTGTGCAGTCCGATCCAATACATATAGTGCTGCGGCATGTAGCCTGATCTGATATAGATATATATAATATCTCATAGTGGGTCCTCGACCCTATCTCATATATATATATATATATATATATATCTTATAGTAGGTCCTCGACCCTATCCTAGTCAGTATAGACTTGGCCTTTCATATATATATATAATGTCGCGATGTGCTACCTGATCCAATATATACGTATATAATGCTGCGACGTGCAGACCGATCCAATATATATATGTATATGTATAATGCTGCGGCTTGCAGCGCGATCCGGTATATATATCAATACCTTACATCGGGTCCTCGACCCCATCTTAGTCAATATAGACTTGGCCTCTCAGGCCCATTCAGCTAGCACAGGGAACCCCACCCTAGGTAGTCTCTCTCAAAGTACACATCTAGTACTGGCTCATGATATGCTATACAGCTATAACTACGGCTGAGTGTATGTATCCAGCATGATATACTACGGCTGAGTGTATGTATCCAGCATGATATACTACGGCTGAGTGTATGTATCCAGCATGATATAAGGGTCGCTTAGCTCTACTGGGTCCCCTAATACTCTACAGAACGGCACAAGGCCCCAAACATGGCTACTAGCCTAATTACACGGTTCTAATCTCATTCACAGTCATAATACACAATACACTATCAGTCGGGAAGGACCAAGTCCAATCCCCAATCACGATGTCACCACGCCTGTCACATGACGTGTGTCTCATCTCAACATAGCACTGTAAATTGCAAGTACGGGGTTTCAACCCTCAGTACATTATTTACTACCGCCACTCACCTTGATCCGATAGAAGTCCTAGCCCGCTTTGCGCTTGCCTCGCAAATCAATCTCCTCGGATGCCAAATCTTCTCAAAATCAATGAGAATGCATCAATATATGCTAATTAGACGTAACCTAATCGAAATAACTCGATTTACACCAAAACCCACGAAGTTGTCATAATCCGACATTTGGTACGCTTCTCAAAAAATTATGAAACTCATATTTTTGGAATCATCGTCTCTCCATGAGTACGTACATACCAAGAACTCCCAATTCGGACCACAAATGATCCTTCAAATCCCTATTTTAAGATTTTTTGTCAAAGCCCTAATTTTCTTGATTTCTTACCCAAATTCAGAGAATTAATGGAAGATTCTTTGATAAAATCATGTATTTAACTCATAAAACTTACCTCCAACGATTCCCCATCGAAATCTCTTCAATTCCAATCCAAAAGCTCTCAAGAATGACCAAAAATGGTAGAAAAGTGGGTTGATTTCGCGACTGAAATGTTTTAAAAACATTCTGCCCAGGCATATTACTCATCGCGATCGCGGAGAACAAAATTGTTTGGCCCAAAAGTTACACTTCGCGATCGCGGTAAAAGCTTCGCGATCGCGGTGAACAAATTTCGGTTCCTCCGGACAGGCTTCAGTATAATTGTCATAACATTTTGTATGCAACTTCGATTGATGAATGGTTTGATGTTCTGGAAAATACACATATAGGGATATAACTTTCATTTGTTGCTCATTTCTTGAATCCTTATACATTTCGAGATATAAGCTTCCCAATTTATACATGTGTATTAGAGATCCTTCTCGGATACCCTATAGTGTAACGTCCATAACTTCTGACACAGATGTCCAAATCAATATTTCTTTAGCCTTTTTGAAAACCAAACACGATGATATACAACTTTTGTTTTTGAATTACCCAGAAAATCCTTGTAGATAAAAAGATATGAGCTTCCGAAGTAGGATCAATGCAACAGAAATTTCCTTCTTCGCGATCGCGAAGCATTTCACGCGATCGCGATTCATTAATATTTCGGCACATTTTACTCACCGCGATCGCGACCCATTGTCCGCGATCGCGTAGAACACAGCTACAGACATAAACCAGCAGTTAAAAATGGCCTAGAAATGGTGTGAAACCACCCCGAAACTCACCCGGGGCCCCCGGGACCTCAACCAAAAGCACCAACACGTCCTATAACATTATTCGAACTTGTTCCAATCATCAAAACTCTATCGTTAACATCAAAATCGTCCATTTTCAACAAATTCAAGCTTAACTTTAACTTTAACTTTAACTTCAAAAATTCACATTCGATCAAAAACCCGACCAAACGATGTCCGAATGACCTGAAAATTTGCAGGCATACCCAAAATCACCTAACGGAGCTACTGCAATTGTCGGAATTCCATTCCGACTCCCGGATCAAAATCTCACTTACTGTTCGGATTTTGCCAAAATTCAACCTTAGCCAATTCAAGCCTAAAACTACACCGGACCTCCAAATTCAAGTTCGATCGCTCTCCTAAGCCACAAATAACCTCCCGGAGCTGACCAAATCATCAGAATTCGATTATGAGCTCTCTAACTCACAATTCAATGTCCAGTTGACTTTTCCCAACTATTCCTTCTTCTAAGAGATTATTTGCCTCATTTCCTACCAAATTCACTCCGAATTGACTCAAACTCACCAAACATAAATATTGAAACATTGACAAGCATATAAGGGGGATAACGGGGTGATAACTCACCTGATGACAGGCCGGGTAATCACATTAACTGCTTGTGGTTTTATCACAGTGCGGGTTACATAAACAATATCAAATTCTGTGAGAAGAATCTGCCATTTAGCAAGCCTCCCTTTGGGCATAGGCTTCTGAAAGATGTACTTTAGCGGGTCTAAATGGGATATGCGATAAGTGGTATAGGCCGACAAGTAGTGTTTCAATTTATGTGCTACCGAGGTCAAAACACAGCATGTTCTTTCCATATGAGTATATTTCGCCTCATAATATGTGAATTTCTTACAAGGATAGTAAATTGCTTGCTCCTTCTTTCCCGTTTCATCATGTTGCCCTATTACACAACCGAAGGAATTATCCAATACTGTCAAATAAAGGATCAAAGGCCTCCCGGGTTCTGGAGGAACCAATACAGGCGAATTGGCTAGATATTCCTTGATTTTATCAAATGCGGCTTGACATTCATCAGTCCATTTTACTGCAGCATCTTTCTTTAGTCATTTGAAAATAGGCTCACATGTTGACGTAAGTTGGGTAATAAATCTACTAATATAATTCAGTGTGCCCAGCAAACTCATTACATCTTTCTTGCTCTTTGGTGGAGGCAACTCCTGAATAGCTTTGATCTTGGACGGGTTTAATTCAATACCATGCCGGCTTACCAGAAACCCCAATAATTTTCCTGATGGTACCCCAAAAGCACATTTTGCTGGATTGAGCTTGAGATTGTATCTCCGAAGCCTCTGAAAAACTTTCTCGGGTCTTTAGCATGATCGTATTACTTCCTAGACTTGATAATGACATCATCCACATAAACTTCAATTTCTCGATGTATCATGTCATGAAATATGGTAGTCATTGCCCTCATATATGTGGCTCTAGCAGTTTTCAATCCAAATGGCATTACCCTATAACAATATGTTCCCCAAGGCGTAATAAATGTTATCCATCAGGATCTGATGATAACCCGCATAACAATCCATAAAAGACCCAATCTCATGTTTGGCACAATTGTCAGTTAATATGTGGATGTTTGGCAATGGAAAATTATCCTTCAGACTTGCTTTGTTGAGGTCTCGATAATCAACGCACACCCTGGTTTTTCCATATTTATTCGGAACAGGTACAATATTAGCCAACCAGGTGGGATATTCGGTGACCCGTATGACCTTTGCCTCAAATTGTTTGTTGACTTCCTCTTTTATTTTCACGTTGATATCCGTCTTGAACTTTCTCAATTTTTGCTTGATAGGCGGGCATTCTGAATAAGTGGGCAACTTATGTACCACCAAATCAGTACTTAGCTCTGGCATGTCGTCATATGACCATGCAAATATGTCTTTGTATTCATACAACAACTTTATCAAGTCCTCTCTGAGTGAGGATTCCAAATGAACACTTATCTTTATTTCCCGAATGATTTCCTCATCCCCCAAATTAATGGACTCCGTCTCATTCAAGTTTGGTTTGGGTTTCTCCTCATATTGGTTTAGATCTTTACTAATTTCTTCCAAAACTTCCTCGTCATCATACTCCACCTCATTATCATATTCAATTTCTTGTATTACTATTTGATTATCAAGACTGGGCCGAGAATTCCTTATACGTGACACATCATTAAAATCGGCATAAAACGGACTGTACAAGAAAAGAAAAGAAAATAAGATAAGACTATTAGGAATGGAGGAAGAAGAAATTGCATTTAATTAGTATGTCAAAAGGTAACAATATTTGACACGTCCGACTGGACAGATCATAGAATTTTTATTACAACCTTGAAAAATAAAATAGATTTTAAAATGAAACATCAAAGCTAACTACCACAACTCCCTTTTAGTTGGAAGAGGTGTAGCTTCCCGGTTATTCAGCTTGATCTGGATCCAACAAATTGGACATCCATTTTACTTGTGCCCTCGGCTGCCTCTACCATGTTCCATCTTCAAACAACTTCTCAAATCTTTCTAGCAGCTCCCTATCTGGTCTTATTTCTGCTAGGCTGGGCATGACTGTTGCCGGATGCCTTTTTGTACCAAGCTTGATGAATGAATGGGAGAGTTTAGGGATAGGCTTAGGGAGGGTCCAACCTTTCTTTTTCATTTTTCGGGCTCTTTTTATGTCGGCAATGGTTGGCTTAAAACCCAACCCAAAAGTGTCAATGATTCTCGAAAGAGACACTAGCGATGTTATTCCTTGTAGTGCAGCTCCTAGACCTTTCTGAGGGAGAAACCCATTTTTCAACATCTCCGTAGCAACCATAACTGATGCGGAAGCTATCTTGGGTACCGGAATGTTTTCACCTTCATATATTTTATCCACGGATATATTGTCTACCTCTTGGTATACACAGGGACCTTTATCACCCTCAATTTCTTCAAACGGCATGATGATATTGTTGTTATTATCTTCACCGTGAACCACTATTTCTTGACGATCCCATTCGAATTTCACTATCTTATGGAGTGAGGAAGGTACAACCTTTATCGCATGAATCCATGGTCATCCTATTAGAGATTGTAGGATACAGTAACGTCCAAGACTTGAAATTCCATCCAATATGAGGTCTCTGGACAGTGTTTTCCCCGCCTCCGTCAAATCCTCTTACGCATATAATGTTCTTATAGATTCTTTCATGATCAATCTTAAGCTTGCCCAGAGTAGATAAAGGGCATTTGTTATCACTTGACCCATTATCAACCAACACGCGGGTCACCACCGAATCTTCACATTTTACCGTAAGATAAGGCCATGTTGTGCTCTGTTCCCTACATCGACAGTTCATCAACTGAAAATGTTATTCTGTTTACCTCGAAGATTTTATTTGTGATCTTTTCCAAGTGACTCGCTATAATCTTCTCTGGTACATGGGCCTCGTTCAGGATTTTCATTAACGCATTACGGTGTTCATCAGAATGAATCAACAAAGACAGCAAAGATATCTGCGCTGGCGTCTTCCTCAGTTGCTCAACTATAGAATAATCCCGAGCTTTCATTTTCTTCAAAAATTCCTCGTCCTCTTCTTCAGTAACAGCTTTCTTTACATTGGCCGGATTATCTCTGGTAATTTTTGCTTTTCTTAGTTCGTCGGGAGCAAAACATCTCGACCTGGTCAACCCGTGGGTTTCACAAATCTCATCCTTGATTTCCTTTCCTTTATACATGACGGTCACCTTGTTGTAATTCCATGGCATAGTTTTGGCATTTACTATGGGCATTTGAGTAACTGGATTAATAAGGACCGGCTCTAATTGCGCTCCTTTTACAGTTAATATAGGCTTTACACTTACTCCAGGCACTGTTACCTTCAATGGCTCGGGTTCTGCTACCACTACCGGTTCGTTCACAAATGTCTTGATTATCATTTCTCGCTTATTACTATCTCCTCTGTCTTATTTCCACTCGCCTTGATCATCATTACACCCTGAGAGGGCTTTCTGCAATCTCCCCCTTGTATCACTTCTATCTTGTGGGTCTCGTGGTGCAGAGGTAGAGGGTTCTGTGTTATATTAGGAGCCTTGGGAGCCTAGACTTCAATTCTTCTAGAATCAATAAGCTCTTGTATTGCAGTCTTCAGATGCCAGCATTTTTCAGTGTCATGCCCTGGGGCTGCTGAACAGTATTCACAATTAACAGATTGGTCCAGGTTCCTCAGTGGTCGATTAGGGAGTTTGGGTTCTATGGGGTTTAACATTCCGAGTTGTCTCAGTCTATGGAAAAGACTGGTGTATGACTCCCCCAAGGGACCAAATGTTTTCTTCATTTGTGTCCTGTCATTCTTGACTCGGGGGTTAGGGCGGAAACTTGTTCCACTTGGATATTTATATGTTTTGGGTGGTGGGTATGTGTTTTGAGTGAGGTAAATATTTTGAGGTGCTGGAGTTCGCCACGGAGTAGAGGGTGGTGGGTAGGTTTGAGCGTGATATACAGAAAATTGTGGAACATGAGGAGGGTAGTAGTGTAGTGGTGGGCCATATGGTATTGGTGGGTAGGGTTGATGTGGGCGAGGCTGATGGTCGTATGGATTGGGACTCCTGGACCAGAACCCCCCTTCTACGACTGCCACTTCTTCCTTCTTCTTTTTCCTGAGAGTTCCACCTATACCTGTTTGGATCGCCTGGTTCGTAGCTTTTATTGCTGAATAGCTCATAATTTTGTTTGATCTTAACCCTTCCTCAACCAAGCATCCTATTTTAACTACCTCGTTGATTGTTTTCCCAATGGCAGATACTAAATGCCCACAGTAAGTTGGTTCCAAAGCTTGCAGAAAATAGTCTACCATCTCTCCCTCCTTCATAGGTGGGTCTACCCGAGCAGCTTTCTCCCTCCACCTAAAGCCATATTCTCGAAAATGTTCTCCCGGCTTTTTCTCCATCTTTGTCAGTGTCAGCCTATCTGGAACAATTTACAAATTGTACTGGAAATGATTTGTAAATGTCTGAGCCAGGCCATCCCAAATAAACCACCTGGTATGATCTTCCCTGGTATACCATTCGGGAGCTGAACCACTAAGACTTTGGCTAAAGTAAGCCATGAGCAACTCATCTTTCCTGCCGGCTACGCGCATCTTGTTGCAGAAGCCCTTTAAATGTGCTACCGGGTCGCCATGACCATCATATAGATCGAATTTTGGCAGCTTAAATCCTTCTGACAGCTGCACTTCAGGGTATAGACATAAATTCTTGTAAGCTACGCTCACTTGACCAGCCAGGCCCTGCATGTTCTGGAATGATTGCTCGAGGCTTTTCATTTTTCTAGCCATCTCTTCCTACTCGGGATTTTTAGGTGGTTTCTCCTCTTCAGCCATGTCAATAAGAGGGGTATAGGAATCATTCTGTCGGAAAGTAGGTTCCGGGGGATAATAATGATTGTCTTGGACGTGGAATAATGGTTTGCTGGATGATTTGTGCAAGGTGGCTGGTGGTGGGGCCACATATACAGGAGCAACATGTGGTGGTGGTGGTGGAATTTGTTTAGGAAGTGTATGAGGTGGTGCTTGTGATATGGTTTCATAGTAAGGTGGGTATATGGGATAAGTGGAGGATGAGTTTACGGTGAGTGAGTCCTGTGCTTGGACTGGTGGAGGGATGTAGGTGGGATTGGCCGGGTATGTAGGTAAAGGTTGTCCCTTCGCCCAAGCCTGGTACATCTCGGCCATTTGTTGTTTGAGCTTATACATCTCCTCTTTCATACCGTTCATGTCCACTACCTCATCTTCTTGTACTGGATCCATAAATGTTGCTTTAATTTCCTGAGTAATTGGCTTTGTCATGTTCTTAGCAATAGTGTTGTAATGGTGGGTTGCTAGAATGCCAGTTACTAACCACATATCTGTTACTCAACAACGACAAAACTTGTTAGTGGTTAGGTCATAACGGGTCAAAATTACAGATCAGGAATATAAAAACAATTTTTCCAGGCAATATGCGTCATCCCGGCCTTGTTGTCTTTTCTTGATTTGCCAATTCTTTTGTTTTCGTCTTTTTTCTTTTTCTTTATGTTTTCTTTTCCACTTTTCATTCCCTCCTTCTTTTCTCTTTTTTTTCATTGATCGATCCTGTGTATTTGCCTACCGCATAAGTATTTAAAGGAAAAGAATATTAAAGACAAATTTTGTAGGTTTTCAACTTCATTAATAACCAATCATTGATTACAAAGATAATACTCTAATTATAATTGTGCTACAACCCTCTAGTAACGCAGAAAAAATAAAAATACAAACTCAAAATGCACAACCTAAGAATACATTAAAGATCCTGGTGCCCGCGGAACATTGTTCAGTCTCGCCGCGGGCCTATATGCAAGTCCCCTTTGGAGTTTGTCTAATTCTCTCATTACTTGCTTTACAAATATCATTGCTGAGGCGACAAATGTGGTCTGGGTCATATCTTCGCATATCTGGAATTTTCGAGTGATATAGTGAGTAATGCTGACAATTCTCTCTCTAATCATTTCTTTCTCTTGAAGTAACCTCTCTATTTGTTCATCACGAGCATCTAGAGTCTATTGGATTTTCTCTTGAAGTTGATGCAGTTCCATTTCGAACCAGACCATGGCCATATAGCAGTGTTCCCTTTCCATGTCAAACTCTTTTACCTGTTTGCTACTCTTGACCTCGGCAGTGACAATCTTTTTTGTTAACCGAGCAACTTCAATATTATGTTCTTCGTTCAATTGTTGGATTATACGAGCCCTTTCTTCAGCATTTCTAGCCAATTACTTCCGAACCCTGATTAATTCTTTTTTGGCTTTATCCAAGTCAAAACTATAATCGTTCACCTTTCGTCGCAAATTATCAATCAGTTTTTCATCTCGGGCATGTCGAATAGGGGTTTCAGTTGTTGTTCTCATTTTCAGAATTTGAGCTTTAATTGCTTCATTTTCCTTAATCGATTGCTTCTTTTCACCCTCGTCGGCCGCTGTTTGTAAGCTATTTTCGAACTTGAGGTCTTGAACCTACTTTTCTAGCATACTGATTTTGGCTCGGTATTCATTCTCTTTAGCCAACCAATCCCATTGCTCTTTTGACAGGTCGAAAAATTCTTGAATGTGAGGTCTCTTCATTGGTCTTTCATGCACATAATCTCTTCTGCACCATGCGGAGTAACCAGGTGACACTTTACCTCTGGCCCGATCCCTTACACAAGTGTCCACTTTCAAACATTGACATTCATTCCATATTTGTCGGACTTTTGCCTCAGGAAACTACCCATCGTGACTAATCTCTATCACCTGAATGCTGAGATATCCATCTCTTGGCACTATTTGATATCTTCCGAGTTACCGTAACACTCGATATGGTGCGTAAGGTTGAATACTTTTGAGCCCCAATAAAAGAAAGTGCGATCCTTCTGCCAGCATGTATATGACTTCATCGACGGGTAGCCACATAAATGCCCATTCTATCTAACTCGCAGTAAGAGATCGGAAATATGTGATCCAACCTTTGGACCCCTCCGGCAACTTGACCCCTTTTATACTCGTGTAGAATTCTTCTATGCAAGTCTTTTCTGATGATCCATAACTCAGAAATTGAGGGCGATGGCATAAGTGCTCCATCATCCATATCTGTAATAGCAAGTTGCATCCCTCGAAGAAATCTACTCCAGCTTTACAAGCTGTGAGGGCACGAAAGATATCGGTCACTATCATAGGTGCCAAAGTACTATTATCCTGTGTGGGGAGAGTACTTACAATCCCGGCAATTCTAATGTCGATGTTCCCGTCTTTCCTTGGAAATATTTTCAAACCCAAAAAGGCCACCACGAAAGCAAACGCCTATGTTCCTCCCATTTCGCCCGGTTTGCTTTACTGTAGAGTTTGTTTGTCGGGTTATTAAATCCTCCAATGTGACCATATCTATTGTATTGGGAAAAAACTTTTTATGACGTGGCAAGACACGTGGAATATAAAAAAAAATTATTTTATATTGAGGAGGAGATACGAAGAAGTAAATTAGCCACGGGGTGAAATTCGATTAAGAAGTCCCGTACCTATTTAGAACAGGTGAGAACGTAACTACAGAGATAAAGGACATCAACAGCAAATAGACACGAGCTTTGTATATGTTCAAGACATCCAACGGTAGCGAGCCAAAAAAGCATTTAAATCACAGATATGAAGGCAGAAAGGAGTCTAAATTCAATCATTAAATATCTTATACGTTAAAGGATCAGCATTTATTGAAAATTATTATGTAACGACCTATTTAATGTCATTTATTGCTCAATAAAACTTACATTTTATTCTTCCATCTAGAGTTAGCTATAAAAGGAAGAAGTTATACCCATTGTAAGACACGACAATCACTGAAATACAATCTTTTTTACTGTCTATTCTAATTGTTGAAAGCCTACCACATTTTTTCGGTCACTTGACTATCAGTAACCCGATTTCTCTATTATTTTCTAGTTTTAATCGAAGTTCAATATTTTGGTTAAACAAATTGGTTCTGTTACCAGGAATCTGATAATCGATTCTTTTTAGAACTTATACGTTTCATTTGTCGTAAACATCATGTCACACGATACATTGAACGTTATCAGCGGCAGAGAGGATATCCATGGAATAACGTATACAACTTCACAGAAAATCTCTAAAGTGGTTATTACGCATGTGAAGCGAGTACGCCAAATCTTGGAGGATGAAAGCATGATTTTTGATGATGCAGACACCGAATGAATGATCACCCCTCACAACGACGCACTGGTTATTTCTTTACTCGTGCACGATACCGATGTGAGGCGAGTCTTAATCGATCCGGGAAGCTCTGTCAACATCATCTTATTAAAAGTACTACAAGAAATACAAGCTGAAAATATGATGATACCTAAGGCGCATATATTATCAGGCGTTGATAAAACGAATGTGATAACGATGGGAGAAGTGGTCTTAACAACTTACGCTGCGGGAGTTGTTAAAGAAACGAAATTTCAGGTAGTAAATATAGAAATGGCTTATAACCTAATCTTGGGGAGGCTATGGATTCATGATATGGATGATTTTCCTTCAACTCTACATCAAGTCATCAAATTTCCGTCACCTTGGGGAGTACGGCAAATTCGAGGGGATCAACGACTAGCCAGGAGTATCAACGTCGTAGCAGATACAAACTCCGACGAGGCAGTTGAGGGCGATAAAAGTCAAAATTAACTTAAAAAATAGATTTAGACTCGAGGCCCGATGTTATTCAGGAACCCAAGGAAAATGAAAATATCAAAACAACAATTGAGGAGCTCGAAGCAGTAGTCTTATCTGAACAATGGACCGAGAGAAATGTTTATGTAGGGGTCAACCTAAGGTCTGATATGCGAGGTACGTTAATTGAATTTTTAAAAACTATCAGGGATTGTTTTGCTTGGTCCCATGTTGATATGACATGTATACCACCGGAAGTAATGACTCATAAACTCAACGTGGATACAACCTACATTCCAATTAAACAGAAGAAAAGAAAGCAAGGAGCCTTCAAGAATCAAGTAATTCAAGATGAAGTCCAAAAATTATTACAAATTGAGTCAATTCGAGAGGTAAAGTATCCTGATTGGTTAGCCAATACGGTGGTCGTACCTAAGAAAAATGGTAAGTAGCGAGTTTGTGTAGATTATACTGATCTCAATAAGGCTTGTGCAAAAGATTCTTTTCCCTTACCTCATATAGATCAGATGATAGATTCCACGGCAGGTCATGAACTTC
The DNA here is from genome assembly GCA_032618575.1 of Nicotiana noctiflora. Classification (NCBI taxonomy): domain Eukaryota; kingdom Viridiplantae; phylum Streptophyta; class Magnoliopsida; order Solanales; family Solanaceae; genus Nicotiana; species Nicotiana noctiflora. The sequence goes on from JASVEL010012149.1 coordinate 156,639, forward strand.
TAAGTTTTTTAGATGTATATTTGGGGTACAATCAAATTAAAATGCACCCCGACGATAAGGAAAAGACTTCCTTCGTCACTGACCGGGGGACTTACTGCTATGAAGTAATGCCCTTTGGTCTTAAAAATGCTGGTGCGACCTATCAAAGGTTAGTCACCAAAATGTTTCAAGAACATTTAGGTAAAACCATGGAAGTATATATAGACGATATGCTTGTTAAAACTCAACACTCCGATGATCACATCCCTCATTTATCTGTCGCGTTTGAAATTTTGCGTAAGTATAATATGAAACTGTAAGGCCCCGTAAAAAAAAATTTCATAAAACCTAGTAGCTGTGGTGTCATGGTCCGAATAATGTGTTAGGAATGCGTAGAATTCTTCGCGGCTCGCAAGCTCGCCGCGGTTCGGACCCTTGGTAGTGATTTAAGTTTCAAAAATGTAGAAAATTAATTTTTCCGAAAAATGTCAAATATGCGGTCAAGAATGCGACCGCAAACCTGACATGCGGACCGCATTCTTGCCGCAAAACGTTCCAGAGAGTTTCCCAAAAATCGTGTCAAAAGTGCGGTCGATATGCGATCGCATGTCAAATCTGCGGTGCACTTTGCGACCGCAGATCAAGCATGCGGACCGCATTATGGCCGCATTCCTTACCAGAACCTGTGTAAAATTTGGGGCAATTATGCGGTCACTATGCGGACCGCATGTTGATTCTACGATCGCATAGTGCACCGCATAATTGACCCCGGCCCAGATTTTTGTAACATTTTGACCCGATCTCTTCTTTAATATAACACACTTCTTCTTCATTTTATCATATCATCTTACCAAAATTAGAGAGAGAAGAGAGGGTTTTTAGAGAGAGAAATCTTTCATCTTCAAGGATTGTTCCAACTATCTTAATTCCAAGGGATCTTAGGGCAAGGATTCAACTTCCCCAATCTTTTCAAGGTAAAAACCCTAACTATTTTCTTTGACTTTCAGTTTTAATTGGGTAAAGAGAGGTTTGGATATAATAGCTTTTGAAAATAGAATTTTTTTACACTCATGCATGATTATTGAACTTGATTTTTAGTAAAAAGAAGTGAGTAGAAGTAAGGGTCTTCAAGAACAAGGTTGGCAAGAGTAAGATAGCTTGGGTAAGCATAAAGTAGGAAGTTAACGGAAGAAAACTCACCACCAGGTATGTATGGCTAATTTTGATTCTTGTAAAATCGCCCAAATGTGTGCGAATTGTTTTGGCATGTGTCAAATTGAGAAATTTTACGTAATTCTTTGATTTCCTTGTTGAGCATTTGATTGATGTTGAACTACGCGTGGTGTGGTATGAAATATGAATTGAAAGAAAAAAGGTAATCGAGTTTGGTAAAGAATTGGGAACAACCATTGTGATGGCATATTTGGCTTATTGTGGAAGGAATTTGAAACACCTTAATTGTGGTAAATTGTTGAACATGATTATGTGGACATTTTCGATTTTGGAATACTTGTAACTTGGTTTTGATATTGGCTTGAGAAGAAATTGAGAACATGAACCAATGTGTAAGTTGCTTATTTGAACTTGTTGAAATTGTGTGTAGTACCTTATCTGCTTTTTGAAATTGTTGTGTTTTCAACTGTAAGGCGGGGTCGTGTTGCGCGCCGCAACGTGGGGAAATAAGGTGTGGGTTGGGGTGATAAGGGTGGCCGAGGTAATAAGGGTGGTCGGGGGCAATAAGGATGGAAAGCGATCGAAATCGCTATTGAAAATTGATATAAAAATCAATAATGTGAAATTGTGAAAGGAGACAGCAGGAGAGTTTGCAACCTGTGGGGCACTGATTGCCCCTTTGTTTGACTAGTGTGCTTTATGTGATTGATTGGTTATTGTTAAATTGGTTGATCGTAGAAAGTGCTTTGTGTGAGAATTATTTGAAATGAGGAAAATGTGGAAACATGGTTGGCTGTGGCTTAATTAATTGTTGATGTAATTTAATGGCTTGAGTTTACTTGGGATAAAGTTTGTCCATACATACCAGTACAATTCAAGTGTACTGATGTCCCTTTTGCCGAGGGCGTTACATTCGTGTCATGATTGTAGGTGGATCAGTAGCAGGCACTTCAGCTCATCGGCAGTAGTATCCTTCTCCTTCCACTGCCCGTTTTGGTGAGCCCCTTTCTTCCTTGGGGCCTTGCGTGGTTCATGCCACTCGGTTTAGATTTCATTTTGGTTTTGTAAGGTATAGCCGGAGCCTTGTTACCGGTAAGTATTGTATTTCCCTTTTTGTATCCTAGAGGCTCCATAGACATGTAAATTGTGGGATTGTGGCCTATGTATATGTATGGGGCGTTGTAAATATAAACTATGAACTTGTTAGTGAATCAATCACATGGTTATGTTTATGCATTATGAAATCAGTCATTATTGGTAAAATATTTGGTTAATGAGAAACAATCAACACAGGGTTAACGCGTGGGAATGAAAGGCACCCGGGTCCGCTTGACTGGGGCAACTCGGTCAGGCGCCGGTCATGTCCCTCGATTTGGGGCGTGACAGCCCAGAGAAATGTGCATTTGGAGTAGCCTCAGGTAAGTTTTTGGGTTTTCTTGTTTCTAACCGTGGCATTGAGGTGAACCCTTCACAAATTAAAGCAATCGAAGAAATACCCGATATCCTTACAAATAAAAAGGAGGTTCAAAGGTTGACTGGAAGAATCGCAGCTCTTGGGAGATTTATTTTTGAATCCTCTGAAAAATGCTTTAAATTCTTCTCTGCACTAAAGAAACAAGATCATTTCGAGTGGAACAAAGATTTTCAACAAGCTCTTAAAGATTTGAAAACCTACCTGTCAAATCCGCCTCTATTGGCAAAACCAAGAGAAGGTGAGAAGTTGCTTATTTATCTGGTAGTCTCAGAAGTAACGGTAAGTGTTATTCTAGTTCGTGAAGACCAAGGTAAGCAATCTCCTATTTATTACTTAAGTAAAACTTTATTAGATGCGGAAACCAGGTATCCACAGTTGGAAAAGCTGGCATTAGCACTAATTGTGGCATCTATGAAGCTAAGACATTATTTTCAATGTCACCCTATCGTTGTAGTTACGACTTTTTCCCTAAGAAACATTTTGCATAAACATGAATTGTCAGGTAGATTAGCAAAATGGGCTATAGAATTAAGTGAATATGAAATAATTTACCAACCTAGAACCGCTATCAAATCCCAAGTACTCGCAGATTTTGTATCTGATTTTAGTCAGGGGATGCACCTAGAGGCAGAAAAAGAATTACAGGTTTTTAACGGTGCAAACCCAGGGATTTGGACTTTATTTGCTGATGGCTCATCTAATGTAAAAGGGGCAGGTTTAGGAATTGTTTTATCCCAAAAATAGGAGAAACAATTAGACAAGCAATAAAATGTTCTTCTATCACAAACAATGAAGCAGAGTATGAAGCTGTGATTACAAGTTTGGAGTTGGCACTCGAACTCGGCATCAAGCAAATCATAATCAAAAGTGATTCGCAGCTAGTAGTAAATCAAGTGTTGGGAACTTTTGTAGCCTGGTGAGAGAATTAGTAAGACAATTTGAGACTTGGAAGATAACACAAATTCCAAGGGATGAGAATGCAGAAGCTGATGCTTTATCCAATCTTGCATCTGTGGCAGATATAGCAAACGACGCAAACGCTTCAATTATACATTTATTTCATTCCATTCTCGAGCCTGATAAGAACGAGGTAAATTGTAATCATTTGAAATGGGATTGGACAAATGAAATCATTTCTTTTTTGTAGTATGGAACCGTACCTAATGATAAAACAAAGGCTCATGCGTTACGAAAGAAAGCTGCCCGTTACTGTTTACACCAAGGAAATTTTTATCAAAAGATGTTCGGAGGTTCTCTGGCAAGGTGTCTCGGTCCCTCGTAAATGGAGTATGTAATGAGGGAAATACATGAAGACCATTGTGGAAATCACGCAGGGGGCCGATCGTTCGTAAAAACATTGATACGGGCTGGGTACTATTGGCCAAAAATGGAAGAAGAAGCAAACGACTTCATATCTAAATATGATAAATGCCAAAGGTACGGGAACAACATGCATAAGCCAGTTGAGCTGTTACATCCAATCATAGCCCCATGGCCCTTCATGAAGTGGCGGATGGATATTGTGGGTCCACTACCACAAGCAAAGGGTCAGGTAAAATTTCTACTCGTGCTTACTGACTATATCACCAAATGGGTAGAAGCAGGAGCATTCAAATAGGTACGAGAGAAAGAAGTCAAAGACTTTATCTGGAGAAATATAATATGTCGCTTTGGGGTTCCAAAGGAAATCGTGTGCGACAACGGTCAGCAATTCATAGGAGCACAAATTACCGAGTTCTTTAAAAGCTGGCAAATCAAGAGAATAACATCGACTCCATATCATCCGGTCGGTAATGGGCAAGCAGAATCCACGAACAAGATAATCATCAATAATTTGAAAAAGAGGTTGCAAGATTCAAAAGGTAATTGGCCTGAAGTGCTTCCAGCTGTATTGTGGGCTTATCAGACAACTACAAAAACAAGTACGGGCGAAACCCCATTCTCCATGGTTTATGGCGTAGAAGCCTTGATTCCCGTTGAAATAGAGGAACCAAGTATAAGTTATGATCAAGCAAGGGAAGATGCAAACAATGAGGAGTTACGAGTTAACTTGGATCTGGTAGAAGGAAGAAGGGAGGCAGCATTGATAAGGATGGCAGCCCAAAAACAAATGATTGAACGGTACTATAATCGGAGAGCACATCTCAGGTTCTTTAAAACTGGGGACTTCGTGCTCAAAAAGGTGTTTCAATCCACGAAGGCTGCTAATTCGGGGAAGTTAAGTCCAACATGGGAAGGACCAAACAAAATTCGTAGTGTGGCAGGCAAAGGAGCGTATGAGTTAGAAACCATGGACGGAGAAATTCTTCCTTCACATTGGAATGCTGTACACCTGAAAAAATACTACTTTTAAGAAATTAAATACATTCAGGTACCTTTATATAGAATTAATTTTTCTCTTTTATGATTTACTAACGGTTTTAGATGCTAGGCACAAATCCTAAACCGTACCAAATGATGAGGTACAACCTGCATGGCAAAAATCGAATACTCACAAATTCTGAGCCTAAGGTTACACAGATCTGATGGAAATGCATACGGGTAGGCAGTCTACATTTAAAAGCCATATTTTCGAGTCCCGTGTATGTTTTGTTTCAGGGAAAGGGTCCACTTATGAGTAACAACCAAAAAGCTCAAGGCCTCATCCCTACAGCACCTGCACACTTGGGGACTGCACAGTACGGATAGCTTCATGCAAGAAAGTAGACGTGGGACCATTAAAGACGCGAGACCATAAAAAGATACGGAAATTCAAAAAACCATGCAAAAGATAGCTTCGAGACAAGAAAGTGGATGTGGGACCACGAAAGAGATACGAGAGTTCAAATGAAAGCTAAAAACTACAATAGCTATGAATAGCTACGTTTTACTCTGCAACAAACATTTTTCAATGTTGGAGACACTTTCCAAGTCTTTTTTATACATAAAGATAGGACTATGGTTACATGCTAAAATAGGTTGTAAAGGAAAACCTTGTGTACTTTTTATAAAAAATCTGTTGCACAAAAAATAGTTGCGAGGAAGTCATAGACGTACTATAACACATGTATCATTCAAAAACTTTACCCCAAGTTAATGAATAAAAAGCTTGGCAAAGTTATTTCATACAAAGAAAAATAAATCTATCTCTTCCATCGTATAGTACCATTTTATGAAGTTAAGACGTCTTCTTCATTAAGTGCCAATATATAAAAGGGCCCTCTTTTATAATCCTCGTGTTGACAAGTCCACGAGTAGAATCATAAAGCATTTTCTAAAAGGATAAAAATGCAAAAATTATTCTATAAAGTCCTAAATACGCAGATAGGCACGAACAAAAGGAGGTACTAAGTAAACCCCTAAAACCGCACAGCAAATTTGATCATTCAAATTGCAATTATATTTGAACAAGTTTACCCCATTTTAGGAACTGGGGACTTCATTACAAAAAAATCCTTTTACAAGGATTAAACCACCAAAGGAAAACATAAACAAAAAAAACTTGTCCATTAGTTGATCACTAGAAAGGAAGGAGTGTCAGAGGATGCAGCAGGAGCAGGGATAGCTTCATTTTCAAGAACTTCGGTATCTTCAGTAATAGCTTCGCCATCCACCGGAGTCACTACCTCAGAAGTCTCACATACGGGAGAAGGAATATTAATAGGCTGCTCGGGAGTGCCTTGAGGTTGGTTACTTTTCTCAATCACATCTACAATCTTGGCTATTTCAGATTGTAAATTAAAACCCTCTTGAGTAACCTCCAATAATACATCCTATCGTGATGTAAGAAAAGCCCAGTCGACTTTATAGTTGAAATTCTCTGAAAGAGAGTTGTATTCCTTCTCCAGGGTCTCTTAATCTTTCTCCCGCGTAGCAAGAGAATTTCTCGTTGCTTCTTGCTCAGTTAGTTGGGAGCCAAGAGACGTCTTGAGAGCAATGTTGGAATCTTCTAAGGCGTGGATCTTGTCCGAGGAAGTCTAATCAACCCGGGCCTGCCTCAAGCTTTGCTCTAACTCCTTGGCATAATCTTCCTTCCTCTTCATGAGTTCTTCGAGCCCTTTGATCTTTTCATTCGCCTTTAACAACGAGTCATTCAAGATATCCTTGGCATTATTTACTTGACTCAAGGCGGATTGGGGAAATCCTAGGTCGGTTGATAAAGCACGATTCTCTCGCTCCAAATGGGCTTTCTCATCTCGAAGTTCCTCCACATACATCAAAGCACTTCCATATTGCTCCTTCCAATTCTGAGCTTCAAATTGAATCTCTTCGGAAACTTTAGAAGATTCACGAGCCTTTCTCTCCAAGGAAGATATCCTCCCCATAAGCTCCGTGCTGATTAAGTTAGCCTACAAATATAAAGGTACAAAAATAAATACCTACGAGGAAGGGGGAGTTAATATTAAAAATAAATTACCTTCAAATTCGAATAAACTACGTCGTTCATCAGAGATAAACAGCTGTAGTCTTCCATCTTTCTTCTCTCCAAATCCCCTATCAAAGGCTCCAGCCACACATCAGCGCCACCGGTCTTCCTTAATAGGCTGTGAGTAGCAGGTACTTCAAGTGTGACCTTTCTCATAATCATACCGCTGTTACTCGGGCTAGTTTCTGAGTGTACTAAAGAGGAAGATGGGGGAATGGAAGAAGGAGTGGAAGAAGAAGGAAGAATGGTAGAAGGTACGGGAGCTTGAATAGGAACAGGCTCGAGAGTTTGAATAGATACGGGAGCAGAAATACCCGTTGAAAGTGATAAAGAGGAACCCAATGTAAGGTAAAAAACACTTACGGGTAAAGAAGAAGAAACCAAATTAGGAGAAACGGGAAGTGAGGAAGATAAAGGAACTTCATTTAAAACAGGGTCGGACTCGCTACCTTCAATAAGAAGACGGGGTGTAGGCTCACTTAGGTCTACTGGAGCGGCTTCTTCCTCAACCAAGGCAGTCTCAGCTGAAGAGGTATGAGCGGGAGCACCCTCAATCTCATTTCCACGTCTTCTTATTTTTGGCCTCTCCTCTACCCCCGAGCTAGCATCAGCTGCCAACAACTTTCTCTTTGCTGCTATCAAAGCTTTGGTCTTGTCCAGATCAAGAGTAGCATTGGCAGCAACTCGCATAGCCATAGCTACGTCGGGTTGCATTCCTTTGTTCCCGAACCCTAAAACAAAAGGATATATAAAACGAAGTCCATGTTGTAGAAAACTGAATCTACTACACGCATGTGATCATAAAAACATACGCACCATATGTTTCACTTTACAGTTGTTGAGGGAAAAAATAGACTTCCAAGTTCTTTCTTCTCTGGGAGCCACTTTCAGAATCGAATCTACCCAACCACGGAAGTTGGGAACAGGTTCCATGTCCCCCATGGTTGCTGCAAAATCCACAAAAGGAATAGGATCAAAGAGAAAATCAAAATCTCTAAAGACAAAATAAACGATAACCAGAAAACTTACGTGCAAAGTTCCACTTCTCCGGGAAGGGAATATTTGTTTCACCTAGCAAATCCACCGTGCAAACAGCAATATAACGAAGATACCATCCACGGTCATTAACGTCGTCCAGGTTTACCAAAACATTTTTACCCCTTGCAATTAAGGTAAAGAAACCGTGACGCATCAGGTTCGGATGGTACAAGTGAATGAGGTGAGCCAAGGTGAAATCGACCTTGGCCTTTGTAGACAAAAACCTCAAATAAGCCACTGCCCTCCGTACTAATGGGCCGACTTGACCTAGGCAAACATTGAAAAAATGGCAAAAATTGAGGATGACCGGATCTACAGCAGGTTTCAGTCCCTAAGTGAAATGATAGGTGTAAACAAATGAATATCCATTCCTAGAAGAAGAGATCCTTTGCTGAATAGTAGGAATGGACACTCGAAGATTTTCTCTCCAATAAAACTCATTCCTAATGGTTGGAATTGAGAGTTCGGTTACAAGAGAAACATAAGCATCAAGTTTATCCAACTTTTATGCTTGCTTCAAGAGTGACGTTTTATCACTCGAGAAGGATAAGTCACTGGGAACAATGTCCTCAATCGAAGGTTCTGAAGAAGGGTCAAAAAGTTCTTTACCTTTAGAGGGAGATACTTTAGAAAAAGAACTTGTGAGATTCGGGTTTGGAGAAGAAGGGGTATTACCAGATGACTCCTCGCGCGATGACCTTAAAGAGCGAAGTCTTCCCTCTTTGTCTTTGCTGAGCCTAAGAGAAGAAGGGGCATTAGGAAATTGAGCAAGTTTCAGGATCTTTCTGAGAAAGGAAAAAGGGATTACTGGATGCAGAAGAAAGTTGAAGATTCAGAGTATGGTAAAGAGGCAACTAGTAAAACTAAAGAGGTATAAACGGAAAACTATATTAAGCACAACTGTCAGTTCTCGAAAAGAAAGGTCAAGAAAGCATGGAAAAAATGGTGTATGGCTGCAGGGTCGAATCAGAAGGTGACACGTGTAAAGAGCATTAAATAGAGGAGACAATTGAAGCGCCAACACTGAAACAACATTTATGATTTCAAAAATTCCCTTTTGTAAGAATCCACTTCCCATATATTTAAACGATAAATAAATGGAAAGTGTGGGGACTATCTGTATTGGGAAAAAACTTTTTATGACGTGGCAAGACACGTGAAATATCAAACAAAAATATATTTTTTATTTTGAGGAGGAGATACAAGAAGTAAATTAGGCACGGGGTGAAATTCGATTAAGAAGTCCCGTACCTATTTAGAATAGGTGAGAACGTAACTACAGAGATGAAGGACATCAACAGCAAATAGACACGAGCTTCGTATCTGTTCAAGACATCCAACGGTAGCGAGCCAAAAAAACATTTAAAGCATGGATCTGAAGGCATAAATGAGTCTAAATTCAATCATTAAACATCCTATACGTTAAAGGATCAGCATTTATTGAAAATGATTGTGTAACGGCCTATTTAATGTCATTTATTGCTCATTAAAACTTACGTTTTATTCTTCCATCTAGAGTTAGCTATAAAAGGAAGAAGTTATACCCATTGTAAGACACGACAATCACTGAAATATAATTTTTTTTTACTGTCTATTCTAATTATTGAAAGCCTACCACATTTTTTTGGTCTCTTGACTATCAGTAACCCGATTTCTCCATTATTTTCTAGTTTTAATCGAAGTTCAACATTTTGGTTAAACATCTATGGTATATGAAATTCATATTTCAAAACTCGTGGACCAGATCCTCATTGTGAACGCTTCGGGAAATTTTCAACGAATCTGGGAATCTATGAACGGTGATGGCTCTTGGAGCAACCGGATATTTATCTTTCAGAGGGACCTCATATTTACCGATGTAATTAGCAATCTCCTATAGTGTTGGAGTGAGCTCAAAGTCCGAGAAATGGAGCACATTTTGTGCGGGATCCCAGCAGGTGACCAAGGCTCGAATAGTGTCTCCCCGAGGTATGATATCAAGCAACCCGGTAAGATTTTTTAAATATTTCTTGACCTCGTCTTGTCCGTCCTGACCTAAGTCATTCCACTTAAGCGTAACTCCAAAGGAATTTTATTCATTAATGAAAAAGGTTCATTTTGCATTGTGCTCATCCTGCACATTTATTTAAAGGTGATTTAATCACATATTATTTGACCCAAAAAAGACAGAATATATTTTTAAAGGAAAAAAAATTCATTTTCAAAAAGTTCTATTTGCGAATATGGCCTTTCAGCACTTTCTCCGAAGATTTTAAGGTTGTATCTTATTATTTAGGGAAAGTGACTCAAAAGTGGCCAGTTTTGCACAAACAACCTTCCGGCGTCCTCTCGGGACCTTCGGCTATTTTGTCAAAAATAGCATCACTTTGATTAATTTAAAATTAACATTTTTTGGTTGTTTTTGTAAAAGGGGTGGTTGGACCCGTCAAGAGTTGCCTACGTATCTCGCCTAGTGGTGAGAATCAAACATGCGTAGTTCGGTCAAATTAATATTTAGACCAACTATTTTTAATTTTGACAAAACTTATTTCAACTATTTTGGATAATTTCCTCAAAATGTTGATAAAGTTTCGTCAGTATTTGGACATCGATTTCTTCTAAAATTGCTATTTTTCTCTTTTTTTTCCCTCAATTATTTAGCCGGTCAGCATAATGGCCCAAGACAAATAAATGCAACATATAATCATGCTTGGTCTTTTTATATTTAGGTCACCTGTTATAGAGGGACCCAACCCCTATATTGAGTCCCCTAAGTTAGATATAATGCAAATAATCGTCCTAATTTAGGCTAAATATCCTAATTTTTCATTGGTTCTAGAATGTGTACCCGAGCGGACGACTCGAGTCAAGGAGGGGGCTACGTACCGGGGACCTACGGGATCGTCCGCCTTAGTAACTTTTCCGACCTCTGTTTCTTATTTTGGTATTGACTTAACAGAAAGGGGAGTCTCAACCAGTAAGCACATCCCCGGAGGTAAGAAGAGAAGGGTTTTCGGCACAATTTTTGTATACAATCCACATAATATCAAAGCAGTAAACATATAGCACGTTGATCAAAAATCATATAATGAAATCAGATATAATAAAAAAACAGCAATTTAACTGAGCTCAAATTCTTAAACCCTGAACCGAAGTTCTAGGTTTCTTATCCCCAGCAGAGTCGCCAGAGCTGTCACACCTCATTTTTTCCATAATGTATATGCATTATGCTACTTTACCCGTGAGGGTGTAGAGGAGTTTTTCCAATTTAAGGACAGTCAGAACGTGATTAGTTCTTTAAGTTTTTAGAGTCGCCACTTGAGAATATAATGGTTTCCCAAGTCACATGTTTAATCCCGAACCGAGGAAAGTTTGACTCTGTTACAATCTGCAAACTAGAAATTAAGATAAGAAATTCTGTTAACCCGAGAGAAGATGTTAGGCACTCCCAGATTCCGTGGTTCTAGCACGGTCGCTCAACTATTTTTTTTATCTAATTCAGCTTATATATTTCAAATTATATGCATCAATGTTCCGCTTTTTAAATTTTAAGAATTGCAACATCGTGAAAACGCATTCCTTGACCACACCGTACAAGTACGCTTGTGGCTTTGGATACATTTCGACTTCGTTGGGAGTAAGATTTGGGTCACATAAATGTGCACCCATTCATGAGGAGGTATATTAAAATTGTGCCTAATGGTGTCTATTTTCGTTACTTTTGGAAAGATCGTGGAATTAGCTAAACAATCATTCCGATATCTAAATTATCATAATTGTTATTTGAGGACCCCGTTTGTCTATTTTGTGACGGGATTCATCTCATTAAGCTTGAATTGGCTAATGTTGGATTTTGGCGAATTCCGGATGGTAGGTGAGATTTTGATCCGAGGGTCAAAATGGAATTTTGAGAGTTGTAGTAGCTCCGTTAGGTGATTTTGGATATGCGTGCAAAGTTTCAAGTCATTCGAAGGTGTTTAGGTCGGGTTTTAGATCAAATGCAAGTTTCGAAAATTTTAGAAGAACTTAGGCTTGAATCCGAAGTAAATTTGGTGTTTTGGTGATTTGAGAGTGAACCTAAGTTTGCATAATCATATGTGACATGCTAATATGTTTGTATGCAGTCCCGAGGAACTCGGATGAGTTTCAGATAGGTTTGGGTTGCGTTGTGCTCGTTTTTCTTACGCTTCGATATCGTTTCTTCAAGCATAAATGATATCATAATAAACAAATTAGCTCTGATTGCTGTTTTGAATGAAGCATTAGATCTGTATCGTAATTACGGACCCGTAGCAAAAAGAATCATCGAATTTTGACATAGTATGAGGATTTTATGGTCATTTTACTAAGGTTGCCCAGATTTTCAGGTTAATGACGAAACTGCCCCTGGCGGCATATTAAAAACCTGCACTATTTGCAAATCTTAAAACCTACATATCTCCTTCATTATAAGGTCAAATTGAGTGATTCAAAATACTTAATTCATTATAATTTCACAAGGAAACCATTGGGAGCAGTAAAATGCGTGAACAGTATATCTATAATGAGCAGGTCAAATTTTCTTCCAATTTTGGAACGGGAAGAAGCTTCTGAGGCGATTTTTAAGAGAGAAATCAATGGGTAATCACTGGAGGTAAGTTTCTTGACTGAAAAACATGATTTTATTCTAGAATCAACACCAAAATTCCTGAAATTTGGTAGAATTTGTAAAGAACTAGGGCCTAAATCATGAAAACGAATTTTTGGGTTTTGAAAGGCCATTCGAACTCCGATTTTGATAAATTTTATATGCACAGACTCGTGGAGAGACGAGGAATCCATTGGTATGATTTTTGGAATTTTTTGAGAAGTGGGTCGGGGGCTCAAGTTTTACCAACTTCGTGAATTGTTGCTTTTTGTTTTGAGTAATTTTGATTGGGTTGTGTTTCTTTGACCCATATTTATGTTATTTTTGTGGTTTTGACTAGCTTCGACGCACGATGCAGCAAATTTTAAGGGAAAAGGTATCGCATACGAGTACACGATCGGTTAGAGGTGAGTAGTTAGTGCATATGGTAGCCTGAGGGTTCGAAACCCTGGCTTAGCACATTGTGACGCTAGTAGGGCGTGGCTTGCACCCCATGGCAGGTACGAGATTGATTATGACTGGGGATTGAGACTTGGTCCATCTCGGATATGAATAATATATTATATGTGGTTGAAACGCACACTGTGTTAGGTATATTTGTGGGCTGTAAGCCATGTTTGGGGCCTTGTGCCGGCCTGTAGTATCCCTAGGGGATAGATATATATGTGATAGCTTGGTTTGCTTAATCACTGATCTCAGTCCTGGTTTGAAATCACTATTATGAAATGCTAAGTTACCTATTCTTGGAAAATTAAATAAAATTTAAGTATTTTCATCATTAATAAACTAGAACCTGGAAATAAATAATTTGAACTGTCGTGTGACTCATATGCATGTTGTGGATTGAGGATGGATCGGGCTGCACGCCGCAGCAGATGATATATGGATCGGGCTGCACGCCGCAGCAGATGATATGATATTGCGCTTGGGCTGAAGGAGCCCTTCCGGAGTCTGTACACACCTCCAGTGAGCGTCGTCGACGTTAAACGGATGGGGCTACATATCGTAGCGGTCATGTGCATTGCATTGCATTTTATCTGTAGATTATTCATGCTAGTTGTGATTTGCTGTTGTTGTTAGTTCGTGGTAGGTATCGGACTGTAGTTTAGCTTTGCTTTGTGGTATTTTGTGGATTTCCTGTTTTTAGCTATTATTATATACTTTTTACTCACTGAGTACTTAGTACTCACCCATACTCCCTACACCTTTGAGTGCACATTCAGGTACACTGGAGGGTTAGACGACCACTCCAGCTTATATCAGAGTTATTTCGAGTTGCTGAGGTAGCTTCCGACGTTCGCAGAACCTAGCTTCTCTTTCCATTCGGTTATTAATATATGTTTCAGACTTAAGTATTTCATTCAGTATATTCAGTTTTATTTAGAGGCTCTAGACTCGTGACCCCAGATCTTTTGGGAGTGTCATTTCATTTTTTGCACTTCTCAGTATTTATTTATACTATTATTATTGGAGTAATCATTGACTCATATATTCTTCTTGAGTTGTCCATTTGGATCTGGTTTCCTATTTAAAACCAGTTGTTGGTCTGGCTGGCCTAGCTTTAGTGTTGGGCGCCATCACAACCGGATTCGGGTCGTGACAAGTTGGTATCAGAGCCTGGGTTACTAGGCCTCGCGAGTCATGAGCCGGTTTAGGAGGCTCTCGCGGATCGGTACGTAGACGTCCGTATCTATCTTCGGGAGGCTACAGAACTTTTAGGAAATACTTCACGTTCTTGGAATTCTTATCATGCGTATTTGATTCAGCTTGAGAAATAACTCTTGAAATTCCTTCCACACGTCTGTACGCGTATGCAAGCATTCAGTAATACATCTACATCTATGGCTGGAGATTCCCCGATCGAGAAGTGAGATGTAATCTCTATGAGTTCATGTTTTTGGCCAATTTGGAGGACTTGAGGCCGAATCTTCGCCTACAGCTTGAGTACCGAAGTGCTGATTATGCGAGCAAGTACTTTTAACTTATGTGTTCGGTAATGTCCTTATTAGCGGGGATGGCAGTCGGATATCCACGTGATGAGTAAGTTAGTGCTGTGAGGTGTATCTATGTGATCTTGGTAGTGACGAAGAAGTTTGTGGGATAATAGATGAATTGTTAAGCGATTTGTTCCTATTGCGATCTGTTGTGTAACCCCAAGTTGCGGGCGCATGAAGAATATTGTCGTATCTCCTAGTTTGAAAGTTAAGTGCAAATACGTGTGGCAGTATGAGTTCAGACTCAGAAAAATAAATTGGCGGTATTGTATATGTGTTATGATTAAAATAAGTGCAATGCATGTCCCTATATCGATTTTGATAATATAATATAGGTAGTATTGAGATTAATGATGTTGATATACATTTTGATGTTTTGTCGAGTTGTAGCTGTGTTGTTAAGTTGATTTTGGTGATTCTCTGGCAGGTGGATAGGCCCAATTACAAAGGAAACTCTGTCGAAATTTTTGAAAAATTTGGGACTTAGTAAAAATTTGGACACTTAGAGAATAGGCTTAACCGTTATATGGGTGAATGCAAGAAAAGGGCAGAAGAGTTAAAATTTCTGATGATCCGTGTCTCCACAAATTGTGAAAGGGTGATTTTAACCTCACCATGGTATTACGACAGCAATAGAGTATATGTGTTGTGATATATATGGCTTTGACCTAAGTTGGGGAGGTTGCCGTTGAATAGCTGAGTGCACGATTATGTGCTATGTTGGTTCTGTCTTAAAGTATACTGGTAAACCAGTTCTGATTGCAGAGATCGAGCCGAAAACGGCCCGAGTGAAGGAAAATTTTTACAAAGATGTCATGAGTTCAGATGAGCAGGAAGGTAGTTTAGATTGTTAAGGTAAATTGGTATCGTCTTTAGTGTCACCAAAGATCGATGTTTTGTAACAAGGGTTCTACGACCTGACTAATAATTCTTGATCGCTCTTCAGTGTTAGTCCGACAGGTGGGTTGGAGGTACGCCCCAAATATTGTTGCGGTAAGTTGTGGGAGTGTGTCCCACTACAAGATTATATAAGTGTGGCATGCAGTCACTTGACTGGTTAAAGATGTAAACCAAGTATGAAGGTTGTGATAGTGTCGTTAAATTGAGGAATTCATGTTTGGAGGGCACTTGGCCTATTGGGTTATGAACTAGGAAGGATTACTCCAATTATGATAGTTGTTCTTGTGTTCTAAAAAAATAAAAAATAAAATAGAAGTTATTATGGACCTTTGAAAGGTTATTAGACTAGTTCAGTGTGATCAGAGTCGGCTTGAAGTCGGTGGATAGATTTAATGTGAATAATGGCTCTATATCAAGCCAGATGTATGCATTTTTGTAACGTGATCCTCGTGGAGGAGTAGTTAGATTGATGTTTCATTGTCATATATTTTGCATAGTGATGCATTGCGCTGGGTGAGTCATGAGAAGGCTCGAGAAATCGCTATATGTTAAGAATCCGCGTAGGAATGATGTTATATAGGCATCTAGGCTTTTGAAATTCCAATTGTACATCGCACCTCAGTTGTGCTTGGGTTTTATAGTTTATAACGTTAAATATCCCTCAGGGATGATATCATGCACTTAGCATGCGTACGACCGATACTCGGTATTATGTTGTAATGAGCAAATTTGGCTCGATGAGCATGTTGTTATGTGATTGTTATGTGTGGATCGGGTGGCATGCCGGCATGGGTATGCTATCTGGAGCGGGATGCATGCCGCAATAGTGTGGTATCGAGTATAGTTCTCTATATGCAATCTTGGCATGTCTTGCTTCTTTTTTTCCAAGGAAAGTCTGTGTTAGTGCGTAGGATTTGATAATTTCCTTTCAAAGCCCGTTTTCTTTAGTACCGCATTCGAATCTGTAACCCATCATATTGGGGCATCATATGAGACATTTACTTATGTCTGGAGTGACTTATTGCCCGAGAAGTTCGTATTGAGTGAAACGAGATCATTGAATTCGAGATCAGTGCAATCTGAGTATATGAAGTAAGGTAAAGAGCTAAAACCATTATTTGGTTCAGAATAAGTTGATAGTCCTTGCCAAAAGTATAAAATTAATGAATTGTTGTCTCGATGGTGGCTAAGAATGTATACGGATCTCATCTGTCATATCAGCATTGTAAGAATTTGCACAAGGCATGTGTATGTCATACAGAGCATGGAATGTGTAGTGATTCCTTCTAATCGATTAGATAAGAGAGCTTCAAATGATTAGGGAAGATAATATTGCTAAGTGGAAGTGACTTGACGCGAATATGTATGGTAATGTGATTAAAAATTAAATTTCAGTAGTATTGCGGCATGCTATTGTTGGGTCCACAAGTGGTATTCGGATTTGCATGGTAACACAGGTAAATATTGAGTATCTGTCATGGAATGATTAGGTATCAAATGGGTGCATGTATTCGCACGGTGGAAATTGGGATCAGGTATGATGATGTGTGTGTCATATGGAGTTCTGATGTATAGGCTACGTTCGCGGTGAATCTTTATTATCTGCTATGTTATATTGTGGATGTAACGTTGGAATTCGGACTGGTTATCGTAGTGTTCGATGATTTTGAACTATTGCATTAGGAGGTATGCCAGGAATGTCGCGGGTTAAGTGGTGAAGTGCGTTGGAATATGTTTTAGCAGAATGAATTATATTACAAGGAACTAGCGGATAGCTGGGAAGGAGTATTTTCTTAATTGGGCATTTGTTATAGATGTCAGTGCAAAGGTTGCTATCATTGATCCCGTTCTGTTATTGAGGGATTTTTGGATGTGTTTCATATGGCCGGGCATGTAACCGGGTGAGATTGTGGATGTTTGTATTTATTTGATGCCTTCGTCGGGAGTTATAGAAGTGGAAGAAACATTTTTTTCAAGCTTCTTGGTACTGATTTCATTGGCAGGCTGATATGGCTACGCATTTAGCTGGGGTTAGTTTGGTTGACCTTGAGTTGTACAATTGAGGAATAGGTTGAGTCTATCGCTATTGAGCTTGTTAGCGATCTGAGGAAAGCTATGAACTATTTTTCGATGTTGTGAGGCATTGTGATTTGTTAGTTATAGGCACATGTGGTGCGGTTCCATTGAGAATTCATAGGTAAAGTCGAGCGGGGAGAGTAAATGAGTGTTGCTCGGTGTATGGAGCATTGTTTATGGTCTATCGGGTTGTGTGTTGTGTGTTCTCTATTTCACCATGGGTGTAGTGAATTGTGTTAGTTTCAGACATCAAATGTGTGTGATTGTTGCTTTTGAGCATAGCAGCTTGAGGTGTTTTAGGTGTAACGGTGTTGGGATAGGATCGCGCATTATAGCGAGGCTACGGAGTTATGATCTATCGGAGAATTTGGGCATTCTATTTCTATGATGTGAGATGGGGTCTCAACCTTGTATTGTAATGGTATTGATGAGCTTGAGGTACAACTCTTTCGTTTGAGTCATTGTCCTGATTTGAGTGTGTCCAGATTGTTTCTTATTGGTACGTGTATTATGCAAGATGTGGTTTAGACTTGTATCGAGGTATCATATCACCAGAGTGGTGTTGGATTCGAGGTGATCATTGGGTTCATTAATAAATACAGACAGATTTGATCTCAGCTTATTAGGAAGATAATATCGAGGTTTGACCCGTAAATCTGTTGTGATATCAGTTAAGGGAAGTGGTTTCATGAGTGGTTGATCTGAGAGATGATTACGATTTATAGAGTGTTTCATTCATCGTTAGCAGTATAGGAAAGTGTGGAAATAAGGCTTTAGCTAATAAGAGGTTCTCTGCCGGTAATTGGTTGCTGGGGACAACTGCTGTGAATAGATGTTATGATTCTAAGTGTTTGGTTTAGGCGGTATATCATATGTTTTCACCTGAGGGTGCAAGTATGGGTATTACAGCTGGTTCGGGCTTACTCTGAGTTCAGATGTGAATTTTTGATCTGGTGTATGATTTTCATAAAGTGCGACGTGGTTGTATGGTTTGGTTTATAGATTAAATGAATTGTGAAAGTTTGGCTATATTGTGTTATCGGTGCTATGAGAGATAGGGTGATGAGGGATCACCCCAGGTATATGGTTAGTAAGATCATTCAGCTACTGGTTAGCTTCTAGGACAACTCTCGATACGCTCGAGGACGAGCCTCTGTTTAAGTTGGGGAGGATGTAACGACTCGACCCGTCGTTATGGGAGTTACTACCATGTTTTCCCCGTTTTATTCTTCTATATGTTTCATTATATGTGTTCGAACAATTTGAAGTAATTCGGATAGAGTTTGGTTAGAAATGAGGCAATTGGTCTCTTTACGAAAAGGATGATTTGAAAACGTCAACCGTATGTTGACTCATAAGTTAGAAGACTAAGAATGGATTTTTGATGATTCGACAAGTTTTGGGGGATGATTTATGACTTAGGAGAGCAACCGGAATTCAATTTGGAAGTCCGGTGTAGAATTAAGCTTGAATTGGCTAATGTTGGATTTTGGCGAATTCCGGATGGTAGGTGAAATTTTGATCCGAGGGTCGGAATGGAATTTTGAGAATTGAAGTAACTCTGTTAGGTATTTTGGATATGCGTGCAAAGTTTCAAGTCATTCGGAGGTGTTTAGGTCGGGTTTTAGATCAAATGCAAGTTTCGGAAGTTTTAGAAGAACTTAGGCTTTAATCCGATGTAAATTTGATATTTTGATGTTAGTTTTGGTGATTTGAGAGTGAAGCTACGTTTGCATGATCATATGTGACATGTTAATATGTTCCTATGCAGTCCCGAGGAGCTCGGGTGAGTTTCGGATAGGTTTGGGCTGCGTTGTGCTCGTTTTTCTTATGCTTCAATATCGTTTCTTCAAGCATAAATGATATCATATTAAGCAAATAAGCTCCGATTACTGTTTTGAATGAAGCATTAGATCCGTATCGTAATTACGGATCCGTAGCAAAAAGAATCATCGAATTTGGACATAGTATGAGGATGTTATGGTCATTTTACTAAGGTTGCCCAGATTTTCAGGTTAATGACGAAACTGCCCCTGACGGCGTACTAAAAACCTGCACTATTTGCAAATCTTAAAATCTACATATCTCCTTCATTATAAGGTCAAATTGAGTGATTCCAAAGCCTAAATTCATTAGAATTTCACAAAGAATCCATGGGGAACAGTGAAACGCGTGAACAGTATATCTATAATGAGCAGGTCGAGTTTTCTTCCAATTTTGGAAGGGGAAGAAGCTTCTGAGGCGATTTTTAAGAGAGAAATTAATGGGTAATCATTGGAGATAAGTTTCTTGACTCAAAAACATGATATTATGCTAGAATCAACACCAAAATTCCTGAAATTGGGTAAAATTTATAAAGAACTAGGGCCTAAATCATGAAAACGATTTTTTGGGTTTTGAAAGGTCATTCGAACTCTGATTTCGATAAATTTTATATGCACGGACTCGTGGTGAGACGAGGAATCCATTGGTATTATTTTAGAAATGTTTTGAGAAGTGGGTCTGGGGCTCAGGTTTTCCAACTTCGTGAAATGTTGCGTTTTTTCGAGTAATTTTGATTGGGTTATGTTTCTTTGACCCATATTTATGTTATTATTGTGGTTTTGACTAGCTTCGACGCAAAAGGCAGCAAATTTGAAGGGAAAAGGTATCGCGAACGGGTCCACGGCCGGCTAGAGATGAGTAGTTAGAGCATATGGTAGCCTGAGGGTTCGAAACCCCAGCTTAGCACATTGTGACGCTAGTAGGGCGTGGCTTGCACCCCATGGCAGGTGCGGGATTGATTATGACTGGGGATTGAAACTTGGTCGATCCCGGATATGAATAATATGTTATATGCGGTTGAAACGCCCACTGTGTTAGATATATCTGTGGGCAATAAGCCATGTTTGGGGCCTTGTGCCGACCTGTAGTATCCCTTGGGGATAGATATATATGTGATAGCTTGGTTTGCTTAATCACTGATCTCAGTCCTGGTTTGAAATCACTATTATGAAATGCTAAGTTACCTATTCTTGGAAAATTAAATAAAATTTAAGTATTTTTATCATTAATGAACTAGAACCTGAAAATAACTAATTTGAAATGTCGTGTGGTTCATATGCATGTTGTGGACTGAGGATGGATCGGGCTACATGTCGCAGCAGATGATATAAGGATCGGGTTGCACGCCGCATGAGATGATATGATATTGCGATTGGGCTGAAGGATCCCCTCCGGAGTCTGTACACACCCATAGTGAGCGCCGTCGACGTTAAACGGATTGGGCTACACGCTGTAGCGGTCATGTGCATTGTATTGCATTTTATCAGTAGATTATCCGTGCTAGTTGTGATTTGCTGTTGTTTTTAGTTCGTGGTAGGTACCTGACTGTAGTTTAGCTTTACTTTGTGGTATTCTGTGGATTTCCTGCTTTCAGCTATTATTATATACTTTTTACTCACTGAGTACTTAGTACTCACCCCTACTCCCTGCACCTTTGAATGCAGATTCAGGTACACGGGAGGGTTAGATGGCCACTCCAGCTTATATCAGAGTTATTTCGAGTTGCTGAGGTAGCTGCCGACGTTCGCAGAACCTAGCTTCTCTTTCCATTCAGTTATTACTATATGTTTCAGACTTGAGTATTTTATTCAATATTTCTATGACTATTCAGTTTTGTTTAGAGGCTCTAGACTCGTGACCCCAGATCTTTTGGGAGTGTCATTTCATTTTTCGCACTTCTTAGTATTTATTCATACAATTATTATTGGAGTAATCATTGACTCATATATTCTTCTTGAGTTGTGCATTTGGATCTGGTTTCCTATTTGAAATCAGTTGTTGGTCTGGCTGGCCAAGCTTTAGTGTTGGGCGCCATCACGACCGAATTCGGGTCGTGACACCAAAATTACGGATTCAAGTCCATTGGGCTCAAAAGCTTTCATAACTGATTCCAGTTTCTATTTGCCCAATCTCGTTAACACTACAGTTGAATTTGAAGCAAACTTAATACAAATAATACTAATTTAGCAGGGTGTAACTCTGATTTTATTCGTCTATATATTAATCAATCTTATATCTGTCAAATTATACTAACATATGTGTGTGTTCAGATTTGAGACTACTTAGTTGCAATTGTCATTTAGAAATGTCTAAATTAATTATACAGTTGCATATTTTTAACTAACTCCTGGATATCATTATATTCATGTTTCCTATCAGTTTTTGAAGTTAAACTAATTCAAACAGGATCATCGCACCTCAAAATTAATACGAGAATTAAACAGATTTAACACCTCAGAATTATGAGATAAATGCTTCTAATTACTTCAGTATTTATTGACAGTCACTAATCCTGAAAACTTTAAACAACGATAATGCTCTAAGCTTTCGTATTCACTTCTTAATTTCAGAAACAAATGAAAATTAACAGTTCTCAATTTGATTTCAACCAATTTGAACCTACAAGTATATGTGATCATTTTTAAAACTAATCTATTCTATATTTTCCTATATTAACGTCTAATTAATGTTTCTACAAAATTACCAATCTCAAAATCATAGTTCAAACAGTCCAAGTCCCAATTATACAATAAATGCCTAACGAATTACATGATTTCTAAGTACTTCTTACTGTCACACCTCTTTTTACGCACCCGCGAGGATGCAAAGAGTTTTTCCAATTAAAGGACAATCGAGATGGGATTTATTTTAATTATTTCAGAGTCGCCACTTGGGAGATTTATGGTGTCCCAAGTCACCGGTTAAATCCCGAATCGAGGAAAAGAATGACTCTATTTAACAGTCCGCGAACCAGAAATCCGGATAAGGAATTCTATTAAACCGGGAGAAGGTATTAGGCATTCCCGAATTCCGTGGTTCTAGCACGGTCGCTCAACTGTCGTGTTTGGCTTATCTATCTGCTTTTTACAATTATGTACTTAGTGCAAGTTAATATCCCTTTACCGCTTTTATTATTGGTTATGATTTACGAAAGAGAAAGTAGCTTAAAAATATGCTTTCGAATCACGTCACATGAAATGCACCCGGATCCTCGACATATTCTTATTCAACATTTCGGGGTTTGGATTCGGGTCGCATGAAATGCACACCTGTATTTAAGAAGATAGAACTAAAATATGCGCCTGGATCGACTACTTATTTACACTGTTGAGAAGGGCGTGATATTCGTTAAGAAGCGACGCATCTCAAAATCTAAGTATTTTATATGTACATTTATGAAGGTCGTGCGATTAGTGTAACTATTGGGCGAGGCGCACCTTTGATTCCAATCTAAAGAGAACTACATCCCACTGTATTTTACTTAAGAGTTGATTCCAAATTATTTAAAACTTGCTACGAACCACATCACATGAAATGCGCCTGTGTTCCTGACACGCTTTGTTTACTCTTGCCCAAAATTGGGGTCGGGTCACATGAAATGCGCCCCGACTCTTTTTAATCTAATTACGTCATTCCGTTGAGTAACAACTCCCTAGCTAATCTTGCTTTTAGCATAAGGTCTAACGTTAACAGATTTGGAGATTACACACACGAGCAGAGAAGATTGAATAGAGATACAACAGACTAATTCAGGTTTACGTGCTTATCTAACGACAGTGTATCTTTGGCCTAGCTACACTTTTCCATAACCAAGACTAGCAATACAAGCTTAATTGGAGAATAACAGAATGTAGTTAAACATAAGAACTTTAGACGACTACGTGTTTCAATAGACTTTATGCATAAGCTTCAAACTTCATTCTTTTCGAACCAAGGAACTACAATAACAGAGGTGTGTACCTGGAATGCGGAAGAACAAGGAAGAATGAGCAATGGCAATGCAGCAAAGGAACAGTAACAGCAACAGTAAACCAGTAACAACCAATAGACCGGCAATCAAATAGACCAACAGCCAATAACGAACAATGGCAGCAATCCAATGGCAATTACAGCCAAGTAGCACAGCAACAAACAACCAAGAAGAACAATACTGGACCAGCCTCAACAACACTGAACCAGCACAATGTTGGACCAAGCAGCAACAAACAGACCCAACAACAACAAAAATAATGAAACAACAGCAACAACCAACCCAGGCAGCAACACTATAGACCAGCCAGCAACCAACAATGGAACAACAGCACCAATCAACCCAGGCAGCAACACAACATACCAGCCAGCAACACAAACGACCAAGAGCAACAACACTACTGACCAACAGCACCAAATGAACACCACAGCAACAACAATGGACTAGTTAAAACAGTAGCATAGCCACAGCACTGGACCAGCAGCCACACAGACACAAACACCACAACAACAATGGCCAAACACTCAACCACTGAAGCAAACAATCGAAGCAGTGACCACAAATCCAATGAAACAGTAGCCTTTCTCTCTGTGTCTTTCTATATGTGTATCGAAATGTATGCTCGCTGTCTATTTTCTCCCTAAGTACTCTCTCTAGCTATGACTGTGTTCTCTCCAGGTATGCCTGTTATCACTGTCTATCTTCTCTCTAGTTACTCTCAGGTATTCTCCAATCTCCTCTTCTGACTCCCCATCTCTCCAGTTAGCCCCTTCTACTTATAGTTAGAAGAACTCCTAAAAACCAGAAGACTCAGAAACTCCCCTCTGCCCATCCCTATTCCCTGAACCCCACTATCTACTGTCCAATGTATGGACTCAAGTATTAAACAATGCTGGTGGCAGGAACCTCAGTGGGATGCCCTGCTGTGCAGGTTCCACTAGCCCTTGTATGGGTATGTGATTTAAAAATTAACCTATTAACTACAACCAATTAACCCCCTTTAATCTGAATCGAACAGTAACAAGCCCCTACACTAATGAATTGCATACAGGCAGATTCAGGGATCAATACTACGGACTAATTCCTTGACGACTTTAATCACATTGAACCTATGATTCATTTTAACTACTAAAAACAGAGGGAATTGGCCAAATAAAAGGCCTCAAAGGAGGAGAACAGATCGACTGACATGAGAAATTAAAAGCATGATAGATGAGAACTGAAACAATGAATAAAACAAACACACATATTCACACAATCGAATTAAATCGACCAAAGAAGAAATGAATACCTCGTAAGAAATCTGCCGACCCAAGCTTCGCACTAAGATTTGGAATTATTGAAGCCAAACGGGCTTTAATCAAGATGTTCTCGATTGAGAACACCTAGACTAAAGTCCCTTGGACTTCAATTATGGCTAACCCGGCTCGAATTGGGTTTCTTCAAAAACTAGGGTTCTTGGGCTCGGATTTGGGGCTTTTGCATTTCTGGTTAGATTCGAGGCAAACGAAAGCCGGCGGGGGTACGAGGGAGGCCATGTGAGGGTTTGTGGTGAGTTTGGGGTGATTTGGCATTGGTTCGAGTTTGACTCGAATCTTCAAATGAAGATTCGAGGAGCTCCGGAGTGATTCGAGGTTAGCGGAGGCCAGATTCGTGATGGGGGAGGTGATGGGAAGATTTTGGCATTGGTTTGGTGGTCATTGGCCTACCGGAACCGCCGTGAGGCGATTTCCGGCAGGCGGGGCACGGCGGAGGAGGGCGGCGTTACGCCGGGTCTTTGAGAGCTTCTGAGGGAGATGCAGGGAGAGGGGGGGTCTGGCTTGGGGGGCGGGGTATGGAAATGAGTTTATATATGATTTGAGAAGTTAAATCCTGATCGTTGGATCAAACTTGATCAACGATCAGGATCTTCTCACTTAAACCAAACGGTGTCGTTTGGTCAAGTCATAGGCTGAATGTATTTTGGAATTAAAGGATTAATCTGGGCCGTTGGATAATAAAATCCAACGGTCCAGATCAAGCGTTACACAGGCTGAAGCTTGGACGGGTATTTGGGCTGGATTAGAGGAAATTCGTTTGGGCCTGGTTTTTAGACTAAGTTTTGGCCCAGATCGGATCTTCATGATGTATTATATGTGTATGTGTATATATATATATATATATATATACACATATGTATATATACTAATATATATATATATATATATACACACATATGTATATATACTAACCTATAACACCACTATTTTTTACTACAATTAACGTACATAATTACATATCACCTAAAAATGTAAATCACATGACTTCGATATCAAACACTAAAAATGCAAAACCTAGCATATATTTTTGTATTTTTAATTTAAATAAATAAACGTGCACACAAAAAGATAAAATAACACAAAATCACAAAAATCATGCCCAACACGAAACTATTTTTATTTTTGAATTTTCTGGGAGTACTTCTCAAGTAAGGCAAAAATCACGTGCTCACAATGACCTGTTGCGCGTAAACACGCAGAGTTTTCGTGCAAAGATAAGTGAGCGGATATAAGCGATTTTGCCCATTTGAGTACTCCGTATGAAGCATTTTGGAAAGTTTTGACCGAACCTTGCTTCAAAGGTCTCCTACATATCCCTGGCTAAAAGGGAATCAGGTCAATGTAGTTCGGGAAGTTCTGGTAGCTGGGACTACCATGACTGTTGCGATCTCGCTGTTACTGCTGTTGCCGCTGTTACTGCTGTTACCACAGTTACTGCTGTTACCACTGCTCATCTGATTTCCTTGTTACCCCGCGCTAAGCAACGAAAACAAGAAGCTAGACTAGGTTACAGTACTACAAGTTCTTATCTATCCATTTTAACTTGATCTTGTCGCGCTCCTTGCCATCCTGTCTGACTTGGCGTTCCTTCTGATGCTTCTTCTCTTCTTATGAACTTGGATTCATGCCGGAAATTTCTGTTACATTCTACCGCTTTCCTCTACCAAATTAAAACAGATCGCCACTACATTCTCCAGGCGGGCTCCCTGACTTCAACTACAACTTCAAAATTAAATCGCCATTCCATTCTTCAGGCGGGCTCCCTGACTTCAACTACAACTTCGACATTAAATCGCCACTCCATTCTCCAGGCGGGCTCCCTGACTTCAACTACTACTTCAAAATTAAATCGCCACTCCATTCTCCAGGCGGGCTTCCCGACTTCAACTACTACTTCAAAATTAAATCGCCACTCCATTCTCCAGGCGGGCTTCCCGACTTCAACTACTACTTCAAAATTAAATCGCCACTCCATTCTCCAGGCGGGCTTCCCGACTTCAACTACAACTTCAAAATTAAATCGCCACTCCATTCTCCAGGCGGGCTCCCGACTTCAACTACTACTTCAAAATTAAATCGCCACTCCATTCTCCGGGCGGGCTTCCGACTTCAACTACAACTTCAAAATTAAATCGCCACTCCATTCTCCGGGCGGGCTCCCGACTTCAACTACAACTTCAAAATTAAATCGCCACTCCATTCTCCGGGCGGGCTTCCGACTTCAATTACTACTTCAAAATTAAATCGCCACTCCATTCTCCGGGCGGGCTTCCCGACTTCAACTACTACTTCAAAATTAAATCGCCACTCCATTCTCCGGGCGGGCTCCCCGACTTCAACTACAACTTCAAAATTAAATCGCCACTCCATTCTCCGGGCGGGCTCCCGACTTCAACTACTACTTCAAAATTAAATCACCACTCCATTCTCCAGGCGGGCTTCCCGACTTCAACTACAACTTCAAAATCAAATCGCCACTCCATTCTTCAGGCGGGCTCCCCGACTTCAACTACTACTTCAAAATTAAATCGCCACTCCATTCTCCAGGCGGGCTTCCTGACTTCAACTACAACTTCAAAATCAAATCGCCACTCCATTCTTCAGGCGGGCTTCCCGACTTCAACTACAACTTCAAAATTAAATCGCCACTCCATTCTCCGGGCGGGCTCCCCGACTTCAACTACAACTTCAAAATTAAATCGCCACTCCATTCTCCGGGCGGGCTTCCCGACTTCAACTACAACTTCAAAATTAAATCGCCACTCCATTCTCCGGGCGGGCTTCCGACTTCAATTACTACTTCAAAATTAAATCGCCACTCCATTCTCCAGGCGGGCTTCCCGACTTCAACTACTACTTCAAAATTAAATCGCCACTCCATTCTCCGGGCGGGCTCCCCGACTTCAACTACTACTTCAAAATTAAATCGCCACTCCATTCTCCGGGCGGGCTTCCGACTTCAACTACAACTTCAAAATCAAATCGCCACTCCATTCTTCAGGCGGGCTCCCGACTTCAACTACTACTTCAAAATTAAATCGCCACTCCATTCTCCGGGCGGGCTTCCTGACTTCAACTACAACTTCAAAATAAAATCGCCACTCCATTCTTCGGGCGGGCTCCCCGACTTCAACTACAACTTCAAAATTAAATCGCCACTCCATTCTCCAGGCGGGCTCCCTGACTTCAACTACTACTCACCGATTTCATCCTATCTTGATTACCTTCCTTGCCTCTTGTACCATTTCCTTCTTCCTGCATTGCCTCTCGGACCACCTTTTCTTCTGAATTATCCTGTCTTGGAATTGCCTTCCCCTGGGTCGTATTACTTTTCTTCTGGCTGCTGGGGTATTTTTTTTTTGGAACTGTTTACTCGCCTGCTGGGGCTGATGCTGCTGAGGAAGTATTCTTTGTTTCCTTCATCCCTCATTTTCTTCCTTCTTCCCATACCTCCTCTGGGACTCACGCTTTTGCCTCCTCGAACAAATTACGAGATGTAATACTACGGTGAGAATCTTGAAGCCCTTGTTTTATTTTCCCACGACTGCTGGGGGTGATACCAAACTCAAATATTACCCCATCGTGTCGCCTGGCCTTTCTCAAAACTATTCTGCTCGGAGCTGGTACTTCCTGAAATCTCGTGTTGTTTTCTACCCTTATCCTCTGAGTCTTGCTTTCTAGAAAATTTTCGCAACGGGAGAAAATTTTCTGCCCCAGTTTGATAAACTTCTGGACGGTATGCTTTTCTGTCATCGGACCCTCTTTTCCTGCTTTAAATCAAAGAAAAATTGTTAGTTTCAAAATGCCGTGAGTGGTCGTACCACTCTTGTTGAGGCCATTTTCTTCTCTCTTTCAGCTGCTTGGCCTTTCTCGAACCTTGAAGGCGACGTTGACGCTTGCTGGGGACGATGCTCTTTCCACGAACGACCTCTCATCTTTCCTTTCATTCCAATCTTTGGTTTGATCCGACTCTTTTTAGCCGGTGATCTGTTGCGTGAAATCATCTTTCGGACATGCCACATGTGTCCATCATACTCCATAATTCTTGCGAACCTTCCACTCGGCCTGTCATCCCAATCTCACTATCGTAACGACTTCTGTCTCATTGCCTTGTTCCATGCCTATTCACTTTCAATATACTGCTTTGGGAGACTTGGTAGTAAGCTTTGAAAAATCAATTTTCGAAAATGAAAGAAAAGAAAAGAATACTGACCGCAAATGACAAAAGAAGAGAAAAACTTTTCCGAACTCAAAAATAGGAAAACTTATCTGAATGTGTGCCTGATCCAATGTTATGCCGCGCCTTTGAGATTAAACTACCCAATCTATTCATATCAATCACTTTCTGATGCCGCGTCCTGCTAGAGGTAAACGGGTGTCCCAACCTTGTCTCGTGCAGACATCTTGTAACCATCTCGTCCTGTCACCTCACAGTGCCCTTCAAAGGGTTTTCACTAATGAGGTTCTCTCATTTCTCTCTATCTCCCGTCGCCTTAAGGTGCCCGTAAAGGTTTTCACCGTAAGACTCTCTCATTTTACTTCTCTCAACTTCTTTCGCCTTAAGGTGCCCGCGAGGGTTTTCACCGTTAAGACTCTCTCGTTTATGCTTTCTTTCCCTGCGGCGGGGTATCACCCCTGAGATTCCCTCTAGAGCGTTATCCCCTTTCGGCTTGTGCATCCTGGATTCAATCGAGGGTCGAGATGTCACTCCTGGCTTTCATTCACACGACTTGGCACTTCTCAAATACTGATCGAGAGGTCTTTCTGGTTCTTGATATGGTTTCCGCGCGTGGGGCTGAAGGAAGGGGTTTAGCCTCAACGGTTAGCTTATTACAACTTTCGGAATCCATACTATCTTTCAAACGAAACAATGACTTCTGCCCCAGTTTTGTTGCTTGGGGGACTTTTGATTTTCATTTTATTATGACCGAGCCGTGTGGCGCCTACGTATCCTTCTTGAGGAATCAGGTCGAACGTAGTTCACTTTTTCTTGTATTACTTCTTTGTTTCTTTTCTATTCTTGATGATTCCGAAAGAGGGTATATGAAAGAATAATTAAGGCTCAAATGGGGAAACAAAGGTTAAAGTGTTTGGGTAGTAGAAAAATTGCCTCTGTCATTTCATTCTCCGAAAAATGCCAAATACACACAAACGAAACCAAACGTTGACAAATGCCTTAAAGAATTACACATAGTATCTCTTAACTGCGTCAGAATTGATAGCCATATCGGTGCATCTTCCCTCGACGTCAGTCAGACATAGAGCGCCGTTGGATAATACTCTAGTCACCACAAAAGGTCCCCTGCCAATTTGGAGCGAACTTGCCTTTCGCTTCGGCCTGATGGGGTAGAACTCTCTTCAGCACATGTTGTCCCACTTCAAATCTCCTGGGACGTACCTTCTTGTTATATGCTCTCGCCATTCTCTTTTGATACAATTGGCCGTGACATACTGCTGTCAATCTCTTTTCATCGATCAAGCTCAATTGCTCTAATCGGGTTTTGACCCACTCGTCGTCATCAATCTCGGCTTCAGCGACAATTCGGAGGGACGGAATCTCAACTTCTGCGGGTATTACTGCTTCAGTCCCGTATACCAACAAGTAAGGAGTTTCACCTACCGAAGTCCGGACGGTAGTGCGATAACCCAACAGCGCAAATGGTAACTTTTCATGCCACTGCCTAGACCCTTCTACCATCTTCCTCAATATCTTCTTTATGTTCTTGTTTGTTGCCTCGACCGCACCATTTGCTTTTGGGCGATACGGTGTGGAATTTCGGTGTGTAATCTTGAACTGTTGACATACCTCTTTCATCAATCCACTGTTAAGATTTGCACCGTTATCTGTAATGATCATCTTTGGAATTCCAAACCTACAAATGATGTGGGAGTGTACGAAGTCCACCACCGCCTTCTTGGTCACTGATTTGAATGTTTTGGCCTCCACCCACTTGGTAAAATAATCAATCGTTACCGGAATGAACCTGTGACCATTGGAAGCCGCAGGCTCAATAGGTCCAATAACATCCATACCCCATGCGACAAACGGCCATGGTGCGGACATTGTATGCAATTCAGTCGGCGGAGAATGAATCAAATCTCCGTGTATCTGACACCGATGGCATCTTCGCACGAAACTTATACAATCCCGCTCCATAGTGAGCCAATAATATCCTGCTCGAAGAATCTTCTTTGCCAATACGTATCCGCTCATGTGTGGTCCGCAAACTCCCGAGTGTATATCTGTCATCACTGTTGTGGCTTGACTTGCATCTATACATCTCAACAATCCCAAATCTGGGGTTCTTTTGTACAGCACCCCTCCACTAAGGAAAAATCCGTTCGCCAACCGCCGAATAGCTCGCTTTTGATCTCCAGTTGCTTGCTCTGGGTATACTCCTAACCTGAGGTATTCCTTGACATCATGAAACCACGGCTCATCATCCACCTCTTCCTCTATCACATTAAAATAAGCGTGTTGATTCCGGACCTGGATATGTAATGGATCGACACGAACCTTGTCCGGGTGATGTAGCATTGATGCTAAAGTAGCCAACGCGTCGGCAACCTCATTATGCATCCTCGGGATGTGCCTGAATTCTACCGATCGAAAGCGTTTGGTCAAATCATGCAAACACTGACGATATGGGATAAGCTTTAGATCTCTGGTTTCCCATTCTCCCTGAATCTGATGTACTAGAAGGTCCGAGTCCCCCAAGACCAAGACGTCCTGTACATCCATGTCCACCGCTAATCGCAACCCCAAGATACATGCCTCGTACTCGGCCATATTATTGGTACAGTGAAAACGCAGTTGAGCAGTAACAGGATAATGATGTCCTGTTTCAGATATAAGCACAGCCCCTACTCCGACTCCTTTTGCGTTTGCCGCTCCATCGAAGAAGAGCTTCCATCCTGGATCCTTGGTTAGTTCCAACCCCTCAATCTGCAATACTTCCTCATCTGGAAAATACGTCCTCAAAGGTTCGTATTCGTCATCAACGGGATTTTCAGCTAAGTGATCGGCCAGGGCTTGAGCTTTCATAGCCGTCCTTGTCACGTATATGATGTCGAACTCCGTAAGTAATATTTGCCATTTTGCTAGCCTCCCTGTAGGCATAGGTTTCTGGAAAATATACTTCAACGGATCCAGACGCGAAATGAGGTAAGTGGTGTAAGAAGACAAGTAGTGTTTCAGCTTTTGGGCTACCCAAGTCAGGGCGCAACATGTCTTTTCCAGATGAGTGTACTTGACCTCGTGGACTGTAAACTTCTTGCTGAGGTAGTAAATGGCCCGTTCCTTCCTGCCGGTAAGATCGTGCTGCCCAGTACGCAGCCAAACGAATTCTCCAAGACCGTCAGATAAAGAATCAGGGGTCTACCTGGCTCAGGCGGAACTAGTACGGGTGGATTTGACAGATACCCTTTGATCCGGTCAAACGCTTCCTGACATTCTGCCGTCCATTCTATCGCCGCGTCTTTTTTCAATAGACGGAATATGGGTTCACAAGTTGCCGTGAGCTGGGCAATAAACCTATTGATGTAATTCAACCTTCCCAACAGACTCATTACCTCTGTTTTATTCTTCGGCGGGGCTAACTCCTGAATGGACTTGATTTTGGATGGGTCCAACTCAATGCCCCGTCGGCTGACGATGAATCCTAGCAACTTTCCTGAGGGAACTCCGAATGCGCATTTGGCCGGATTGAGCTTGATGTCGTACCTTCGAAGTCTTTGAAAGAACTTCCTGAGGTCGGCAACATGGTCTTCTTGACGCCTAGACTTTATGATCACATCATCCACGTACACCTCAATTTCCTTGTGTATCATATCATGGAATACCGTAGTCATCGCCCTCATATAGGTTGCCCCTGCATTCTTCAAACCAAACGGCATCACTCGGTAGCAATAAGTTCCCCACGGTGTGATAAAAGCCGTCTTTTCTGCGTCCTCTTCATCCATCAAAATCTGATGATATCCCGCATAACAATCCACAAAGGATCCAATTTCGCGTCCGGCGCAATTATCAATCAGGATATGGATATTGGGAAGTGGGAAATTATCCTTAGGACTTGCCTTGTTGAGATTGCGATAGTCCACGCATACCCTGATCTTTCCGTCTTTCTTTGGCACCGGTACTACGTTAGCCAACCATTTCGGGTATCGAGTGACACGAATGACTTTCGCCTGCAACTGCTTGGTTACCTCCTCCTTAATCTTCACACTCATCTCCGTCTTGAATTTCCGCAGCTTTTGCTTGACGGGAGGATATGCCGGATCGGTGGGTAATCTATGAACCACTAGATCAGTGCTGAGTCCTGGCATGTCGTCGTACGACCATGCGAAAATATCTTTAAACTCCATGAGTGTTTTGATCAATTCTTCTCTCGGATTGGGTTCAATATGGACACTTATCCGGGTTTCTTTGACGTCATCAGCATTCCCTAGATTAATGGCCTCAATATCATTTAAATTTGGTTTGGGTTTTTCCTCGAAGTGACTTAATTCTTCACCGATTTCTTCTACGGCTTCATCATCGCCGTACTCTGACTCACTCTCGTCACTTCTTATTTCATGCGTTATTATTTCCAAACCCGATTGACTTTCTAGACCGGGTTGATTAATCTTTAAGCACGCCATATCATTAAGATCAGTTGCAAGAAAGCTGTTCAGAAAAGTAAAAAGAAGGAAAAAGATAAACAAAATTAGACACGAAGGAACCAAATTTCATTAATGGGAATTGTACAAAGGGAAAACAAACTGCAAACTTAAATCAAAAATGAACTAAAACAACGGGATTTTA
Source organism: Nicotiana noctiflora (assembly GCA_032618575.1). Taxonomy (NCBI): domain Eukaryota; kingdom Viridiplantae; phylum Streptophyta; class Magnoliopsida; order Solanales; family Solanaceae; genus Nicotiana; species Nicotiana noctiflora. The sequence continues at coordinate 190,200 of JASVEL010012149.1, forward strand.
CTTCGGGGACAAACCCCCAATACAAAATTTCGAAAGAAAAACAATCCAAGACGAACTACCAAGACTCCTTCCGGACAGGGAGAGGAGTAGCCTTCCAGTTATTCAGTTTTGCCTTTGGTCCCACAAACTGTATCTCGGCGTGACTGGATCCTTCACCATCCTCGAGCATACATACATCTGTGAATAGGTCCTCGAACTTCCTGAAGAACTTTTCGTCTGGCTTGATCGCAGGACCGGGAATCTTTGTCGTGGGATATCCTCTTTCTCCGGACCTGACAAAAGATTGGGAAAGGCGTGGAACAGGCTTTGGGAGCACCCATGTCTTCTGCTTACTCCTCTTTGCTCGCCGGATATCCTCTGAGGTTGGCTGGAATCCCAAGCCGAAGGTCCCCAAGTTCTCGACCACCGATACCGGTTGTATGACTCCTTGCAGAGATGCACCTAGACCTTTACCGGGTACGAAACCATGTCGCAACATTTCATGCGCCACCATGACATCCGCGGTAATTGTTCTGTCGCCGGGAATACATTCCCCTTCCGGAACTCGGTGGGCGGACACCACATCGCAGACCTGATACACCCACGGCCCAACATCTTCTTCTGTTTCAACAAAGGGAATGATGGTGCCCGATTGTGGATCGTTCTCTCCATGGACGACGATCTCCTGTTGGTCCCACTCGAACTTGACGAGTTGGTGCAAGCCGGATGGAACTGCTCTTGTGGCATGGATCCATGGTCGCCCTATCAGGAGGTTATATGACACCACCATGTCTAGCACCTGGAATTCCATGGTGAACTCCACTGGCCCAATTGTCAAGATTAGCACTATGTCACCAACCGACGCTTTGCCTCCTCCGTCAAACCCTCGAACACATACGCCGTTCTTGCGTACCCTGCCGATGTCTACTTTTAATTTGCCCAGTGTAGAGAGAGGACAAATGTTAGCACTGGACCCATTATCGACAAGGACTTTGGTAACCACCGCCTCTTCACACTTCACCGTAAGATATAAAGCCTTGTTATGCTCAGTGCCTTCCTCAAGGCAACTCGTCATCGGTGAAGGTGATCCGATTTGCTTCGAAGATCCGATTGGTGATCTTCTCCAAATGGCTTACCGAGATTTTATCCGGTACATGTGCCTCATTCAGGACTTTCATCAATGCTTGCCGATGTTCTTCAGAATGTATCAGCAAGGATAGCAATGATATTTGCGCCGGAGTCTTCTTCAACTGCTCTAAGACGGAGTAGTCGTGCAGCTTCATCTTTTTCAAGAATTCTTCCGCTTCTTCATCGGTGACCGGCTTTTTCAATACTGCCGGAGTGGTCTTCCTCAATTCCGCAGGGGCAAAACATCTCCCCGAGCGGGTCAACCCTTGGGCTTCACAAACTTCCTCTTTCACCTCCTTTCCTCTGTAGGTCGTTGTAATCCGAGCATAATTCCATGGGACAGCCCGACTATCAGTTACTGGCAACTGTGTTGCCGGCTGGATGATGAAAGGATCCATTCGAACGCCTGCTACTGTCAAGATGGGCTTGATTGCTGCCCCCGGTACAACTATCTTGGCCGGCTTCACCGGTACTTCGTTCACACTTTTCCTTTCCTGCTTCCGACTCTCCTGGTATGTCCTTCTTGCAACTGGGCGACTCATCAAGGTTTGGCCCTTTTCTCGTTCCTGCCCCGCTAGACTTAATCATCATTACAGTCTGAGAGGCTTTCTCCTTTCCTTCCTCCGCCCGTACCAACTCGATCATATTGGTGTCATGATGAGTTGGAAGCGGGTTTTGGTTGATGTTGGGCTCTGTTGGAGTCCGGACCTCAATCCTGCGAGTGTCAATGAGCTCCTGGATGGCCGTCTTTAGCCTCCAACACTTTTCCGTATCGTGCCCCGGACATCCCGAGCAGTAGGCACAATTTACTGAATGGTCCAGGTTCTTCGGAAGGGGGTTTGGTAGCTTAGCTTCAACCGGATTTAGCAACCCTACTTGCTTCAACCGGTGGAACAGACTAGTGTAAGACTCTCCTAAGGGAGTGAAAGTCTTTGGCCTCGGCGCCCTGTCGCCCCTGAATGCCTGGTTCGGACGGAAACTCGTGCCCGAGGGGTTTCCGTAAGCTCTTGGGGGTGGGTGATTGTTTTGCGGGTTTGGTGCACGCCACGGTGCATGGACAGGAGGTGCAGAATAGGACTGTGCGTGATGGACAGTAAAATGGGGATCAGGTGCGGGATAGTAATGTTGCGGGTGGTTATATGGGTTGTGGGAGTAATTTTGGTGGTGAGGTTGGGGTGGGCTATATTGGGGTGCGGGGCCTCTATTTCCGAACCATGCCCCGGACTCGACGGCCGCAACTTCCTCTCTCCTCTTTTTCCCCAGTACTCCTCCAGTACCACTTTGGATAGCCTGAGTGGTGGCTTTCAGTGCTGAGTAACTCATGATCTTGTTGGCCTTCAAACCTTCCTCGATCATACCCCCATTTTTATCACCTCAGTGAATGATTTGCCTACGGACGTTACCAGATGTCCGAAGTAGGTGGGCTCTAATGTCTGCAAGAAGTAGTCCACCATCTCGCTCTCTCTCATCGGTGGATCTACCCTGGCCGCCTGTTCCCTCCATCGGAAACCAAATTCCCTGAAGCTTTCAGCAGGCTTCTTCTCTAATTTTAGCAATGATAGGCGGTCGGGGATTATCTCAAGATTGTATTGAAACTGGCCGATAAAAGCTTGAGCCAAATCATCCCACGTAAACCATCTACTGGGATCCTGTCTAGTGTACCACTCCAACGCCGATCCTCCCGGACTCTGGCCGAAGTAGGCTATCAGAAGCTCGTCCCGTCCTCCGGCCCCTCTCATTTTACTGCAAAACCCCCGCAGGTGGGCCACCGGGTCACCATGCCCCTCGTATAGGTCGAATTTGGGCATTTTAAATCCTGCTGGCAACTGGACGTCCGGAAATGGACACAGATCCTTATAGGCGACGCTGACCTGGTTGCCTAAACCGTGCATGTTCCTGAAGGACTGCTCCAGGCTTTTAACTTTTCTGACAACTTCCTCGTGTTCCGAACTTTGGAAGTGTTTTTCCGGTTCTGCCGGATTATCCCAGTGAGGTGTATGTGATTGTGGTTCAGGAGCCCTGAAAGTAGGCTCTGGAGGATAGTAAGAGTTGTCATGGATCTGAACATATGGCTCGCTGGCCGGCCTTTGCAGAGGAGCAGGTGGAGGTGCTACAAAAACAGGGGTGACTGGAGGAGGATTTGGTTTGGCTGGTGGAATGTGGGTGGCATATGGATTTTCCCCCTGAAAGTATGGATAGCTCGGGGCGCTTGTTGAAGGATCGATGGGCGGATGTTCCGGAGCTGAGGCGAGAGTAGGGCGGTTTGGTGAAGACTGTTCCCTGGCCCAGGCCAGGTGCATCTCTGTTATCTGTTGTTTTAACCGGTCTACCTCTTCTTTCATGATTTGTAGCTCGGATTTTTCTTCCTCGAGACTCTTGCCAGAACTCGACATGCTTACTGTAACTGGTCCTTTGGATCTAGTACGGTAGTGATGGCTGGCCAGGATATTCTGTCAAACCAACTGCTAAACTTTCTGGAATACGCAACAAACTTGTTAGTTCACCGAGTTTGACAGATATGTTATAGCACGTTGGATGCAATGCACCTAACCAAATAACCCTTTCTACGTGTACTCTTTAACATGCGTCATTCCGGCCCTTTTTCTTTTTCTTTCTTTTTCTTCTCTTTTTTTTTTCTTTTTCGACTATCTTTGCAAGCCTTTATTGTTATTTAACCTATGGATTCCTTTCTTTTAGTGGTGGTCGAATCTTATGCGGATTGCCTACGTATCACGACCCCGCGTGAATCAGACCGAGCGTAGTTCTGGCAACAAGATTGTGGCAAAATTCAGTAACTTTTATATCCAATAAAACCGTGTAGTTACAAAACACGTCTTACAACAATCAACAAAACAAAAGAAAATGCTTGACTGGGGAAAGTAAAGATAGAACTGCCAACCGGCTTGACTCAACATTTCAAAATACATTTTCAATCAAAAATCTAATGCCCTAAAACTCCTGGGGGCCTGCGAGGCATCATTCGGCCTTGCCGCAGGCCTTGGTGTGAGGCCCTTGTGCAGTTTCCCTCAACTCTTCCATGATCCGATGAACATAACCCATAATTGAAGCGAAAAGGTCGGCGCGGGGCATTCGTTCACAAGCCAGGCACTTCATGGTGACATAGTGCCCGATTTCTCCAATTCTATCCTTGATCATGTCCCTTTCTCCGAGTAGCCGCTCTATTTGTTGGTTTTTCGCCCCCAATCTTCGAGCATTGTTGGTGACTTGATCTAGGAGCCTATCCACTTGTCCTTGCAGTCGGGCCATCAAATTGTGGCGGCGGTCGAGGTCTGCTCTGGCATCTTGGGCTTGCTTGAAAACCCGCTCCCTAAGGACAACATTTGCTTCCCTCGGGCTAGTGATGATATCAGTGTAATCTTCTTCCACCCGCTTTAGGTGAAGTGCATGTTGATGTGCCTCCTTTTTCCAGCTAGCACGGATCCTCGTTATTTGGGCTTTTGACTCGTCCCATTCTCTTTGGATGTCGGTGACTTGGCTTCTCAAACCCCTTATCAATTTTTCGTCGGCCCGACTCCTCGACTGTCTGTCAGCATCTCTTTTCATTTGCTGGATTTGAGCTCTCAAGAAGTCATTTTCTTGTGCCAACTTCTTTTTGTCTCCTTCGTCGGTGGCAGCTTGCATGTTCTTCTCGAACTGAAGGTCCCGGACCTGCTGTTCTATCCTACCAATCTTCGTCCTGTACCCCTCCTTCTTTGCTAACCAATCCCATTGTTCCCGTGAATCTTCCGTGAATTGTTGGACATGGGCTCTTTTAGAACATTTCCGACGAATCTGAAATCTTTTCCCGAACCACACGTTGTACTTTGGGTCCACCTCTCCCTTAGATAACTCCCGGACCATGGTTTTAGGCTCAAGGAACCGACATTCGTGCCACAGCCTTCTAACCTTCTCTTCGGGGAAGACAACTCCCGGGCTCAACTCAATGGCGTACTTCCTTAGGTCTTGATCGGTAGGAATAACCCTGAAACCTCCCTAGTTGACGTAATACACGGTGAGGGACATATGGTTGAACACTGCGGATCCCCATCAGAAGGATATAACACTCCTCGGCCGCCATATATATTACTTCAGTATCGGGTAACCACCCGAATGCCCATTCAATCTGATCGGCTTCTATTGAGCTCAGTCGTGCAAGCCATGCCTCGACGCCTTCAGGGAATACAGCACCCATCATCCGTTCTTCGAAACCCCTGATACAGTTTTTTCCGGTCAACCCATGGTTCATGTATTGTGTTCGGTGATGGAGGTGTTCTTGCATCCATAATTGGAGTAACAGATTGCAACCTTGGAAGAAATTACCCCCTTCCCGGCATACAGTCAAGGCTCGATAGATTTCGGACAAAACCAAAGGGGCCACCGTGCTGGTAGCCTTTTTGATTGCAACATCGGCTATTCCTACCGGACTTATCTCTATTTTCTTATCTTCGCGCGGACAAATCACAATCCCCAAGAATGTCGTTATGAATGCTAGAATTCGTCTGGCCTCCCACTTGGTTCTATTCCCTGCGTGAGTCGGTCCAAGGTTTGACTCTTCAAAACCCCGAGGAGTGCCGTACCGTTGATATAAGAATTGGAGGTCGCAACACCCTTTCAGCAGATCATCATTTTTCACCTTCCGACTAATGCTCAGCAGATCCAGAAACCCATGTGGAGATACCGGTCTTGGTGAGAGCAGGTATTGCCCTCTTAATTTCCCATTAAGTCCTGCATAGCCCGCAATTTCCTCTAATGTGGGCGTCAATTCAAAGTCAACAAAACGGAACACATTGCGGGTCGGATCCCAGAAAGATACCAGTGCCTTGATGATGTCTTCCCTTGGCTCGATATTCAACAGATCAACCAAACCTCCCAAAATTCTCCCTACGACCTTTTTGCTACTGTCTTCCAAATCGTTCCACCATATACGGAGTTGCTGAGGGACCTCACTAAAGATCGAAAATGATTTATTCTGATTCGTGCTCATCCTGCACATTTATTAAGGTAATTTAAATAAGAAAACAACTTTGTTTTGCTAAAAATAAAAAAAAATAAAAAAATCAGTTTTCAATCACGGCCTTTCAACGTCTCGGGGACGAAGGCTTTTAAGGCTGTGGGGTAAATTGATCGAAATCAAAATTGACCCAAAGGTGGCCGTTTATACGAAATTAGCCTTCCGGCGTCCCTTTCGGGAACATTCGGCTATTTTTTAAAAAACAGCGTCACCGACTTATTTAGTACAAAAGTTAGTTTTGATTTTTCGGCCATTTTTTCAAAAGGTGAAGTTGGACCCGATGGAGGTTGCCTACGTATCTCACATCCAATGAGAATCAAACCCACGTAGTTCGGTTTTGACGAAACAAACGACATTATTTATTCATTTTACTAAAGGAAAACAAATAAGTTATTTCTACCTTAAGAACAAAACACATTTTTTTTCTTTTTTTTTTTCTTTTTTTTTTTTCTTTTTTTTTTTTTTAATCTCTAAAGCCGGTCAGCATGCAAGTCTATAACAGATAAATGCGCAAGACAAACAGGATGCAGCAGGATAGTCTGTTCATTTCAGGTCACCTGTCCTAGACGGACTCAACCCCCGTGTTGAGTCCCCTAAGCCAAAATGCGACATGATGCAAATAAACGTTTCCTACTAGGGATCCGGCATGAAGCTTTGTTATTCTAGGTTTAAAAACCTGGGTTTATTTGTTCTAGACTTGGCTTACCCGAGCGGACAGCTCGAGCCGAGGAGGAGGCAGCAACCCGGAAATACAGAAGCTTCACCGGTTTTGCAACTTATCCAAACCTCGTTCTAAAATGGGAATTAGACACTATACGAAAAGAAGTCACACGAAGTGCACCCTTCTTCATGATTTAGAAGACTCGGAGAGGAGATTGGTTCCGGCACAATTTATATGTACAGTTCACAAAATATCAAAGCAGTAAAAACAACATTTGCACATTGATGCCAACATGTAAAAGAATCAGATAATAAAATATGCCAAATACAACAGTTATTCCAAGCTCGAATTCTAAAGTTGTCCCCAGCAGAGTCGCCAGAGCTGTCACACCTCTTTTTACGCACCCGCGAGGATGCAAAGAGTTTTTCCAATTAAAGGACAATCGAGATGGGATTTATTTTAATTATTTCAGAGTCGCCACTTGGGAGATTTATGGTGTCCCAAGTCACCGGCTAAATCCCGAATCGAGGAAAAGAATGACTCTATTTAACAGTCCGCGAACCAGAAACCCGGATAAGGAATTCTATTAACCCGGGAGAAGGTATTAGGCATTCCCGAATTCCGTGGTTCTAGCACGGTCGCTCAACTGTCGTGTTTGGCTTATCTATCCGCTTTTTACAATTATGTACTTAGTGCAAGTTAATATCCCTTTACCGCTTTTATTATTGGTTATGATTTACGAAAGAGAAAGTAGCTTAAAAATATGCTTTCGAATCACGTCACATGAAATGCACCCGGATCCTCGACATATTCTTATTCAACATTTCGGGGTTTGGATTCGGGTCGCATGAAATGCACACCCGTATTTAAGAAGATAGAACTAAAATATGCGCCCGGATCGACTACTTATTTACATTGTTGTGAAGGGCGTGACATTTGTTAAGAAACGACGCATCTCAACATCTAAGTATTTTATATGTACATTTATGTACATCTGTGCGATTAATGTAACCATTGGGCGAGGAGCACCTTTGATTCGAATCTAAAGCTAACTACATCCCGTTGTATTTTACTTAAGAGTTGATTCCAAATTATTTAAAACTTGCTACGAACCACACCACATGAAATGCGCCTGTGGTTCCTGACACGCTTTGTTTACTCTTGCCCAAAATTGGGGTCGGGTCACATGAAATGCGCCCCGACTCTTTTTAATCTAATTACGTCATTCCGTTGAGTAACAACTCCCTAGCTAATCTTGCTTTTAGCATAAGGTCTAACGTTAACAGATTTGGAGATTACACACACGAGCAGAGAAGATTGAATAGAGATACAACAGACTAATTCAGGTTTACGTGCTTATCTAACGACAGTGTATCTTTGGCCTAGCTACACTTTTCCATAACCAAGACTAGCAATACAAGCTTAATTGGAGAATAACAGAATGTAGTTAAACATAAGAACTTTAGACGACTACGTGTTTCAATAGACTTTATGCATAAGCTTCAAACTTCATTCTTTTCGAACCAAGGAACTACAATAACAGAGGTGTGTACCTGGAATGCGGAAGAACAAGGAAGAGTGAGCAATGGCAATGCAGCAACAGTACAAGAACAGTAACAGCAACAGTAAACCAGTAACAACCAATAGACCAGCAATCAAATAGACCAACAGCCAATAACAAACAATGGCAGCAATCCAATGGCAATTACAGCCAAGTAGCACAGCAACAAACAACCAAGAAGAACAATACTGGACCAGCCTCAACAACACTGAACCAGCACAATGTTGGACCAAGCAGCAACAAACAGACCCAACAGCAACAAAAATAATGAAACAACAGCAACAACCAACCCAGGCAGCAACACTATAGACCAGCCAACAACCAACAATGGAACAACAGCACCAATCAACCCAGGCAGCAACACAACATACCAGCCAGCAACACAAACGACCAAGAGCAACAACACTACTGACCAACAGCACCAAATGAACACCACAGCAACAACAATGGACTAGTTAAAACAGTAGCATAGCCACAGCACTGGACCAGCAGCCACACAGACACAAACACCACAACAACAATGGCCAAACACTCAACCACTGAAGCAAACAATCGAAGCAGTGACCACAAATCCAATGAAACAGTAGCCTTTCTCTCTGTGTCTTTCTATATGTGTATCGAAATGTATGCTCGCTGTCTATTTTCTCCCTAAGTACTCTCTCTAGCTATGACTGTGTTCTCTCCAGGTATGCCTGTTATCACTGTCTATCTTCTCTCTAGTTACTCTCAGGTATTCTCCAATCTCCTCTTCTGACTCCCCATCTCTCCAGTTAGCCCCTTCTACTTATAGTTAGAAGAACTCCTAAAAACCAGAAGACTCAGAAACTCCCCTCTGCCCATCCCTATTCCCTGAACCCCACTATCTACTGTCCAATGTATGGACTCAAGCATTAAACAATGCTGGTGGCAGGAACCTCAGTGGGATGCCCTGCTGTGCAGGTTCCACTAGCCCTTGTATGGGTATGTGATTTAAAAATTAACCTATTAACTACAACCAATTAACCCCCTTTAATCTGAATCGAACAGTAACAAGCCCCTACACTAATGAATTGCATACAGGCAGATTCAGGGATCAATACTACGGACTAATTCCTTGACGACTTTAATCACATTGAACCTATGATTCATTTTAACTACTAAAAACAGAGGGAATTGGCCAAATAAAAGGCCTCAAAGGAGGAGAACAGATCGACTGACATGAGAAATTAAAAGCATGATAGATGAGAACTGAAACAATGAATAAAACAAACACACATATTCACACAATCGAATTAAATCGACCAAAGAAGAAATGAATACCTCGTAAGAAATCTGCCGACCCAAGCTTCGCACTAAGATTTGGAATTATTGAAGCCAAACGGGCTTTAATCAAGATGTTCTCGATTGAGAACACCTAGACTAAAGTCCCTTGGACTTCAATTATGGCTAACCCGGCTCGAATTGGGTTTCTTCAAAAACTAGGGTTCTTGGGCTCGGATTTGGGGCTTTTGCATTTCTGGTTAGATTCGAGGCAAACGAAAGCCGGCGGGGGTACGAGGGAGGCCATGTGAGGGTTTGTGGTGAGTTTGGGGTGATTTGGCATTGGTTCGAGTTTGACTCGAATCTTCAAATGAAGATTCGAGGAGCTCCGGAGTGATTCGAGGTTAGCGGAGGCCAGATTCGTGATGGGGGAGGTGATGGGAAGATTTTGGCATTGGTTTGGTGGTCATTGGCCTACCGGAACCGCCGTGAGGCGATTTCCGGCAGGCGGGGCACGGCGGAGGAGGGCGGCGTTACGCCGGGTCTTTGAGAGCTTCTGAGGGAGATGCAGGGAGAGGGGGGGGTCTGGCTTGGGGGGCGGGGTATGGAAATGAGTTTATATATGATTTGAGAAGTTAAATCCTGATCGTTGGATCAAACTTGATCAACGATCAGGATCTTCTCACTTAAACCAAACGGTGTCGTTTGGTCAAGTCATAGGCTGAACGTATTTTGGAATTAAAGGATTAATCTGGGCCGTTGGATAATGAAATCCAACGGTCCAGATCAAGCGTTACACAGGCTGAAGCTTGGACGGGTATTTGGGCTGGATTAGAGGAAATTCGTTTGGGCCTGGTTTTTAGACTAAGTTTTGGCCCAGATCGGATCTTCATGATGTATTATATGTGTATGTGTATATATATATATATATATATATATATGTGTATGTGTATATATATATATATATATATATGTATATATACATATATATATATATATACACACATATGTATATATACTAACCTATAACACCACTATTTTTTACTACAATTAACGTACATAATTACATATCACCTAAAAATGTAAATCACATGACTTCGATATCAAACACTAAAAATGCAAAACCTAGCATATATTTTTGTATTTTTAATTTAAATAAATAAACGTGCACACAAAAAGATAAAATAACACAAAATCACAAAAATCATGCCCAACACGAAACTATTTTTATTTTTGAATTTTCTGGGAGTACTTCTCAAGTAAGGCAAAAATCACGTGCTCACACTTACTTTAAATAAAACAGTATTAAAATACAACAAGGTTTAATATGTATTTTATTTCTCTAGAACTTCGATTACATCTTCGAGAATCAGTGGTGCACCTTGTCAAATTGAGAAGAGAATTTGATGAGTTCTAGGATGTAGAAGAAGAGAAAGATCAGTAATAGGCAGCAATCCAAGTAACAACATCAATGAATGCAATATAACACAGCAACAAGCTCAATTTCAGAGTAGAAGACCCAATGAATTCAGTCAAATGATAAAGAACGGCGATCAGAACAACAGAAACCCAAAATACCACTCGAGCAATAGCAATGAAACAGTAGCAGTATTTTTAGTGTATTTCAGATTTCAAATCTTCTGAACCTCTTTAATATGGCCTAAAGAGGCTTATTTATAGAGTAAATGGGAGGAAAATTTGAATTAGATATTCAGATTTTCCACCCATATTCTTTTTAATTAATTTCAGTTTGGTATATATGAATTAACCGTGAATACACTTGGACCCCTGCTAGAAGGTTCTAGTGTATTCCATATTATTCCATTTAGGTGCAAATGCCTTTATTACCCTCACTTGCTAGTATTTTTTACCTATTTACGCTTTAGGTATACCTAAAATGTTCTTTAATATTTAACTAATTACATCAAAACCAAGTAGATTTGTCTTAAATGCCCTTAGCCTTTTCAAATTGTTTCCAGAATACCATTTACTCTTTCTCGTTTTACCCCTATGTTTTATTCTTATTTACCCGACCAACCTCTAGGTTAATTAGACCAAATAGCCCTTTTAAATTAGTACAGAATCGAATTACACAAATAACCAATATACTCAATTTGAGACTAAATGACCAATTCAACTTCTAAGTTGCAGAAATAGCCAAAATTAAATATCTTACGCATATAGTCAATTTGAAACTAAGTGACCAATTCCACTTCTAAGTTGCAGAAATAGCCAAAATTAGACATGTTCAAATTAATAATAATTACCCTAATTAACCCTTTATTTAATTAGAAGCTCAAAAGAGTCAAAAGTTTAAATTATATTGCAATGTTAACCAGTATTAGACATCTTACAAATACAGCCATATAATGATTAAACGCTCAATTAAAAAGATTCAGAGGACAAAAATGGATATAAGTTGAATCTCTTAATAGATTTGTTCAATCGGAGTTAGAACTATTCAGGTAAGACACTTAATTGGTTATAAAGCATGCAATTTATGACTTAAATCATGAAAGAAGCACATAGTCAGGTATACAAACGGGTTTGAACATGCAACAGACTCAGGTTGTATTCAAGAAGTTCAGAAACAAAAGAATAAAAGAAGTTGAGAACCAGAAACAAAAATAGAGAAAAAGTAGGGTTTTAGGTACTTAGCTTATTTCGTATGTTTTCCTTTTCCTTTTCTTTCCTTCTTCTTTCTTCTTTTTCTTCATTTATCTTTTCTTCTCTTCATTTTCCAGCATTAGATGGCTCTGAGGCCTTTGTTCTTTCTTTTCTTGGTTTTCCAGCGGTCTTATCGAGTCTTTGTGTCAAGATTCTTAAGGACAAGGGTATGGATTTATTAGGTTGGTTTTCTGGACTGAAAGTGTTCGCCGGAATAGGGTTCAATATTCGAGACGATTGGGGCTTATTCGAGGGATTTGGCCTAGTGGGGGTTGAAGAGGACGAAGAGATGGTCCTGGGGTGTTAAAGGTGGAAGGTGATTCATAAGTTGATGGTCACCGGCTAGGGTTCCAACGAACCAATTTTCTAGATTTGAGACGATGAAGGGATTTTTGACCGGAACTAGGGTGATGGGGTGAAAAAGGAGGAGGAATAATTTTAGGAGTGTGGAGGTTGGTCGAAGAAAATGACCAGAATTGAACCACCAGTAGCGTTCCGGTGGCCCAAGTAGAGAGAAGTGGGGGAACGATGGCGGCTAGGGTTTCTGATGGGGAAGAAGGTAAAGGGGCGGAAATGAATACAATACACATTAGGTGTATTGATATACTCAAAATGTATGGTGATTTCCAACGGTTAGATCAAGACAGATGAAGGGCCAGGATTCATTTGCTATCAAACGACGTCGTATGGTTAAATGAGGCTCTCAATTTTATCCATTAGATTAGCCAATTGAACGGTCCTGGTCATTTATGACTAATGGCATCGTTTTAATTACTATACAACCGCTATTCCTGGGCTGTTTGATCAATTAATCAACGGTCCAGATTAAGTTCCTTTAAACGGTGTCGTTTTGGTTACTTCGATTGGGCAGTTCAGTCACTTATTGTTTGGTCCTGGAACGTGTATATTGTATTTTGGGTTATTGACTTTGGCCCAATTGTTTTCTTTCCTTTCTTTTGTATTTTCTTAGTTTGTATTATATTTTTTCATTGTATTTTTATTGTATTTTTGTATTTTCTTATATTAATATCTTATATTCTTCTTCTTTATTTGTATTACTATTGTTTTACTATTCCTCATATTTTCTCTGTATTTTTCTTTTGATTATTCTAATTCTCTAGAATTAAAGAGTAATCTTCCTATTTTTGGTATTTTCTTTTTAATTTTTTTTAACTTTCTTATTATACTTTGGATAATTTCTTATTATACTTTGGTATTTTCATATTTAATACGGGAAATGTATTTTTGTTTTAATTCCTTTCAACAATAAAACAAATACTGGTATTTCTACATAGTTATCAATAAATTGCACACAAAATTTATTTTTTACTATATTTTTTGGAATAATTTGCTTTGGGGCATAAATCACGTGCTTATACTTTGTGATTAACTCGAGCATACAAAGAAAATCAAACTCCGTAGTATACCCGTGTACAAAATGAAGATCACTCTTGACCTTCACAAGACTACTCTTAGCCTTAGTGTTTTCACTCTTGAAAACAAGACTTAGGACTCTTCCTAAATCAGAACATGCACTCACACGCGTTTTTAACTTTATGACACAAAGGAAATAGGCTCTGTCAATTTATAATACATAAACCAGGTCCATGTTTACAATAGTTGCCCCATTTTAGGCCTCAACACTTGCCCACTCAGCTCACTAATTTACTTTAGTGTAGTTGACACCCTCAACTACTAGGATCATGTAAATCATGCTAAAGATATTTGGATCATGGCCTCCAAAAATGAAGCTAAATCCTGCCAGCATTTTAGACAAACACAACTGCTGCCCATACACAACATGTGCTGGTAACCGCCATTGAGCTGGTCAATTCCAATGTTGCTGCCCAATTTCGTGCCTTGGATTGGACCAGATCCAATACCATTGTATTCCAGCTGCATTGTTCCCCAATTTGCCTTGTCATTTCCACGAACTTGTCCCGTTTTCCACAACTCAATGCCATGCCAAATCTGCCCGCGCACTGCCTTCCCGTTGCACATTTGCTTGCCTTTGCCTATCCGTTTCTCTCTCTCATTGGCATCACTGCCTCATGCCTTGATTCCTTTTCCATCATCAAGTGTCACCCTTAGCCCGCAACCCATTGTCAAGCCCTTGTTGCCTCACATCCATTCAAAGCCTTAGCCATCGCTTGCCCGTTTCCCTTTTTGACTTTGGTGCTGCTCGCATACCAATCTTTCCAACACTCTTGCTGCAGCATGACAACACTCTTGTTGTCAAGTCGAACTTCATTGGCGGAGGTCTAACAATTAGCTACCTAATATATTTTTACTTGATTGATAAAGGTTCGATTCTTCACCTTACAATTTTGTCCCTCATTTTCCTAAATTTAGTTTAAAAGGTAAAGAACAAAGAAGAAAGTAATGGTTGAGGTGGTTAATTATGTTTGCTAAACGTTAGCTTCATTTAGTTATTATAATGTGAAAACGGTTATATAAAAAGATAATTTTTGTGTTGTTTGTATATAGCTGTTACATGAGACTGGAGAGGGGGTGCAAAATAGGTAAAAGCAATCATCGATTGAGCAAAAATGTGAAAATATATATTTGGTTCCATCTTCTTATTAAAGAGAAGGGGTTTGTTATATTGTCTATATTGATTAAGCGCATTAGGATACTAAGAAGAACTTTGATTTAGAAAACCAGAGATTGGGTAAGGACTTGAATTATCATGAGGGGAAGGTGTTAGGCACCCCTCGAAATCCTCTAGTGTAGTTCCCGGTCATGCTATAATTATGACTTTAAGGGCAACAACAAATAGACAAGCAAGAATTACAAATACGATAGGGTTTTCACATAATGGTTGCAAGCAATTTGAAGTTAAAACAAATTTAAAGAAACTAAAATTTGAGAAGGAAACAGTTTTAAAATTCAGAATAAATGAGTAAAAAAGGGAAAATTTTCTCATAATTGCTGCAAGTAATTGAAGTTAAAAAGTAGTTAAAGAAGCTGAAATTTGAGAAAAGCAGTTTTTGAAATTAAAAAAGCAAAGGGAGGGGGAGTCCCAGGTTTATAAATAATATGGATCGCCACACACCGCACTCGGTAACTCTTTTTACACGTGATGTTGTCGCGTGGTCATCATATCCATATCTACCCTTTCCACCTTGTTAGGGTACTAAATACAGTATGGTCTCGTCTTACTTATTACATGTTATTACCCGCCCCAATCCTATCAGCCCCGGGGGTATTTGGGACTACTAATCCTAAAGGGAAGGGATGTGAGGTCTTATAGTTTCAAAAGGACAAAATTCTAAGGCGACAATCAAAACACATATGTAACAAATATGGGGGAGAAAATCATAACAGATACAAAGGTTCAAACAAACCTCCTTAAAAATAAAGAGAAACATATAGTTTGGCATGTCTTTACACGTACTGGTTAGGGTCTGTTTAAACTTAAGAGTTGTGGCAGACTGATCTGTAACATATTTCAGATAAGAACCCCAAATCAGGCCTTCCTGCTGGTTGTAGTTAATAAAACCTAATTTAAATTTATAAGTTACCCTATGACTTGCCTAAATGTTAATCGAAACCTATAGGCATGATATCTACCAGTTTCAGAAAAAATGTTTATTGATTCTAAAGAAGAGGACTTGTTAATTACAGAAAACATAAATTCTGCAGATGTTAAGCATTTGCTACTACTGAGTCTTATAAGCGAATGGTCGATTCAGATTTAGTTGATGGTTTCTATAGGCATGCTTTCTAGGTGTTACTTATTTTAAAACATTATTTACAATCGAAACAAGAGTGCAGAAGTCTTATAGTAATGGTTTCTAAATGTTGTTAGTTATTTAAACTTATTAAATGAGTTTGCCTAGTGATAGATGCACATGCAAAATTCAGGAAGTCCTATAGTCATAGTATCTATATGATATGCAGCATTTCAAAGATGACTTATAGACATGGTCTCTATATAATGCAGAAATGCAGAACCTATAGACATGGTTTCTATATGAAATGCAGAATCTATAGACATGGTTTCTATATGAAATGCCTAACCTAGACATGATATCTATATGAAATACAGAAAGAAAGGTTGAAAGCAGGATATAAGTGCAGAAGTATAATAATCACCCATGAACATGATATCTACCATTTTTTGCATGCATGATTTACCCTCTCCTTTTCACCAAAGCCCTAATAGTTATTACAAGTTATTACAGCCTCGAATGAGTAAGAGAAGGTAATATTACATCAGAGAACTGAAAAATTTACAACCAAGGAAAGCCTGATTCAGGTTTCCTATCTGAAACATGAAGTAAACCAACTCCAAAGACTAAGATCCAAAGCCTTTCTCATTTGGGGTGTGTCAGAGTTCCCTAAGAGCCTCATGGACTCCAGGCAGTGCTCACACCCAAATACATTACAAGATTGAGTCAGTGCAGTATGGAAGAGTCAGCCCTCAAGTGTCCAAGTTCAAAGGGAGCCTAAGGTCCCAAGGCAAGGCTCATGGGACGGGGGCAGAACATAGAAACTAGGAATGAGTATGAGTGTAGAGAAGGAATTCTGGGCAAAAGCAAAGATAAGCTGGTGGTCATACCTAGTAATTGGAAGTGTTGGCATACCCCCAACCAGCATGTTAGCCATATTATTTGGAGTTAGGATCTCCTAATGGATCAAGTCCAAACATAGGTAATAATTTGGATGTTGCCATGTTCTGAACTTCAACTCAAACACATAGAAGGGGAAAGGAGTGCAGTGATTCACAGTAGAAATATATGTAAAGAAATAGACATGCTAATTAACTTTAAACATAGGCACTAAAGCAGACAAGGGTGTAGAAGCTATAAAAATAAACGCATTGGTATAAGGATGAAAACCAAACTAGAACATCTATTACCAGATTCATGGAAAAAAGATAGGAAAGCAATAGTCTTGTAAAGCCAAAGTGCAAGCAAGCAATCAGAACACTGTGATTTTAAAAGAGAACTATGAGATTGTAATGTGTGAAAATGTTGAATTGAAAGTTGTTTGATTCTATTTACCGTGAATAATGTGTTAAAGAAGGTCATGTATTTATAGTGTAGAAATAAATCAGAAATAGGTAAGAAAATAGTTTGAAAATTAATTTCACAAGGTTTCCTTTTAATTAAGGTGTATTCGGCTGTATTCATGGCGTGAAACATGGGATTACAGCTGGACAGATTGTTGTATTTGATTGTATTCACAGCGTGAAACAGGGGATTACACTGTTTTTAAATGGGAAGTGAAACAATTAACATAATAGACTCCTAAAATAACTCAACAAGCTCAATTATAACACACAAAATTTGTATTTCCAGTTATAAAAAAGATTGTCAACCGAAAAATACCCCAAAAAATATAGCAATCTTCAAAGAAATTATATAATACATATGAATACATAAATTATTCATGGAATACAACAAGACAGTGAATACAATGGGAATATATTCATATATTAGAAAAATATATGAATATATTCATGGAATACAATGAGACAGTGGATATAATGAAATACATGGGAATATAACGATATACATTTAAATACAATGGGAAAGAAAGATGATAAATACATGAAATTAACATTTAATAATAGATCACGGTTGAGACAAGAAAAATTAACTAAAATTCAGTTTGACCGACGTAGATGAGTTCCATAGTTGAGAATTCAAAATATAATTCCTCGTTGTTATCTCCGTCGAAGCAATCACTAGCGTTCTCCTCCGCTGCCTCTTGAAATTCATCAGAGATTTTAGTGGCAATTTCAACCAAATATCCGAAGCTACTAAAGCTAGGGCACACATCGGATAGAACATAGGTGATTTGGGTGAGATGAATGGGGAAAGAGAATGGCATGTGTCAAAGTGGAGAGAGTAAGAAAATATTATAACTAAATAGTGTATTTAGTGGTAAAGGGTTATGAGTTAACCAAAATTAAATATTTTGTTATGAACATTAAAAGGTATCTATAGAATATAATTTTTTTAAAATAATATTTATTTTAAAATAAATAAGGTGTTAATATTTGTTATAGGGGGTAAAAAAATTTAAAAGATTCTTGAGCTACGCCTGATTTGCCAACCAAGGCCCAAACTGAATCAGTTGGCAAGGCCCATATAACGTTATCGTGATGAGCTTTACCCTTGAAACAAGAGCAATTTATGCGATATACCTATTAAAGACAAATTAATTACCCGTTTTTACCTACTCTCAAAGTTATTACACTATACATCTAGCCAATCAAAACTATTTACCCGTGTATCCATTTTTCTTATTTATTCTTCTACTACAACTATGCAGTTTAAAGTTGTCTTGTATGTTTTCTCTATATTTTTCTTTTCTCTTTCTCTAATTAGATTATATCCCTCCCTAAGTCTGTTATCAATCCCTCTTTTCTATCCTCTCTCATATATTTCAGAAAAACAAAGCTAGAAAGCAAATCTATAAGAAAAAAACGATTTCAATAGTCTCTTCTCAAAATTCTCAATATCTTTGAGTTCGATATATTTTGGATTTCTGTATATGAGATTTTTATTAACGTCACACGTGATCCTCGTGCTAATCACCTAAAAATACATGATTACTTAATTGGATGTTGTGTTCAAATATTTTTCTAAATGAACTATTTAATGAAATTCCGTGGCGGTATTATTCATTGCATAAGCTCTCATTGAGTTAATTAGATTATATGACAACTGATATTATTTCAGTTTAATAATTGAATTAGAAAAAAAAATTAAACTCTTTGCGTACAATTGTATACTATATTGGTATAGCTATATACTATACTGATATCATATGTTAGCTGAAATATTTTTTGGTTGTATTAGCTACATTTAATTGGTACACTATTTGATTTTTTTGGTAAGAGTAGAATAGTATACTATCTTGAATTTTTTTTTAATTTTGAGTCAGTTTGGTTGAGACCTAGAGCTGATTTGAGGTGGTTGAGATCGAAATTTTGAGTTGAAAATCGAAGAAGAACACAACTATAATAATAATTGAAGAAAAACATTGTTACCTAACAGTATACCGCGGCAGTATACTAATATACTATATGAGTATATAGTTATACTACAACAGTATACCATTATAGTATACAAATATATTGTTATGGTATACTATAATGATATGCAAGATATTGTAACAATATGTTGTAATAGTATACAATATACTATAATAGTATACTTATTACCCGTAAATTCACTTGCATTTTCCCTTTTAATTTGTTTTAAGCTTTTACCTAGCGTGAGCAGCAAATTAAAAATGCAAAAATAAAATAAAATTATAGTATGCTATATAATGTGACGGTATACTCTTACAATTAGATCATTTTAGAATTTTTTAAAATTTTTATTGACAACTAATATTATTTTAGTTTAATAATTGAATTAAACTTTTTTAACTCTTTGTGTACAATTGTATACCACATTGGTATAACTATATACTATACTGGTATCAAATGTTAGTTAATATTTTTTTGTTGTATTAGCTATATTTAATTGGTACACAATTTGATTATTCTCTAATAATAATATATATATAAAAGAATAATAAAAAATAGTGAAAATAGTAAATGAAATTAGATTATGAAGAGAAAAGAAATACAAAAAAAAAGAATGTTAAATGAAATTAGAATAGGAAAAAGAAAAAGAAAGAAGAAAAGGAGAAAAAAGAAAAAGAAAAAGAAAAGAAGTATAGAAATAAAAAGAATTGGAGAACAAAGAGAAAATTCCACACAAAACCTAGTATGGGTAGAAAACGTAGTTAGTTTATGGGTAAAAAAATAAATGAGTAGACAAAGATAAATAATTTTATTTTTTTGTGTAACTATGTCAAACCCCCTTGAAACAAATTAATTAGATGGTTTTCTTTAAGAACTTGGTCTCTGATTATTTACTTAGTTTAGTAATTCACGTAATGTTGAGTTGTGTTATATTTTCAGTGAAAAATACGAAAAAGAAGACTATGGTATCCTATATTAACCGGGGGGGGGGGGGGGACAAAAACTTAGGTCTTCCTAAACTCATTATAGAGCAGTTTAAGGCTACATGCAAGAAACATTTTTTTTAATATGCCATCTCAGCCTCAGAACAACAAAATCAAGTGGGACACAGAAAGCTTTAATATAAAAGGTAAATCAAGCACCATAATTCAAGACCTCCTCACGGTGACAATATTGCACCCCCATATAATTTCAATAATAGTTGGATTTAAAGAGGAAAAAATGCAAGAAATCCAGGGGGGTGGGGAAAATATTCTTCAACAACTCCCAAGTGTAAAGCTGACTTAACTAGTCACTTCTAATCACAAAAGCTAAACCAACCACCAAGAATAATCCAATCTTGTACAAACCCTTCTTTGATGCATGTATCCTAAGCTGTCTTGGGCTTGAGGGTCTTTTTCTTTGGTTGCCTCCGGTTAATCGAGTTCTTCATCCCCACAAAAAACAGCAATGCACCAACAAGTGACACGCTCTGCAACGACACAGAATCGATTGATTAATGTTATGTGCATTTCACTCATCAAAGTAAATAAAAATTAATTTGACCGACCTGCAGGAACTCTTGTAGAAGAGTAAAATATTGTGGTCCTCCAAAGTTAAGGTTGCAGATATCGTGCAGTAGTGGAGTGGCCAACATCAAGTAACACATCTGCAGTACCAAATATAGATGATTGAATGTTTAAAATAAATGAAGTGTCAAGTCCAAGAGATTGAAATTCCTAACCAGTAGAACAGCACCAGTGAAGCTGCCAAATACAAATAGCAATCCACCCAATCCTTTCAGAGCCATGAATAATGCTACCACATGACTAACCTGGAAAAAGTGATTCACAAATGTCATACCACTATCTATCTTTAAGAAGAAAGAAATATAATTCAACTTATGTAGCCAAAAAAAGGAAGCATAACAACAAGAACCATTACATCAATTTTTGGTGTCGCTGCACCCAACTTGGATTCAAGAAAATCCTGCAGACCAGCCACTTTGGGAGCCAATTCCTTTGCAGCAGGCCCACCATCTTCCCCAAATTCATGGAACCTGCAAAATCACATTCCACAGTCATTGAATGCGTCGGCTCGGAAGAAG
Source organism: Nicotiana noctiflora (assembly GCA_032618575.1). Lineage (NCBI taxonomy): Eukaryota > Viridiplantae > Streptophyta > Magnoliopsida > Solanales > Solanaceae > Nicotiana > Nicotiana noctiflora. The sequence goes on from JASVEL010012149.1 coordinate 211,523, forward strand.
GAAATCAGCAAGCAAGAAGAGGATTTTTAAAGGAGAAAAAAGTATGGAAACTAAAATTGTAAGATTGTTACTTCATTCTAAGAGTGGGACCATAAGAAGAAAGACGCAAACTAAGACGGAGTCCATGGAGTACCCATTGGAGAAATACTTCCACAATAGTCAAACATACTTCCACCTCTTGATGGGCTGGGGTTAGGAAGCAGTAAATAAAGAAAATCACTAGCACCGTTTTCCCACACGGTACAGTTACATTTGACTACCGCCTTGATAATTCACATAAACTTGAACCAAAAACTAATCACAGTGAGCAAAGTACTTGCAATTCTTAGATCATTAAACTTGCAACATTACCATTACTCAAGAAAATACAGTAATCTAATGAACCTGCAGCATAACATATAATTTACAGCTTGAGAATGAAAGTTGATTTGAATATATTAAAGTTGAATCTAAGGATGGAATGCTCTTGCTTATTAGAGTAAAGGAGAATAAGTCTACAACAGAAAGGTGAGAACCACTACAGACAAGAACATAAACTAGCAAATATAGCATTAGCTATCTCAATATCCTTTTAAGAACTGAAAGGAAAAGTTTCAGCCAGAGCTGAACTATTTTCCTTTAATAGAAGCAAACAGAGATCCCACAACGGAAGGCATATCTACTGAACATCAAAGCAAAAGGCCAACTTCATTCACCAACACATCCAACCAAGCAGCACCTTAGCTATCTTCGGAGAAGGAAGATAAAAGCCCGGAGTATCGTGTCCAAGACCAATATCTAACGACTAACAATGCAAACCAAGCAAAACTAGGAGCTGAAATATTTCTTTATGCAAAGAAGAATTCAGTCTGATCCTACTGTTAACAGGCTACATGTTATCTTTTACACTCGAAGACTCAAACACTTCTGGCTATCTCAGACTAGTAACGGGGCTATACCATCCTATAGATGTCTTCCAAAGAGCTCAAAGTTAATAGCTCAGTTCAAGCAAGGTTAATCGTATCTGATGGCAACTCAATCTAATCTATGATAAATAAAAAGTTGAATCATCCGTCCAACTCAAGCACAGAAAATACAGCAACACCAAAAAGATCAAGCTTCTTCCTCTTGTAATGGTAATTGCTTACACAAAGGGTAAAATGCTTTGACAGGAGCTATTTTCAATAACCAATTCGCACAAATGGGTTCGCATGCATCCACTACATAAATAAAGAACTGAAAGAAATAACTTTCAACAACCAATTAGCACATATCTGGTATACATGCACATCATATAAGAGCTCGGCCTCAAAGAAATGAAACCATTATCTGACTTTCTTTGGAAGTTCCACCCCATTTAAGAAAAGAACTAAAATTTACAAGATAACCACTCAGCCCACAGTCCAAAATACAGTTCTATACATGGGAGAAAATGAAGAGCGTAAGATAGTACTGTTAGGAAACCATGCTCCTATCCATTTGATTAAATTCAACTTAAGGACACATTGGTCAAAAGCAAATTTCAGCTACTCGGGCTCCAAGGGAAACTAAAACAGTAACTTAGACCTAACCCTGAAACATTACCAACATAAACTGCATCAAGACTGAAAACTACTCCATGCTTCCACACAAACAAGAGAAGTAATAGATCAAAAAGAAACTTCAGTAAACAGTTAAAAACATAAAGAAGAAAGAACATAATGAGCACCCCACCCTTTAAATTTTAACCACATTTTCCACCCAGCTAGGAGATTAGGGAACTAACATACAATCAATTTCATCTAATTATACATACTACAGTAATAACAATTACCTATTTTAGGACAGTTTTAAGCTTATAGCCCTTTAGCTTCCACAGATCACCAAACCCTTTTATTCCAGCTTCAACCATACACTCATAACTACACATGTATTTCAAAACCCACATAGCATATCATCATATTAAACATATTTGACTGTGTACATATGCTGGATCTATAAACACCCACATACTTTTTCCTAACTGTACCATCAATATTGACAAAAAATGCAGCAAATACAAGAAAATAAACAAAAACTACAAACTATAAAGAGCAGATCTGAAAAATAAAGAGAGATAGGAAGAAAGAATACATTTGCCAAGCAGAAAGGATGAAAACAGAAGCAAAGAGAACCCTCCCAAGAAATGAAAAGAACCCCATTTTGCTATTGCTATGACTCTCTCCAAGCTGCTGGGGGGCAAGACCGCTAGGAGAGGAGGAGGAAATTGAATGAGGAGGCAGAGCGTAGGTGGCCCTCGATTTATCGACTTCAATTTTGAATTTATTAAAGTAAGTATTGATGATGGGCGAGGTGAAGGGTTGAAGTTTTTTTTCCTTTTGTTTTGCTTGTGAATTCCTTTTTCTTCCAAACGTCCAGATTTTTTACACCAAAATAGGAAAAGTTTACTCGTATTTACCTTATTCCAATAACTTATATTTTTATTACTAAATCATGCTAAACTAATACTATAGTTTTACTTAAATAACTTGGTTTGAATTAATGTAAATACAAAGTGGGACAAATTTATAGCCACAATGACCATCTACATTAAAATGATAACTCCAAAACAACACAACGGGGCGGAGCTAAAGCTTCGGTAGCAGTTGAATCTAATATCTTTAGTGTAATCTTTATATTTATGTTAAAAATAAGTACAATTTCTTACTTTATAGCTCTGTAACATAAAAATACTAGAATTCCAAACTCAGCAACTTTAAATTCTAATTTTGTCTTTGACTATAAACTCGAGCTAAAAACATTATGACATGCACACTCATAGGTTTTTGGAACTTTCTTTTACAAGTTAACTTGATTACATATATTCTTTAAGTATTAAGTGGTAATTTATAGTCATAGCTTGAGGTATTGCATTTACTTAGAACTTGTTTGGAAAGCCACATAGAAATTATATTTGGATGTAATTATGCAGTTTGACATATTTATTTGACTAAGTAATTATTTTCTTAGTCAAAGTAATTACAAAGTTCCTTAGGATAGATGTAATTACAAAGTTGCTTTTTAGTTTCTTTCTTTTTTATTTTTATTTTATTTATATTCTTTATAGTTTTTTATTTCTATTATTTTAATTTTTTTTTAAATTTGAAATATATTTTTCTTTGCATATTATTTATCTTTTATTTCTCTACCTTTACTTCTTGTGATTTCATGTAATTGCTTATATTTTATTTTTTTTATATATTTTATTATTCTTCTTTTTGAAACTCCACCTCTTAATATTAGAAATAATGAGTCATTAATAAACATGGCATATAATGAGTAATGCAACTAAAGTGTAATTTCGTTGTAGAATGTGGTTACAAACTTATTATGTTTTCTAATCTTAATTTATTTTTATTATTATGTTGGAATTTGACATATGGTAAACTTTTTTATTGTTTCTCCTTTCTCTCTCCTCGCATACCACTCTTTCTTCCTCTTTCTTTAATCCCTAGCAGTAGTTAGGCCGGCGTCCGGCGAACCACCGGTGCCATCTCATCTTCTTTCAGTTCCCCCGACCCCACCAGACCACTCTCCTCTATGTTTCCCTCCCTTTCTTCAAACCTTTCTCAGACCAGCACTATTTTCGGCGACCGTTCCGGTGGCAGTCCCCACCTTTTCTCGACCCCGTGGTGTGTTTGTGTGTTTTTAGGTAGTAGGGCAGGCCAGCTAGTCGACACAGGCGCGAGGCATACAGCAAGTAGAACGGAGCATCACTGGACGCATCAAGTCATATTTTCGGATTTCCAGCAGGCTATATATTTTTTCGGCAACTCCCGAACAGCTTCCCGCCACGACGCAGAAGGATCTGCCTGAGTTTCAACAACGAACGACAAGAGTTGGATGCAAACGAGCTAGGTGGACGCAATACAGTCAAGCATTATCAAGACAAACTCTAGGTTATTCTCACGGGAATTGGTACCTCCCGTTTGCCTATTTACCTCTATTTTGTTAGTAAAATTGTGGTCCTTTTAGTTCTTATTAGTCTAGTCTTCGGACCTCTAGCGGCATCTTGTCTTATTCTAGCTTGTTTTATGGTGTCTGTTAGGGACTCCCTCTTGTCCGCGCAGTTATAGTGGCTGTAGTTTGGGATGGTCAAGTGAGTCCATGTCCTCGGGGCGTGCGAGGGGTGGGTCGGGAGGTAGGGCGGGGGCTAGGGGGCGGGGTGGGACATAAGAGAGGTAAAGGGAACATGGGTGTTCGTCGGTTGACAATTGGGTCATGGAACGTAGGCTCATTGACAGGTAAATCTATAGAGCTAGCGAAGATCCTCAAGAAGAGGAGGGTTAATATAGCATATGTCTAATAGACTAGGTGGGCAGGGTCGAGTGTGAGGGACGTGGATGGGTATAAGCTTTGGTACTCTGGAATCCAGAATGGTAAGAATGGAGTGGGTATTTTGGTGGATAGGGAACTTAGAGAATTTGTTGTTGAGGTTACGTGAGTGAATGATAGATTTATGATTATTAAGTTGGTGGTTTGTCAGTGCACTGTAAACGTTGTTAGTGCCTATGCGCCATATATGGGCCTAGATGAGGAGGTTAAAACGACACTTTTGGGAGGGGATGGATGAGATTATATGCCAGGTACCACCTACTGAGAAGTTATTCATTGGTGTGGATTTCAATAGCCATATTGGGTCGACCGCAGGTGTGTATGATGAAGTGCATGAAGGCTTCGACTTTGGGGTGAGGAACGGAGGAGAAATCTCGCTACTGGACTTTGCTAAGGCTTTTGGGTTGGTGGTGGCTAACTCATGCTTCCCGAAGAGGGAAGAGCATTTGGTTACTTTCCAAAATGTAGTGGAAAAGACTCAGATTGACTATCTCCTCATCAGGAGGCATGAGAGAGGGTTGTGCAAGGATTGCAAGGTAATCTCAGGTGAGATACTCGTCACGCGACATAGGCTCTTGGTGATGGACGTTAGTATTATGGTGAAGAGGAGGAAAATGTCTGCTCGGGGAAGACCGAGAATTAGGTGGGGAGCCTTGACTAAGGACAAAGCTCAAGAGTTGGAAGAGCGATTGTCAGTTATGGTAGCTTGGAGGAGCAGCGGTGACGCGAACTCTACATGATCAATGATAGCAAACTGTATAAGAAAGGCTACGAAGGAAGTGTTAGGGGTCTCGACGGGCGTCTCTGGCAGGCGTAGAGGAGACTGGTGGTGGAATGAAGTGGTACAAGGAAAAGTGGAAGCAAAAACGAAGACATACCGGAACTTAGTGGGGAGTATAGGTGAGGGGGAAAAGCGAGCATGCATGAAGAGGTATAAGGTAGCTAGGAAGGAGGCGAAGCGGGCGGTCTTAGAGGCTAAGACTCCGGCTTATATTCGTATGTACGAGGAACTAGGGGAGAAAGGGGGGGGGGCGAATAAGGTATTTAGGCTGGCCAAGATGAGAGAGAGGAAAGACCGTGATTTAGACTGAGTCAGATGCAACAAGGACGATGATGGTAGAGTATTGATGGATGAGTTCCAAATTAAGAGGAGATGGCAAACTTACTTCCAAAAACTTCTCAATGAAGTAGGGGATCGGGATATTGTGCTCGGTGAATTGGAATATTCCGAGAGTCACTGTGACTTTGGGTAATGCAGGCGCACCAATGTTGAGGAGGTAGTGAGAGCTATGAGTAGGATGAGTAGGGGCAAAGCGACCGGGCCTGATGAGATCCCGATAGAATTTTGGAAGTGTGTGGGGAAAACATGATTGGAGTGGTTGATTGGGTTGTTAAGTGTTATTTTTAAGGCGAAGAGGATGCCGAGTGAGTGGAGGCGGAGTACGATGGTTCCATTGTATAATAACAAAGGTGATATATAGTGTCACGACCCGGATTTTTCTCCAACATCGGGATCGTGATGGCGCCTACTCGTGGTAGCTAGGCAATCCACTGTACTCATACTATCCTGTTTTAACACAATTTTAAATAAACAAATGCGGAATACTTTATCGAAATAGAATTAACTACTTACAAAGTGAAAATCATACCTGAAATCCTCTACCCAAGACGTGGAGTCACCAACTCACGAACTACTATGGAATACTACACATAAAAGTCCGAAGGAAATATAACATAATTCTGTTTGTCTCGGAACAAAGAGACTACAGCTAATAACATAAATAAAGAGAGAGACGCCGGGCCTGCGGACGTCTGCAAGCTACCTCGGTCTCAATATGATCAACTCCCACGAAATCGATTTACTGCTGCTGCTGCTCCTGATCGTAACCTGGACCTGTGCAAAAATGCACGAAGTGTAATATCAGCACAACCGACCCCATGTGCTGGTAAGTGCCTGGCCTATCCCGCGAAGTAGTGACAAGCCTAGGACCAGACACTCACATAAACCTGTGCAATTCAATATGTATATGTATACCACAAAATAACAAGAAATAATCAAGTATTAACACAATAAGGAATATCTTAAAGAATTCAACAATTAACTATAGTTAATAAATTCACAAGGAAAAACAAAGTATAATGTAAACACAAGTAATATCAATTCAAGAAATAGCAAGCAGTTGCACGGCATCACCCTTCGTGCTTTTACTCTCATCCTCACCAAATAAACAAATAAAGTACACGGCATCACCCTTCGTGCTTTTACTCTCATCCTCACATCCATAGTACGGCATGATCCTTCGTACATGGTTCAATAAGAGGGCACGGCATGATCCTTCGTGCATAATCAATAAATAAACATGGCACGGCATTAACCTTCGTGCATAAATAAATAAACATGGCACGGCATCACCCTTCGTGCATTATCACTCTTCCTCACCCAAATAACAATCACGGTTAAGGGCAAAGAAAGAAAGCAGTAATTCATAAACCGTCCCATCAAGGGCAATCAATAATTATCTTCACAACAAGTCCCAACAAGGGAGAATAATAACAATTCATCTGTAATATATCTCAAAATAATCATTTTCCAACGACTCACGGTCATACTAGACGCCAGTGTATGGATGCTCGTCACCACAACCCATACACCGCACTCGATCACATAACACATAACACATAATCCTATTCCCTCAAGCTAGGATAGAACAAACACTTACCTCGAGTGTTTATGAACAATTCAATCCGTGGAAATGTCTTTTTCTTTCAACTTTGGCTCCAATCCAATCGTATCTATACATAATTGATTTAATATCATCAATACTACTCAACAAACTAATTCTTAAGACCAAATACATCTTTTACAACATTCTGCCCGAAATAGTGAATTTCAACCCCGGGCCCACATGGTCGGAACTCGGGGTTAGGACCAAAATCCGGTTACCCATCCCCCACGAGTTCATGTATATGATTTGTTTCAAAATCGGACCTCAATTCGAGGTCCGAATTCCCCAATTTATGAAAAACCCTATTTTCTAACAAAAACAAGAATTCTACCATGAAAATCATTGATTTCTTATGAAAAACATGTTTAATGATGTTAGGAATTGAAAGAATTAAGTAAAAAGTGACTTACAATCGTTTTGATGAAGAAGAAATCCGTGAAGAATCGCAAATGGGTGTTTTTGTTTTGTAAAAAGTGAAGAAATGACTGAAATTCGTGTTTTACGGGTCTCTGTGTTCGCATTTGCGAACATGGGTTCGCAATTGCGAACCCCGACCAATTTCTGGAGTTTGAAAAATAAGCTAAGGCTGGGAAGTTCGCATTTGCGAACATTTGTTCGCATTTGCGAACACTGGCAGACAAAGGGGTGTTCGCATTTGCGAACAAATATTCGCATTTGCGAACACGGGCTGTATAAGGCAGTGTTCGCATTTGCGAACCAAGGCAGTATGGGGAATGTTCGCATTTGCGAACATTTGTTCGCATTTGCGAACATAGGCAGGTTCTGGGGACTTTCGCAAATGCGAACAATTTTCCGCATTTGCGAACAAGGCTGGGTCAATGGGGCTTCGCATTTGCGATAAAGGTTCGCATTTGCGAGCCTTGCCTTACACTGTCCCCTTCACAATTGCGAGAAATACTTCGCAATTGCGAAGCCAACAGCTGGGTGAAAAACCAGCAGTGCAAAAATTCAGAATTTCATCCAACGCCCTATCAAATCTTTACTCGAGCCCCCCGGGCTCCAAACCAAACATGTACACAACATCAAAAACACATTATGAACTTGTTCATGCGATCACATCGCCAATATCACCTCTTTTTCATCAAATCAAGCCTCAAATTCATGATTTTCATACATTTGGTTTTCAAAACTTTCAAACTTGGGACTCAAGGTCCAAAACATCTCAAACGACATCCAAATGTCACCAAACTTTACGGAAATCACATATATAATATTTAAGACTTGTACCGGGCGTCGGAACCAAAATACGAGCCCGATACCAAGGTCAATTAATTTATTTCCTTTAATAATTACATCAAAAACAATTTCACATAAAAATTCATAACTTGGGCTCTAGGCCTCAGAATTCGACTCCGGACACATGTCCAAGTCCCATATTTTCCTACGGACCTCTCGAGACCATCCAATCTCGGGTCCGGATCCGTTTACCAAAAATATTGACCGAAGTCAACCATATCAATATTAATATCATTTTTATCCAAATTTCTCATAGAATTCATATTTTCTATCACAAAATCTTTCCGGCTACATGCTCGGATCATGCACGTAAATCGAGGCAACATAGAATGAGGTTTTCAAGGCCTCGGAAGCTCGAAATGATTAATAAAATAAGTGATGACCCTTTGGGTCGTCACAATCTCCACCTCTAAAACAACCGTTCATCCTCGAACGGACAAAAGAAAGAAGTACCTGAGTTAGGAAACAAGTGTGGGTAGCGGCTCCGCATATCAGACTCGGACTCCCAGGTCGATGCCTCAGGAGGCTGACCTCTCCACTGAACACGCACAGAAGGATAACTCTTCGACCTCAACCGTCGAACCTGCCGGTCTAGAATAGCCACCGGCTCCTCCTCGTAAGATAGATCATTGTCCAATTGGACAGTACTGAAGTCTAACACATGTGTGGGATCGCCGTGGTATCTCCGAAGCATAGATACGTGAAAAACTGGATGCACGGCTGATAAGCTAGGCGGCAAAGCTAATCTGTAAGCCACCCCTCCCACTCTGTCTAAAATCTCAAATGGACCAATATACCTAGGGCTGAGCTTGCCCTTCTTTCCGAACCTCATCACGCCCTTCATAGGCGACACTCGGAGCAATACTCGTTCACCAACAATGAAATATACATCTCGAACCTTACGATCCGCATAAGTCTTCTGCCTGGACTGAGCTGAACGCAATCTCTCCTGAATAGTCTTGACCTTATCCAAGGCCTCCTGAACTAAGTCTGTACCCAACAACCGAGCCTCTCCCGGTTCAAACCATCCAACCGGTGATCGACATCGCCTACCATACAATGCCTCATACGGAGCCATCTGGATGCTAGATTGGTAACTATTATTGTAGGCGAACTCTACTAATGGTAGAAACTGGTCCCACGAGCCTCCGAAATCAATAACACAGGCTCGAAGCATGTCCTCTAGAATCTGAATAGTCCTCTCGGACTGGCCATCCGTCTGAGGATGAAATGCTGTACTCAACTGAACCTGGGTGCCTAACTCCTGCTGGACCGCTCTCCAGAACCGCGAGGTAAACTGCGTACCCCGATCAGAGATAATAGATACTAGCACTCCGTGGAGACGAACAATCTCCCTAATGTAAACCTCTGCTAACCTCTCCGACGAGTAGGAGACAGATACTGGAATAAAGTGTGCTGATTTGGTCAGTCTAAAACCAATGACCCAAATAGCATCAAATTTCCTCCGAGTCACAGGAAGTCCAGTAATGAAGTCCATAGTGATCCGCTCCCATTTCCACTCGGGAATTTCAATCCTCTGGAATACACCACCAGGTCTCTGGTGCTCATATTTCACCTGCCGACAATTTAGACACCGAGCGACATACGCAACGATATCTTTCTTCATTCTGCGCCACCAATAGTGTTGCCGTAAGTCCTGGTACATCTTCGCGGCGCCTGGGTGAATAGAATACCGCGAACTGTAGGCCTCTGCTAAGATCAACTCTCGAATTCCTTCGACATTGGGCACACAAACTCGACCCTGCAATTTCAATACCCCATCATCATCTAGATTTACCCGTGTGGCACCTCCCCGCTGTACTGTATCTCTCAACTCACGCAAATGAGGATCATCAAATTGCCTCTCACGGATACGCTCTAATAAAGAAGAACGAGCGACCGTGCGGGCTAACACCCTGCTAGGCTCAGAAATGTCTAATCTCACGAACCGGTTGGCTAAGGCCTGAACATCTAGAGCTAATGGTCTCTGATTGACCGGAATATATGCAAGACTACCCATGCTGGCATACTTTCTACTCAATGCATCGGCCACCACATTGGCCTTACCCGGGTGATATAATATAGTAACATCATAGTCTTTTAGCAACTCTAACCATCTCCGCTGTCGTAGATTCAACTCCTTCTGTTTGAACAAGTATTGTAGGCTTTTGTGATCAGTGTACACCTCACATGTCACACCATATAGATAATGCCTCCAGATCTTTAAGGCATGAACCACTGCTGCTAACTCAAGATCATGAACTGGATAATTCTTCTCATGTATCTTTAACCGCCTCGAAGCATAAGCGATAACCTTACCATCCTGCATCAATACCGCTCCAAGCCCTGTATGAGATGCATCACAATAAACTGTATAAGGCCCTGTACCTGTAGGTAGTATCAACACCGGTGCGGTGGTCAAGGCTGTCTTGAGCTTCTGAAAGCTCGCCTCACACTCCTCTGACCACTGAAACTGGACACCCTTCTGGGTCAACCTGGTCATCGGGGCTGCAATAGAAGAAAACTCCTCTACAAAACGACGGTAGTAACCTGCTAATCCCAAGAAACTCCGGATCTCAGTCACTGAAGCTGGTCGAGGCCAATTCTGGACTGCCTCAATCTTCTTTGGGTCTACCCGAATACCTTCCACTGATACAATGTGACCCAGAAATGCTACCGAACTCAGCCAGAACTCACATTTAGAAAATTTGGCATATAGCTGGTTATCTTTCAGAGTCTGAAGAACCACTCTGAGGTGCTGCTCGTGCTCTTCCTGGCTGCGGGAGTACACCAGGATGTCATCTATGAAGACTATCACGAACGGATCTAAGTAAGGCTTGAATACCCGATTCATCAACTCCATGAATGCTGCTGGGGCATTGGTCAACCCGAAGGACATGACCAAGAACTCATAATGCCCATATCTAGAGCGAAAGGCTGTCTTAGGAATGTCAGTCGCCCTGATCTTCAACTGATGGTAGCCTGACCTCAAGTCTATCTTAGAGAATACCCTCGCTCCCTGGAGCTGGTCAAACAAATCATCAATCCTCGGCGGTGGATATTTATTTTTGATAGTCACCTTGTTTAACTGCCGGTAATCAATACACATCCGCATCGAGCCATCCTTCTTCTTTACAAATAATACAGGTGCTCCCCAGGGGGAAACACTGGGCCTGATAAAGCCCTTCTCAAGAAGGTCCTGCAACCGATCTTTCAACTCTTTTAACTCCGGCGGGGCCATACGATAGGGTGGAATAGAGATGGGCTGAGTGCCCGGTGCCAAATCAATACAGAAATCAATATCCCTGTCGGGTGGCATGCCCGGCAGGTCTGAAGGAAAAACCTCGGGAAACTCCCGTGCAATAGGGACCGACTCAATGGAAGAAACTTCTGCGCTGGAATCACGAACATAAGCCAAATAAGCTAGACACCCCTTCTCGACCATGCGTCGAGCCTTAACATAGGAAATAACAGTGCGAACGGAGTGGCTTGAGGTACCTTTCCACTCTAGTCGGGGTGATTCTGGTAAGGCTAAGGTCACGGTCTTAGCATGACAATCAAGAATAGCATGGTATGGGGACAACCAGTCCATCCCCAATATGACATCAAAATCTACCATATCCAAGAGCAACGGATCAACACGGGTCTCGAGACCCCCAAATATAACTACGCACGAACGATGCACCCGATCGACTACAATGGAGTCACCCACCGGTGTAGCCACATAAACCGGAATATCTAGAGCATAGGCGGGCACGACCAAATACGGTGCGAAGTAGGAAGACACATAGGAATATGTAGATCCGGGGTCAAATAATACCGAAGCACCTCTCGCCACACACGAGAATAGTACTCGTAATCACGGCATCCGATGCCTCTGCCTCTGCCTGGCCGGTAAAGCATAGAATCGGGGATCCGCACCTCCCTTCCTGAGCTGCGTCTCTGGGACGACCATCAACCGGCCGACCTCTACCTCCTGGCCGGACGGTCTCCACCTCTACGGTCTCGACCTCCACCTCTATAATCTCTACCCCCGCCTCGGCTGGCTGGGCAGGCTGAGGTCAGCTGGGGCCTCGAATCATAGGACGAGGACCTCGCTCCCTGAGAGTTGCCCGCCGCTAGAGGGCAATTCCCGATAAAATGACCCGGGTCACCACAACCGTAGCAACTCTTGGGCTGATGGGGCTGCTGGCCCCGACGACCCGAATGGCCTCCACGAACACTGCGAAGAGGCCGAGCATTAATAGGAGGCCGGTCTGAATAATGCCCCGAAAACCACAATCACCCGATCCACCCCGTGAAGCTCGAAGGGCGGAATGAAAAGGCTCGGAGGACCGGCCTCTATCAAAGGATTCTCTGCCACCGGAGGAAGAACCACCAAACCTCCCGAATGACGAGGCCTCTTATCCGAAGAATAACCGCCTCCCCTAGCGAGAGCCATCTCAACTCTGCGTGCTGCATTGGCTGCCTCCTGAAATGATATGTCACTCCCCACGCCCATAGCCATCTGGAGTCTAATCGGCCGATTAAGCCCATCTATAAACCTGCGGACCCTCTCCCGCTCCGTGGGAAGTATCACCACTGCATGACGAGCCAAATCGACAAATCTCGTCTCATACTGTGTAACCGTCATAGTGCCCTGATGGAGGCGCTCAAACTGCCTCCGAAGTACATCCCGCTGAGTAGCAAGGAGAAACTTCTCCATAAATAGTTCCGCAAACTGGTCCCATGATAAAGCTGGGGACCCCGCTGGTCGAGTCAAGCAATAATCTCTCCACCAAGTCTTGGCGGATCCTGCAAGTCTGAAGGTACAGAAGTCAACTCCGTTTGTCTCCACGATCCCCATAGTCTTGAGAATCTCATGGCAACCGAATAAAAAGTCCTGAGGATCCTCTGATGCGGCTCCACTGAATGTAGTGGTAAATAGCTTGGAGAACCGATCAAGCCTCCATAACGAATCGAAAGTCATGGCCGCTCCATCGCCGGCATAAGCTGTGGTACCTGACTGAGTGGCCACAGCTGGCTGAATTACTGGTGCCTGAGGCCGAGGAGCTACTGGCTCCGGAGTATGAGCAATAGGAGTCTGGGCCCCTCCTCCAGCCCGAGAAGTGGCTGGGGCAACTGATAATAAACCCGCTCCGGCAATGCTGTCCATGAATCCCGCTATTCCGACCAAAGCATCCCGGAGATCCGGGGTAAATAAAGCCTCTCCCGGGACCCGAGCTGGGCCCATCTGGAGCCGCTGGAACCGGAACCTCCTCGTCAATCTCAATATGAGGCTCCCTCTCGGAGTAGCTGCCCGGGGCCGAGCTCTACCCCTATCACGGCCTCCGATACGGCCCTGGCCCCCGCCCCTCACGGGAGCCGCCCGGGGCTCGGGCCGCCGGTCGGCGGACGAAGAAGCGCGTGTCCTTACCATCCGCGAAAGGACAGAATAGAAATTCAATCGGTAATTGAGGAACAAGTCGCACGACAAGAAAGAACAAGTGAGAGACTCTTTCCTAACTCAATAGACTGTGGAGGACAAGTAGAGACGTCTCCGTACCTACCTCTCAAACTCTACTAAGCTTGTTCGTGAGTGGTGAGACCTATGTAACCTAGAGCTCGATACCAACTTGTCACGACCCGGATTTTTCCCCAACATCGGGATCGTGATGGCGCCTACTCGTGGTAGCTAGGCAAGCCACTCTACTCATACTATCCTGTTTTAACACAATTTTAAATAAACAAATGCGGAATACTTTATCGAAATAGAATTAACTACTTACAAAGTGAAAATCATACCGAAATCCTCTACCCAAGACGTGGAGTCACCAACTCACGAACTACTATGGAATACTACACATAAAAGTCAGAAGGAAATATAACATAATTCTGTTTGTCTCGGAACAAAGAGACTACAGCTAATAACATAAATAAAGAGAGAGACGCCGGGCCTGCGGACGTCCGCAAGCTACCTCGGTCTCAAATATGATCAACTCCCACGAAATCGATTTACTGCTGCTGCTGCTCCTGATCGTAACCTAGACCTGTGCAAAAACGCACAGAAGTGTAATATCAGCACAACCGACCCCATGTGCTGGTAAGTGCCTGGCCTATCCCGGCGAAGTAGTGACAAGCCTAGGACCAGACACTCACATAAACCTGTGCAATTCAATATGTATATGTATACCACAAAATAACAAGAAATAATCAAGTATTAACACAATAAGGAATATCTTAAAGAATTCAACAATTAACTACAGTTAATAAATTCACAAGAAAAAAGCAAAGTATAATGTAAACACAAGTAATATCAATTCAAGAAATAGCAAGCGGTTGCACGGCATCACCCTTCGTGCTTTTACTCTCATCCTCACCAAATAAACAAATAAAGTACACGGCATCACCCTTCGTGCTTTTACTCTCATCCTCACATCCATAGTACGGCATGATCCTTCATACATGGTTCAATAACGGGGCACGACATGATCCTTCGTGCATAATCAATAAATAAACATGGCACGGCATTAACCTTCGTGCATAAATAAATAAACATGGCACGGCATCACCCTTCGTGCATTATCACTCTTCCTCACCCAAATAACAATCACGGTTAAGGGCAAAGAAAGAAACAACAATTTATAAACCGTCCCATCAAGGGCAATCAATAATTATCTTCACAACAAGTCCCAACAAGGGAGAACAATAACAATTCATCCGTAATATATCTCAAAATAATCATTTTCCAACGACTCACGGTCATACTAGACGCCAGTGTATGGATGCTCGTCACCACAGCCCATACACCGCACTCGATCACATAACACATAACACATAATCCTATTCCCTCAAGTTAGGATAGAACAAACACTTACCTCGAGTGTTTATGAACAATTCAATCCGTGGAAATGTCTTTTTCTTTCAACTTTGGCTCCAATCCAATCGTATCTATACATAATTGATTTAATATCATCAATACTACTCAACAAACTAATTCTTAAGACCAAATACATCTTTTACAACATTCCGCCCGAAATAGTGAATTTCAACCCCGGGCCCACATGGTCGGAACTCGGGGTTAGGACCAAAATCCGGTTACCCATCCCCCACGAGTTCATGTATATGATTTGTTTCAAAATCGGACCTCAATTCGAGGTCCAATTCCCCAATTTATGAAAAACCCTATTTTCTAACAAAAACAAGAATTCTACCATGAAAATCATTGATTTCTTATGAAAAACATGTTTAATGATGTTAGGAATTGAAAGAATTAAGTAAAAAGTGACTTACAATCGTTTTGATGAAGAAGAAATCCGTGAAGAATCGCAAATGGGTGTTTTTGTTTTGTAAAAAGTGAAGAAATGACTGAAATTCGTGTTTTACGGGTCTCTGTGTTCGCATTTGCGAACATGGGTTCGCAATTGCGAACCCCGACCAATTTCTGGAGTTTGAAAAATAAGCTAAGGCTGGGAAGTTTGCATTTGCGAACATTTGTTCGCATTTGCGAACACCGGCAGACAAAGGGGGTGTTCGCATTTGCGAACTAATGTTCGCATTTGCGAACATAGGCTGTATAAGGCAGTGTTCGCATTTGCGAACAATGGTTCGCATTTGCGAACCAAGGCAGTATGGGGAATGTTCGCATTTGCGAACATAGGCAGGCTCTGGGGACTTTCGCAAATGCGAACAATTGTTCGCATTTGCGAACAAGGCTGGGTCAATGGGGCTTCGCATTTGCGATAAAGGTTCGCATTTGCGAGCCTTGCCTTACATTGTCCCCTTCGCAATTGCGAGAAATACTTCGCAATTGCGAAGCCAACAGCTGGGTGAAAAACCAGCAGTGCAAAAATTCAGAATTTCATCCAACGGCCTATCAAATCTTTACCCGAGCCCCCCGGGCTCCAAACCAAACATGTACACAACATCAAAAACACATTATGAACTTGTTCATGCGATCACATCGCCAATATCACCTCTTTTTCATCAAATCAAGCCTCAAATTCATGATTTTCATACCTTTGGTTTTCAAAACTTTCAAACTTGGGACTCAAGGTCCAAAACATCTCAAACGACATCCAAATGTCACCAAACTTTACAGAAATCACATATATAATATTTAAGACTTGTACCGGGCGTCGGAACCAAAATACGAGCCCGATACCAAGGTCAATTAATTTATTTCCTTTAACAATTACATCAAAAACAATTTCATAGAAAAATTCATAACTTGGGCTCTAGGCCTCAGAATTCGACTCCGGACACATGTCCAAGTCCCATATTTTCCTACGGACCTCTCGGGACCATCCATTCTCGGGTCCGGATCCGTTTACCAAAAATGTTGACCGAAGTCAACCATATCAATATTAATATCTTTTTTATCCAAATTTCTCATAGAATTCATATTTTCTCTCACAAAATCTTTCCGGCTACATGCTCGAATTGTGCACGTAAATCAAGGCAACATAGAATGAGGTTTTCAAGGCCCTAGAAGCTCGAAATGATTAATTAAATAAGTGATGACCCTTTGGGTCGTCACATATAGAATTGTAACAATTATAGGGGTATCAAAATTACTGAGCCATACTACGAAAGTATGGGAGAGAGTAGTTGAAGCAAGGTTAAGAGTGGCGGTGTCCGTCTCCGACAACCAGTTTGGTTTCATGCTGGTTCATTCTACTATAGAAACTTTACACCTTGTTAGGAGGCTGTTTGAACAGTAAAGAGATAGAAAGAGAGATCTGCATATGGTGTTTATTGACCTAGAAAAAACATATGACAAGGTTCCTAGAGAAGTTCTCTGGAGGAGCCTGAAAGCGAAAGGCATGTCGGTTCCCTACATTATGGCGATTAAGGACATGTATGATGGGGAAAAGACTCGGGTTAGGATAGTAGGAGGCGACTCTGAGAATTTTCCGGTTGATATGGGGTTACAACAAGGTTCTGCGCTCAATCTGTTCTTATTCGCCCTGGTGATGGACGCGTTAACATATCACATTCAAGGGGATGTGCCTTGGTGCATGCTATTTGCCGATGAAATAGTTCTGATTGATAAATTGCGAACCGGTGTTATCGAGGGGCTGGAGGTTTGGAGACAAACTCTTGAATCTGAGGGTTTCAAGCTTAGCAGGACAAAGACGGAATACCTAGAGTGTAAGTTCAGCATTGAGCAGAGTGAAGTGGCGTAGATGTGAGGCTGGAATCACACGTCATCCCGAGTAGAGATAGCTTCAAGTATCTTGGCTCAGTTATCCGGGGGGAGGGGAGATCGATGACGATGTTACACACCGTATCGGGGTAGGATGGATGAAGTGGAGGTTAGCATTCGGAGTACTGTGTGATAGAAGAGTGCCAGTGATTCTCAAAGGTAAGTTATATAAAGCGACGGTCAGGCTGGCCATGATGTATGGAGCTGAGTGTTGGCCGGTTAAGAAATCACATATCTAGAAGATGAATGTAGGAAAAATGAGGATGTTAAGGTGATGTGCGGGCATAGTAGGATGAATAAGATCAGGAATGATATTATTAGGGAGAAGGTGGGCGTGACTTCCATTGATGACAAGATGCGGGAAGCAAGGCTCAGGTGGTTTGGGCAGATTCAGAGAAGAAGCCTAGATGCCCCGGTAAGAAAGTGTGAATGACTGGTTGTGGAGGGCTCGAGAAAAGGTAGATGGCGGCCCAAGAAGTATTGGGGGTGATAAGGCAGGATTTGGCGATGCTCCAGATTTCCGAGGACATGGCACTTGATAGGAACTCGTGGAGGCCTGCGTAAACACTACTCTCCCCAGACCCTACTAGTGGGATTTCACTGGGTCATTGTTGTTGTTGTTGATAGATTATTTATGTCAAACATTTGAATACTGTTATGATATTATATTTATAAATATTAATTAATTTTATCAAACATGAATTCCATCATGTTCTTACGAAACATATGTTAGTTTGGTAAGTATCTAAATTAAATATTATTTAATTTAATATATATATATATATATATATATATATATATATATATATATATATATATATATATATATATATATATATTATTTTTCCAACTTTTTTAGATGCTATATTGTTAATAATTTTCTTATAATTAAGTTATTCTAATAATTTATTTTCAACTGATAATATCGTTAATCCGATCCATTTAGCTTCCCGTGAGATATTCTTGATCCTATACAAGATTACTTCATTTAAAATCTAATCTAACTTTGTAATAACACTTGTGCAACCAAATAATAAACTTGTAATTATACAGTAATCACACTATGACAAACAAATATATCGTTATAATTATATAACTGTGTAATTACTACCCTAATAATTATACCAATTCAAATTATCAATTGTCTTTTCAAAAGAAAAGATCCTTAGTAATGATGGCATGCTTTCCTTCTTTCTTTCCGTTTGAATTATAAAATGTAAAATTAAACAGAACTATATTTGGAATACTATGTGATATTAGAGAAGTTCACAATATCTAATGTTCAACGGCATGAAATGTGTTATATAAATTAATACAGAGTAATTTATTTGAGTAGTTATTAAATGTTTAACGTGATATGTAATTAAGAACATATCTAAATTGCACAATTTACCATGTATTTTTTACCAAAAGTTAGATTAACTAATTTTCTTGGTTTCTTTCTTTCTTAAAACAAAATATGACTCCTGTGCTTCTCTAGAGGCATATATATCTCGCTTGATTGGATTTTTCCTCAACAGTTTTTTCATCTCTTATTCTTAACAAAGTATTTAATTGGAAAATCACAAGTGGTATAGTATTATTATTTTACAGAATAGGACGTCCTTTAGTCATTAAAGTAATTAAATGAATCAATAAGAGAAAGCAATAATTGAGACTTGATTTATTTGGGGAGATCTAATCGATATTTAAATGCAACTATGTAAGATCTCACCCATTAAAAAATTAATTGACCTGTTGGTTGTTTAGTGATAACACAACACAATGGAACTCTAGTATTACTAGAATAATATAATTATTATGTATGTCGTTTAATCATTCTATAAAACACAACTTATTGTTTCATTATCAAGGCTAAAATTTTATTCAGAATTCAAGAATATAGTATCAGGTATTTGCAAGGTGACGTCATGTTTTGGATTTATCTTCTACAATCAATAAATAACTTATGCACGTAATAACAATACGAAGAGTATCGCCATCTCCCTTATAACTCATCTATTTTACTCTTTGAAACAAAGAATTAAGAAACAACAATAATAATCATATTATACGGTTTGTTTATCAATGATTTTTCTGTGAATTAGTATTAATAAAAGAAAAGACAAATGGTTTACAAACAGAGTTTAGTTTACATTAATATAAAGATGAATTAGAATATTAGTTTCTTAACCACAAAGAAAATCATGAATAATCTATGTGCTTGAGAAGGAGGCAATCCTCTTCAGCTTCTATAATTTTCTATTTCACAAATCCAACTTTTGCCAACTTTAATTTAAAGAGGCATCCAATGAGAACGTGCCTAACATGAATATGACATGTCCTTTTTTCTATATTCTAAACTAATACTTGCACCTTAGCATGTGATGTGGCTTTTATTAATGGAAATTTTACCACCTATAGAATATGTTAGTACCCTATTTATAATATATAAATACCTTTTTAAGATTTTACATAATATAATAACCTTTTTTATTTTGTAGGAAAAAATTTAAATTTAATACTTTCCTATATTTAAGCCTTATTAGATGGTACAAAATATTTTTCTCTCACCAATTTATGGTATAACTCCCATTTTTTGTGAAATGACGCCGCTTAATACATCTTAATACACCTAAATACAGATTTACTTTCCCATGATTTGCGCTGAAACGTTACTTTTTTCTCGCTTAATACAGCTTAATACACCTAAATACAGATCATGATTTACAGGAATCCTTGTTTGTGCGGCGTCATTTCATGTTGTATTATTGAATACAATTCGTTTAATACACTATATACATCATAAAATAACGTAAAACATATCTATATCACGTAATATAGGAAATGATTTCTATTTATTGCTAATTAGGTCTTAATGAATGCCTTTTGTGAAAAATTCTCTTTATTAATTTCGGTTTTGCGTATTTGTTTTCTGGTTCATTTACTTGAAAAAGATTTAAATTGTCAAAATTTCTATTAGCTGTGAGGTGAGAAAGATAATAAGGCAAATAGGGTGCTTTTGCTTCTAAAATCAGCTTATCTTAAAAAAGTACTTTTAAAAAATAATTTTGATGCGAAGTAATTTGTATTTAGCAAATTAATACAAAACACTTTTGAGCAATAATTAGTATTTTATCAAGGTTTTACAAAGTGCTTTTAAAAATACTAGTTTTAGAATACGCGAGTTGTGCATGTACTCGATCTCAATGATAAAAAATGACACGAATATTATTAAACTATATGATATAATTATAAAATAAAATCTTTAAATAATTTCACAAGCTCTTTAAAAAAAGAATATATATATATATATATATATATATATATATATATATATATATATATATATATATATATATATATATTAGCCAATCGGTGCAAATTATTATTTTTTAAATTACTTTGATATATGAGTTGTGCAATAAGTTTAGTAGCTCAGACAAAAATTGAATTATACGTTGACTTGTACTCTAATATCATGTAACAATACTATATTTTTGATGGCCTTAAAAATAAATTCTATTTGCTCAAGTACCTAATATAAGATTCTATGTATTTTGGTTTAGTTATCATACGGATTTATAGTTATATCTAATTAAAGAAAATAGCTTAGTAAAATGATAGTACATGTTTTCAATCTTTTAATTCAAGTAAAAAAAATACAATAAATAAACTTTAATGATTTTAAAGTTTGAATATATTAGAAATTAAGTAAATGAACCTAGTTATTCTTTTCTTATACTTAGGAAAATAAGACATTTAAGAATAACAGGGAACATATCTACTACTTGATAAGAACATTTAAGTCAAAGCCTATTTTAATATTTCGTCTAGAATTATTTTAAATCTTTGGCACTAGATGTAATAAATCCTAAAAGGAAAGAATTTTTATGACTAAAATTTTGCTCGGTTACATAAATATAGAAGTTTTTACCTAATTTGAATAAGGAAATATTTAATATACAAAATTTTGTTTGATTTCAAAGTACTAAAATTAGGAAAATAATCCAATTACTAATCCTAAATACTAGAACATTAATGAATATTCCTAACAAAAATAGAATAATAATTAAAAGGCTATTGTGATGACCCAAAAGATCATCTTCTGTCTTAGAATCCGATTTCATGTTCCAAGACCTTGGAAATCTCATTTTCTTTCTTCTCAATTTGCGTGCGCAGTCCGAACGTATTTTCGGAAAGCCTTTATATGAAAATTTAAGAAAAATATTGAGTTTTGCCTTCAAAAATTGATTTAAGTTGACTTCGGTCAATATTTTGAGTAAACGAATGCAGACTTGTGATTTGATTGTCCACAATGATCTGTAGTAAAATATGGGATTTGGGCATATGCCCGAATCGAATGCCGAGGTCCGTAGCCTGAGAAATGAATTTTTAAAAATAATTGTTAAACTAAAAATATAATAGTTTTAAGAAATTGAATAATGTTTGAACTTGTTGGTATTAGGCCCGCATTTTGATATCTGGTACAAGTCCTTCATAGTATTTATACCCTATTTGTGAAGTTTGTTGAGAAACGGAAGTGATTTAACGTGATTCGGACCTTTGGTTGAGAAAATAGGAAGTTTGAAACTATCTTGAAAATTTCATGTGTTTTGGTGTTGAATTCACAGTTCTAAGTGTTATTTTGGCGATTTGATTGCATGAGCAAGTTCGTATGATATTTTAAGACTTGTATGCATATTTGGTTTGGAGACTCGAGAGTCGGGGTGAGTTTTGGATAGGCTACAAAGTGATTTGAAACATATGAAAAATTTCTAGTATTTGCAGATCTGTAATGCAAAGTCTGGCTCGCATATACGAGCTTCGCATTTGCGATCAGTAGGGTTGGGCGGGGACCTTTGCATTTGCAAAGTTCAGCATCACATTTGCGACAGGAACAGATTGCATTTGCGAACAAGTATTCGCATTTGCGATAGTAGTAGGTCCTGGACATCTTCACATTTGCGATGGAACGCTGATCGCAAATGCGATAACTGCAACTGTTCAAAATAATTTTTGGACGGGATTTTGCATTCATTTTCCCATTTATCAAAACCTAAGCTTCAAGAGACGATTTTTCAAAGACCATTTCTTCCTCAAATCATAGGTAAATGATTCTTAACTTATTTTTTTCAATCTATTTCATCTTTTTTACAAGATTTCATCATAAAATCTAGGATTTTTATGGTGTAATTCAGTGTTTTTGGATAGAACTTAGGAATTTCGAAATTTGGGAATTTAGACCTCAAATTGAGGTCGAATTCCAAAATCTTTGTATATCCGGGCTAGGGATTGAGTTTTAGTCTGAATTTCGAGTTTTGACCAAGCCGACCCAGGGTTAATTTTTGACTTTTTGGAAAAAGTTAAAAAATCTATAACTATGCATTGGAATTGATTTCTTTGGCATTAATGTATCTTAATAAGTTAATTATGAATAGATACGAACCAATTGTAAGTGGAAACTAAGGGAAAAACGGTATTCAAGGCTTGAGTTTGGCCGTGGAATCGAGCTAAGTGTTGTGGCTAACCTTAGCTTAAGGGATTAGGTGTTATTTGCTTATTTGCTACATATTTGAATGTTGAGTACAACGTGTAGGTGAGGTGATGAGTATCTATACGTTGGTGTCGAGTCAATACATGTGAGTGTGTCTTACTCTTGAAAATGTTACGTATTGATCATATTGTTTATGTGTAGACTAGTTATTCGATGTGTTGAAAAGTTTCGTATCATGTTTTATGGGATTTTGATATTGATGAGGTTTTACCCAAAGTTGAGGTTGGTATTGTGGACTAAGTGTTGAAGTAAGACTGGACTAAATGTTGAAGTAAGACTTGTTGCAGTTTTTATCTCTTTATTATTGTTGTCTCTGATTTCGGTGAGGTACAGAGATAAAGCACGAAGGGTGGTGTTGTGCACGTTTCTAGTACTTATGTTATGAGAAAGAGTGATAAAGCACAAAGGGTGATGCCATGCAAATTTTGTTATTCATATGGTGAGGTTGAGTGTTAAAGCACAAATGTGATATCGTGCACATATCTATTATTGACTATCTGGTGAGGTTCAGTCAGGGGCGGAGCTACAGTTGTGGGTGTGGGTTCGGGCGAACCCATTGACTTTTTCCGAGACTCTATATTTGTATTAAAAAATTTACTCAATTAGATATATATATATATATTGCTGCCGAACCCAGTAACAAAAATGGTTTGGGTTCAATGGCAATGGGGTCTCGGTTCGCTAGCAATCTCCTGAGTTCGATTCCCTATGACAGCAATATTTTTTTATTATTTTATAATATTTTTAGAAAGCACAAAATAAATGAGTAAACTATTCTGTATAGTTCCTAACAACTCCCCTTACTTTCCTCTAAAGTAACATTTTTAATATACTAGTTTTTTTCTTTCTAATAAATAAAAGACAAAACTCCTCTAAAGTAACATTTTAAATACACAAGCTTTTTTCTTTCTAATAAAAAAAAAGACAAAACTCTAATTCACAAACAAATTTAACAACAACTCCCCTTACTTTCCTCTAAAGTAACACTTTTAATACACTAGCTTTTTACTTTCTAATAAACAAAAGACAAAACTCTAAACAAAAACAAACTTCTTCCAATTCCAAACAAGGACGAAATCAAAATTCCCAAATAAAAAAAAAAAGGATTCTGCTGATATATTATGTGACCTTGTGACTCTGTCTCTATTGATTGACTTTTGCTGCTAGGGTTCCGCTTTGATCGCCGGTGATGCTACCACAATCAGCCGGAGCCGGACGCCTTCCAACTCTCGAAGTGTATGCTCATTCTCCCTTAGAAGTTAGACCCTATTCTTCTTATTCAACTTATTTTTTCTGATTTTTTTTCTTCATGTTTTCCTCGTATATTTTATATTTGACAATTTATACGAAATCTAATTTTTAATCTTTTATTCTAGGGTTGCCCCACATTTTGAACTTCATTCTCTTTGTCAATTTGCGCTTTGGTTCTTTCCAAATTTCAAACTGGAAGTCTGTGGACAGACAAGGTATGTGGTTGTTGTCCTACTTTCTTGTTTTTAGTTTCTTAGTGAGACTAACTTACATTCACATAGAGTGGTCTTATGCCCTTATTAAGAAGAAAACATTTCTATGTAGTCAGGGGCGGAGCTACAGTAGAGCTACTGCTACAGTAGAGCTACTGCTACAGTAGTAGAAAATCAGTGATTTTTCCCGAGATCCTGAATTTTTAATTTAGAACACATACACCTTAAATCCTAGCTCCGCCTCTGGGTTCAGTGGTAAAGCACGGAGGGTGATGCCGTGCATTTTTCATTTGCTGTGTTTACTTGTTAATACCAGTTTAAAGTGTACTAGTTGTGAGCATGTGATTTTTGCCACGCTTAATTTACTCCTACAAATTCATTTAGAATTAGAATTTTTCTCCACTATTTGAATTTTAGGAATTAATTGCATAATTTTATGTTTTATTTGCATTTTTTATTTGTTCATTTTTAATAAAATACAATATATATATATATATATATATATATATATATATATATATATATATAGCATTTAGATTCCAATTTTATCATTTTTATTAGTGAGTCAATATTCCAAAATATAAAGAAAATAACAAAAATAGTAATTTTTTTTGCATTTTTAATTGTTAATCGTTGAATTTGTCACAAAATAGATTTTTTGAACAATTTTAGGAATTAATTAGTTTCATCTTTTGAAATAAATTAGGTCTTTATTTTAATTTTTTCATTGTTATAAAATCAGAAAAAATATAAATACAAAATGAAAACAAAACAAAATAATAGAAGACCCCAAATTGGGCAATCTTTTAATTTTACCCCAGCCCAAAACACCTAAATCAGACCAGATCAACCAAACCCACACCCATCTGACCCAAGCCCAAATGCCTTTGGTCCGGTCCAACCCCGAGGCAACAAAACGACGCCGTTTCACCTACTTTGAATCTGGACCATTGATGATTATTGATCTAATGGTCAGATTTGTCCTAGGTATAGGATATATAACTGTCCGAATTAACCACAACCCCCCCTTTCTCCTTCGTCCCCGTTCACCCCTCATACAGAGAAACAAATCGCCACCATTGACCGCCGCCGGAAATCGCCTCACGGTGGCGGCAGGTCACCAAATCCACCTAAAATTTCACCATGTACTCCTCTCCTCTTTCCCTTCATATATATCCAAGCTCCATTTCCTTCAAATCTTACCCAAACTCCTCAAACAAGCAAAACCCTAGCGATATCACCACTGTGCACGGCGGGGCCGCCTCCAAAACTCACCAAAATTACACCTCATGACCCTCTCCTCGTCCTCGTTCCATATCCATCATCACCTCCTCTCAAAACCTAGTCTAATTCCTCAAATTTCAGATCTAAAAACTGATGAAAAACCCTAGTTGAGCGAACCTACATCAAACTAGCATCACATGATTTCCGCACCATCAATGATGCTCGAATCTCATTGAAACCCGTTGAATTGCAAATTTAACAAAGCAGCGGGATTTTTTTTTAAATTATAACAGTAAGATCTCCTTCTTTTATTTTTCCTATTCTTTCTTAGGTTTTTATCTTCCTATTAAAACATGTAAATATCCTTCTTAGCTTTTCTGATTAGTTTGAATTTTTTTTACTCGATTTGCTTTTCTGTTTTAATTTCTGTTCATTTGTTCTCGTGAGTTCTTGGATTTTATTTGTTTAACTTGTTACGATTTGTGATCCTAGTTTGAGTTTCCTTCTGATTTAATACATATTAGTATAGGTTTAATGGAATTAGATATATAAGTAGATTCTCTTTTATGTTGATTGTCATTTGAATTAATTATGTTAGTATAATTAGGAATGTTTCCCATCGTGGCACTGTACTTTTCAATTATTAGAAGTCCTGTTAATGTTTGGTTATAGCTGACTATACTTAGTTTAATTGGAACCAAAGGCTTAGGGTAGCTAACTAAGGTTAGAGCTAGTCTGGTTGGGCAAGTAATTTCAGGAGGGATTTAAGGGCATATTAGGCATAGAAAAAGGGTAATCTCACAAATCCAAAATAGGGGTAAGGGTAACTTAGGCCTTTCATAGCTAAAAGAATATACTAGATCCTTCTAGAAGGGGTCTAAGTGTAAAGTCCAGTAAACTTAAGGCATTTACTTGTTTAATAAGTTAAAAACTAAGGGATTAATCTGAAAATAACTAGGGACTAATAAAGAAATTAAAAAATCTGAGTGTTGCCCTAGTTTAGGCCTATAAAAAGGGCTTCAAATGCCTTGAATCAGAAGGTTAGAAGTTCTGAAAAATTCAAATCCCTTCCATCTTTAAAATTCCCTTTAAAATCATCTTCCTTAAGTCAAAAATTCATAGTTGAAGTGCTGAAATGTTCTGGGTGTTCTGGTTCAATTTTAACTAAAATTTTGGTGCAAATCAGTGTAGTTTTGTTGTTCTATTGCTACTGCTCCTACATTAGTTCTTCCTAGGTATTAAGGCCTCATTTGAGGTCAAGTTTGGCCCTGTTTGAGTTGTGTTACTGCTGATTTTGGGTGACTGTGCTGCTGTATTTGTTGCTGCCTAAGCGGACCTTCTTCTTTTCCTTATAAATTCCAGGTACACTTATGGTCCCTAATGATGAAGTTCCATCCATTGTATGTGAACAAATGTGAATCAATAAGATACAGTACCTTTGCAATACAAATCTGTTTTTTCTTTTATCATTAGTTTAATATGTATTTATCTTCATTTGAATACATATGTATTACTGTTAAACAGTACTATATGTATGAGTTTGGATTATCCAGATTTGTTGTGTAATTAAATGTGGAAGACTGTATAATCTATACTTCTAGTATACTGTTATGGACTATTAGAATTTAAGGTCTGTTATTAGCTTTAATTAATCCGTTTGTAGTTAATATTTGAATGCTCGAATTGGTAAGAATGATGAAGAAAAATGTTGGCTATAGTTAGCCAGGTCGGAATTGTTATTATTGTACTACTGTGGCATCAATAGTTTAAGGTGTTAATTCGCATCTTAGTGATAAAAAACTATTTTCACAGACAATGATTTAGATGCTAAATGTATAAGTCACAAGCCTCAACAATCATTTGATAAGTTGAATACTATGTATATGATAGTTAGATCACATGTTTGAACTAAAATAGGAAAACCATTGGTTAAGTTTTGTCATGAATCTGCATTTAGCATTTATTTCCAGCATTACAACTCTCACGTTACTTGAGGCCCAAATACTAATCTGGAATTGTTTTGATAAATTGTGTGGGCCTGTTGATAGGCCCAGGGCGTATAGCCCAAGTCATTTTGGACCCCAATATGAAAAAGAGGTCCTATTTGGGCTTACGTTGAAGCCAGGACTGATATTAGTCCACAAATCAACTGGCATAACTTTTATTTGCTTGGACCAACTTCAGAAATCCAATTTAAAGGCCCAAATATTGCTTAAATAAAAAATCATTAGGAAAATTGGGGATATTAACTTACAAATATAAGGTTTGGGTCTCAAATTAGGTAGCGACTTCAAGCTAAAAGAGTGTTTCCCTTTTGTTTGAATTCGGACTTGAATTTGCGGCTCGAATTAATCTTTGTAAATTAATTAACCTTTAGTGATAAATAATCCATAGAAAATTCTAGTTTACTTTTAGTTGGCCTTTAATAACAAAAAATGAGGCGAGCCTCGCCAAATCAAATATATAAATTGCGGGGCCCTCATTAATAACTTAATTAAAAATACTTAGAAACTCGGGATGGGCCGTTAGCGAATTTCACAGCCTTCCCAAAAGATAATAACACACTAGATACTTTAGGTGCGTGTTTAATAAATTTATATTCCTAATTCGGGTGTGTATTTTATACAATCCAAATCCAAATCCGAAAACGTCAAATAAAGATGTGTCGAAGATCTGGGTGCATTTCATGTGACGTGATCCGAAAATATTAATTTAGGCGACGTTCACTTTCGCAGAAATAATTAAAAAGCGGTAAATAACTATAAAATTGCACTATAGGTTGGGGCATGTAAAAAATTCAATTTTAGCCATTTATGATAATTTAAGCGACCGTGCTAGAACCACGGGATCCGTGGGTGCCTAACACCTTTCCTCGGGTCAACAAAATTCCTTACACAAAATTTCTAGTTCGCAGACTCCAATTGGGAAGTCGAATAATTTTCCTCGATTTGGGATTTAAACCGGTGACTCGGGACACCAAAAGCCAATCCTTTCCCGAGTGGCGACTATGAAATAAATAAATAATCCCAATTCGAATAATGTCACTTAAATTGGAAAAACTCCCCTTTTATACATTTTTACCCTTCGGGGTAAGGGTGTGTAAAAAAGGGAGGTGTGGTTGTTTAAATTCTTCTATTGGTGTTATTCTTTATTTTGGTACCTCCATAGCATGTTGTCCCCTTCCCGTTAATTTCCTATTAGCTTCTAATAATTGTTATTCTGTTAGCATATTGTTTAACTGCACATGTTTATGTTATTAATCGTGTCCTAGCCTCGTCACTACTTCGTCGAGGTTTAGGCTCGGCATTTACCAGTACATAGGGTCGGTTGTACTAATACTGCACTCTGCACTTTCTGTGCAGATCCCGCTACTGGACCACACTGATTAGAGTTTGGGTTGCTGCCTTCCGTAGGAGACCCAAGGTAGATCTGCCGGGGTTCGCGGACCCTGGAGTCCCCTCTTACTATCTTAGTTTCTTATTTTCTTTCATTCCGAAAAACAAATGTATTTCTTTTAAACAAATATTTGTAGAAATTCTTAGACGTTCGTAGATTGTGACACCAGATATTTTGGGTAGTCTTGTACTAGAGTATTTAAACTGTGCTAAAATTTCTGCACTTCACATCTGTTTAGTTTAAGCTATTGTTAGTTACTGTTTTGTTAATGATTAATGTGTTAGAACTGTATCTGTTGGCTTTCCTAGTATTCGAAGAGTTATGCACCATCACAATCACGATGGTGGGGAATCAAGATCGTGACAAGTTGGTATCAAAACACTAGGTTGCCTAGGTCTCACAGTTACAAACACGCTAGGTAGAGTCTGAGGGATTGGTACAGAGACGTCTATGATTATCCCCAAAGGCTACAAAGTTTAGGAATAACTTCACAATTATTCTTCTCTGTCGTGCAATTTGATTTCTCAATGCTAATTGAACTTCTCCTTTGTTCTTTTGCAGATTGCGAAAACACGTACCGCTTCATCACCTGATCAGCTGCCCGAGCCCCTAGTGGCAGCTTCTACGAGGGGTAGAGGACGAGGCCGAGGCCGTGCTAAAGGCTGAGGAAGGGGCATGGCTCAACCTAGAGCTTGACCAGCAGCACCGACGACGTAGCCTCAGGTAGAGTTTGATGATGAGGTTCCGTCCCAGACCGTTCTAGTAGGGCCAACTCAGGTTCCAGAGGGGATTATCGCTACTCGGTACTTCAGGATGCTCTGGTCCATCTAGTGGGCCTTATGGATAGTGTTACTCAGGCCGTCATACTTCCTGTAGCACCAGCTGTCTCTCGGGGTAGGAGAGGAGCATAAAGTTTCGCTACTCATACTCCAGAGTAGATGGCTCCCCAGTTTTAGAATCTAGCAGCTCAGCTGGTTGGTATAGTTCCGCCGGGTGTTGTAACACAGAGCGATGATGGATCGGCTATGTCTTCTAGTGCTTTGTGGAGATTGGACAGGTTCACCAAGCTTTTCACTACTACCTATGGCGGTACATCTTCAGAGGATCCCTATGACTATTTGGACAGTTGCCGCGATGTTCTACGGAACATGGGAATAGTGGAAGACAAATAGGGTCGACTTTACTGCATTTTGTCTGTCAGGTTACGCCAAGAAATGGTGGAGGGATTTTTGTTTGGAAAGATCAACTAGGTCGCCTGCTTTGACTTGGAACGAGTTCTCTCAGCTATTTCTTGAGAAGTTCCTTCCTATCACTCAAAGAGAGGAATATCGCAGGCGGTTTGAGCATCTTTAGCAGGGTTCTATGACTATTACTCAGTATGAGACTAATTACATATTTGGTCTCGTAGGTGAATAGGTAAATGGGTTTGATGCGAACCTTGAGTTTGACCAAGCGGGCCCGGGGTTAGTTTTTGACTTTTTGGGAAAAATATTGGGAAACTTATAATTTTGCATTGGAATTGATTTCTTTAATGATAATTGATATTAATAAGTTAATTATGATTAGATACGAGTGTATTGAAAGTGGAAACTAAGGGGAACTGCGGTGATTGAGGCTTGAGTTCGGCCGTGCAATCGAGGTAAATATTTGTGGCTAACCTTAGCCTGAGAGATTAGGTGTTGTTGCCTTATTTTCTATGTGTTTAGTTGTTGAGTACAATGTATATGTGAGATGATGAGTATGTATACATTGTTGTCGGGTCATAGCATGCGAGTGATTCTTATACTTGTAACTGGTATGTTTCTTTGTACGTACTGTTCATGCTTAAATTGGTTATTCTCCATGTTAAACAAGTCTTATTATGTTTTTCCTGGTATTGGATATTGGTTGAGTATTGACTCAAGTTGAGATTTATGTTGAGAAGTTAAATGTTGAAACGAGATTGTTTATCGATTATTCCATTGTTGGGTTGTTATTGTTTCTGTTGTTTGGGTGAGGAAGAGTGTAATGCACGAATAATGATGTTGTACAATATTTTGTGAGTGAATGATAAAGCATAAAGGGTGATGCTGTGCCATATTCTGTGAGTGTTAATGCATGAAAGGTGATGTCCTGCCATGTTGTGAGAGAGTTAATGCATAAAGGGTGATGTTGTGCCGTATCTGTTGTTTATTATGGTAAGGACGAGAATAAAAGCACGAAGGATGATGCCATGCATATGTTGCTATGTTATTATTTCTTTTGGTTCAAAGCATGCTATTTACTGTGTTTCTGTACTGTAATATTTTCATAGTTTGGTATTCCCCTCAACATGTTTTCCCCCTTCCCTTTATCTTAGTTGTTTCCTGATTTCCTTAATTTCTAGGACATATGTATTTTCTTTAAACCAATATTTGTAGAAACTCTTTGAAGTTCGTGGATTGTGACACCAGATCTTTGGGTAGTCATGTACCAGTATTTTATACCGTTATAAAATTTTCATACATCTTATTGGTTTAGTTTAAATTATTGTTAATCGTTATTGGTTAGTAACTAGTATGTTAGAACTGTATCTGTTGGCTTGCCTAGCATTCTAAGAGTTAGGCTCTATCACGATCCCGACAGTAGGAAACCGTATTGTGGCAAGTTGGTATCAGAGCCCTAGGTTGCCTAGGTCTCACAATTCACGAACAAGCTAGGTAAAGTCTGAGGGATTGGTACGGAGACATCTGTGCTTTTCCCCAGAGGCTACAAAGTTTAGGAATAACTTTAAATATATTGTTCTCTATCGTGCGATTTGATTTCTCAGTGCTAATTGGGCTTCTACTCTTGTTCTTTCGCAGATGGCGAGAACACGTACTGCTTCATCACCTGATTAGCAGCTCTAGCCCCTAGTGGTAGCTCTTACTAGGGGCTGAGGATGAGGTCGAGATCGTGCCAGAGCCTGAGGCAGAGGCAGGGCTGAGCCTAAAGCTCTAGCAGCAGCACTAGTAGCGGAGCCTCAGGTGGAGTTGATGATGAGGTTCTGGCTCGGACCGTTACGGTAGGGCCAACTCAGGTTCCAGAGGGGGTTATCAGTACCCCGATACTTCAAGATTCTTTGGTCCACCTAGTGGGCCTTATGGAGAGCAAAGCTCAAAATGGAACATTTTTTGTAGTACCAACCGTCTTTCAAGCCGGGGGAGGAGCCTAGGATCCCGCTACCCATACTCCGGAGCAGATGGCTCCTCAGTTACAGACTCCAGCAGCCAAGCTAGTGGGAGCAGTTCAGCCAGTTGTTGTGGCTCAGGCAACTGGTGGATCCTCTATGTCTTCGGAGGCGTTGTTGAGGTTGGACAAGTTCACCAAGCTTTTCTCGGTTCATTCTAGTAGGGCATCTTCTGAGGACCCCAGGGTTATCTTGATCGATGCCATCATGTATTGCGGAACATGGGTATAGAAGAGACCAATGGGGTCGACTTTGCTGTATTCCAGATAGTAGGGTCCGCTAAGAGATGGTGGAATGACTTTATGTTGACAAGACCAGCTGAGTCGCCTACCTTGACTTGGGACCATTTCTCGGAGCTATTTCTCAATAAGTTCCTTCCTGTCACTCAGAGAGGGGACTACCGCCGTCAGTTTGAACATCTTCAGCAACGTTCAATGACTGTCACTTAGTACGAGACTATGTTTGTGGATTTGGCTCGTTATGCTCTTTTTATACTCCCCACTGAGAGAGAGAGAGAGAGAGAGAGAGAGAGAGAGAGAGAGAGAGAGAGAGAGAGAGAGAGAGAGAGAGAGAGAGAGGGTGATGAGTCTTATTAAAGGACTTGCTCAGCTTATCAGATTACAGATGGCTAAGGAGATAAGGAGCAAACTTTTTTTTCAAGATGCGGCCAATGTGGCCAGGAAGGTTTAGATGGTTTTAGATCAAGGGAATGGTTAGACCATGTGTTACTGCTCCGTTCTCTCTGTTAGTTTTTGCTTCATGCTACGTTATCAATTACTGGTGTGTGAGAGTTGATTTGGATTGGTTTTGATAAAAAATGAGACATTTAGTCTCTTAAAGGAAGGCTTAAGTTGGAAAACTCAACTGGACATTGACTTATGAGTTATAGGGATCAGATATGATTTTCAGTGATTCGGTTAGCTTCGGGAGGTGATTTGAGACTTAGGAGTGCGATCGGAATTGATTTTGGAGATCCGGTGTAGAATTAGGTTTGAATTGGCAAAGTTAGTATTTTGGCAAATTCCGGTTGATAGGTGAGATTTTGATCCGAGGGTCAGAATGGAAGTCCGAGAGTTGCTGTAGCTTCATATGTGATTTGTGATGTGTGTGCAAAATTTCAGGTCATTTGGACGTCGTTTGGTTGGGTTTTTTTTATAGAAAGTGCATTTCGGAAGTTTTGAAGAAACTTAGGCTTGAATCCGATGCGATTTGAGGGTTTTAGCATTGTTTGATGTGTTTTGATGATTGGAAAAAGTTTGAATGATGTTATGGAATATGTTGGTGCTTTTGGTTGAGGTCCCGGAGGTCTCGCGGTGATTTTGGATGGCTAAGCGGGAAGTTTTGGACTTTGAGAAAATGCAGAAAATTGCAACAGCTGTGCAGGGATAAATTGTCATCGCGATCGTGAGCCTAGGGCCGCGATCGTATAGAAGGTTTTGGCAGGTGAAGTGTTTCCTCTATGCATTCGCATTTGAGATTCCGCGATCGCGGAAGATGAGTATTTGATTCAACGCGTTCGCATTAGAGAGTCCGCGTTTGTGTAAGAGGGAGACCTGAAGCACCGCGATCACGATGCACTGGTCGCATTCACACACTACAAAAAATCGGAGTTATTGTGGCGGTTATTGTAGCATATAACGGCGGTTTGAAACCGCCGTAATACATATTAACGGCGGGTTTTGGAAGCGCCACAATCACGTCCGCCAATATTTTATAACGGCATTTTTTATTATACCGCCGTAATCGCTGTTAAAACCGCCGATTTTAAAATTTTTAATCTGGCTTTTATTTTTCATATTAGGGGCAGTTATAAAACCGCTGTAATCTTTAAAAACCGCCGTAATGTATTTTTTCTTCTTCAGCCTATTTTCAATCCTATTTTCATATTTAAAGTCCTATTTATTGAATGCTATGCTTTGAAATTTCTTTAGCACTTCATAATCAATTAAACCCAATATAGAGGATTAAATAAGAAAAATATTCATTATATAAAATACAAGTATAGCAATATTACATCATCCAAATATTAATGCTTCAAAGTATATTTTAATAGTAATATCCAAAAGATTCATAGTTGATCCAACAAAATAATCCCAAATTCGCACTTACACAAGTATACCAAAATTACATCATCCAAAAATTAATGCTTAAAAGTGTATTTCCATGGTAATATCCAAAAGATCCATAGTTCATCCTATAAAATAATTGCTAATTCACACTTGGATGATCGTCGTTGTTACTTTCATCTAAAGATCTTCTTGGTTCAACTGGTGCATCACTTCCTAAATCTGGTACCTGAAAAAAAGGAAGAAAAAATATGGTCAATAAGCAAATAACTAAAATTTTAACAGGTAAGCTAAAGTAATAGGATTGGATATACATAAATCACATTGAAAATTAGAAAACCATTTTATGTTAAAAAAGAACCATAAGAAAAATAAGTAACTAAAATTTTACTGTAGCAAAAGAACGTATACCTGTGGAGGAGTGGAAAATAAGTGAGCAAACTCCTCAGGGATATTCCCTATATTTCTTTCATATAAGCTAATTAGTGCATTTAGTTTTGATTTCACATGTGTCATCTCTTGCTGCCACGCCGGAGTTGGAGTGGTAATGCTAGATCAACCCACATAACCACGACGGTATCTCGCAGATGTCTGTTTGAATACTACAGTTGGAACTACACCCAAGCCTAAACCTCGAACACGGCCGGGGTGCTCGGGACCGAATACTATGCCAAGTACATCATTTGGTGAAGGTTCATCAAGACTTTCTGCTCTTTCACTTCGAATTTCTTCAATTCTTTCCTACAAAAATTGAGGAAGCATAACAAGACCTTATCTATAAAGAAGACATGATTTTGGGAAGTTAAATGGGTTACTCCAACAATTACCAATAACCAGCAACAAGAATACATAGCTTGGCATTCTTTTTATTCTTTTCTATTCTGCCATTATAACCAACACCCTTAGCTATAACTGGTTCTAACATCACCTTATCTCCCTCATATTTCTATACAAATATTAGACACCACTTAGCTTGGTATCACCAGAAACAACAATACATAGCTTGGCATTCTTTTTTTATCTTTACTATTCTTCCATTATATAAGCAACATCCTTCGGCCATAACAGGTTCTGGCATCACCTTATCTCCCTCGTCTTTTATACAAATATTAGACATCCCTTAGCTCCACTTTCACTTCTATTTTAGAGTGGTGGATAACAGATAAATTTTCTATGAAGTTTTAACCCATGGCCAAATTTTCCGTCAAATACAACCAACAAGTAAGCAGTAATTTGCTAAATTTTCTTCTCTCTGACTCAAAAAACATAAACACTGAAAAATAAATAGATTTTCAAATGTAGAAATAAAAAATATAAAGAAATAAAGATGAAAATGAAGTAGTATAAAGGACGTGTAGTTATTGACTGCAATAGGGGTTGAACTGGAACAGTAAATACTTTACGCAGAGTACGATTTTATTTTCTTAACAAATAAAAGAAAAATTATAGCAACAAAAGGCACTGCTCCAATTTCTATTGTAGCTTACTCACCCAATCTCTTTAATGCCTCAAAATAATATAATCAAGGAGCATGTGTATAGAGATATTTTACTACGTAAGAAAACTTCACAATACAATCACAGCCAAACATTGTGAAGTGGTTGCCCCTAGAGAATCTGCTCTGTTCAAAATCAAACCCCATCCCTATAGCAATCTGCTCTACTATATACTCCACTTAAATAGTATTCGATAATGAATACACTATCACTGAAGCAATAATACCATTGTATGTATATAGATCAATGAAGTTACTTACCCCAATCACCCTAGCCTCATCAGTTACATAACTCCCATCTTTCCTTTTATGAGTCTCAGTCCACATTTTGCCTCGATCAAAAGCTTTTCCCATCGCCTTCTGAAATTTTTAAAATGAATAATGTTAGTAATTAATTGAGAACGTATATCTTATCTAAGTTAAGTGCTTAAACAACCATTGCAGCCCTTCTTCTAGCCAAACTCATAGCACCACAAGTATGAGGAAGTTGATTTTTTCGAATCTCTGCATTCTTCCTGCAACAATGAAAGAAAGTAACTAGTTGCAACAACATAAAGTAAGTCAAGAACAAAAAGGACATAGTTATAATCTAAACTACTTTGAAACGAAAATAAATTAAGATGCTTCGTTCTAAAATGTGAAAAGGGCTAGCAGTGGCTCTTCAGTACTCTTCATCTTCTCCAATCTCATTTTCAATATCGTGATCACTTAATATTTCATCAGTTTCATCCTCCCTACACAAAAGTAGATCATTAACATCCCCAAAGTGTTGATCTAAGTCTTGCACCGGAATGGCCCATTCTCAGGAAATTCATTATCTTCTTCTCCTCCCATATCATATAAGTCTCTTGGCTTCAAGTGAACAATAGTACTCCAACCTTTATTCACCTCATCATCCACATAATATACCATTTGAGCTTGTGAAGCGTCAATGTATGGATCATGCTCTTCACGATCGCCAGTATGAATCAATCGTGAAAAATTAACAGAAGAAAAACCCCATGCATCTGTTCTAAACCCCCTATCGTTAGTCGTGTCAGCCCATTTACACTTGAATAGTGTAACCCGAAATCGACCATAGTAGTTAAGTTCAATGATGTCTTCTAATTTTCCATAATATGGCAAATCTGCTTGCCTCGGATTTCTATCAGCACCACTAGCAATACAAGATGTGGACGAAGTCAAAAATACACCACTGTTTTGAGTTGTTAATCCATTCTCTCGCTCTAAAGTCCGAAATTTGAACCCGTTGATATTAAATGATGTAAACCTTCTAGCATGTGGTGCTGGACCATTTTCTAAAAACTTTAGGTCATCAGATACAATATTCCAAATGTCTGGGTTCACAATCTGAAATAAGAATTAAAAAATATGTTAGGCATAGTTTTAAATTTGTAAATTCTAATACATTGTAACAAACCTTTCGAGGAAACCAATCAATGAAGTCTTTATTACCTATCTTCTCAATCTCCGTACTACTAGGCTTTCGACCCTTCCAGCGCCTTCGTACATGATCTTTAAATTCACTACATGAAATGATGATACAAATGTTAATCATTATACATATTTAGTATAAGTTTTATTAAGATTTGCATTAAATACTCACTCAATGAACGATATGACTTGTGGACAATTTAGTACCACATATCGATGTGCTTGACGTTTCACTATAGGTGACAACTCAAATGTTTCTGTTGTTATTCCTTTACCAACTGGTGGAAAAATGCTAGATGAATGTGTCAAGCCTCTATCCTCCGGATAATCATCAACACGACGAGGCCTATTAATTCTTGTCTCAATCCCTTCAAAATACTGAGAACAGAAAGTGAGAGCCTCTTCAGCCAGACTTCTGGTTGTGACATGTTCCGTACATAGGACTTAAAATTTCCCAAATACCTAAACAAAAGATCAATGGTTAGTTAATGGTTACAATTTAACATCTTTGTCTTGAAGAATAAACTACAATTAAGCAATGATAAATCTCTTACCTCTCCACAGGATACATCCATCGACATTGTTGCGGTCCCCCAAGTTTTGCTTCACCAGCTAGATGACAAGTTAAATGAACCATGATGGTAAAGAAAGCTGGAGGGAATAGCATTTCCAAGTGATTCATAGTGAGAAAATGTCTAGATTGAAGCCTATCAAGGTCTATTGGACTTAAGCTTTTGGCACAGATTTGTCGGAAGAACGAACTCAACTCTATTAGCACTGCAGTCACTTTGTCAGGTAAAATATTCCGTATGGCAATTGGTAACAAGTGTTGCATGAGAATGTGAAAATCATGACTCTTCATATTAAAGAGCTTCCGTTGTTTCAAGTCGATACATCTCGAAATGTTGCTCGCATATTCATCAGGCATTTTGCCATTCTTTAAGGTCCGTAAAAATATATCTTTCTTGAATCCACCTTTCTTTGTATTTAAAATAGTAAACAAAGATGGTCGATAACTTCCGTTCTCATCTGGCCAAAGTTCCTTCCTTATACCCATTTCTCTAAGATCATTCCTAGCTTTAATATTGTCTTTTGATTTATCAGAATCATTGAGTAAAGTGTATATCACATTCTCACACACATTCTTTTCAATGTGCATAAGGTCTAAATTATGACGTAACAAGTTCGTTTCCCAATAAGGAAGATAAAAATATTTCCTTCTCTTTCTCCACTGTCTTGATCTATCTTCATTAACGGTTTGTCTTCGAGCTCTTTTACCTTTATCATTCAAAATAGGTGCTTTCCCAAAATTGACATTAATGCCTTCCACTTGCTTCAAGATATCTGACCCTGATAATGCAATTGGTGGCTCCCGTTGCTCTACTTTCCCATTAAAACGAACACGTTGTAATCTAAACTGATGACCTCTTTCAAGAAAGCGACGATGACCCATAAAACACCATTTTCTACTATGCTTCAATCTGCAAGAGTCCGTATCAAAGTTACACGTGGGGCAAGCAAAATGAGTGTATGTATTCCATCCAGATAATGTACCAAGCCCAGGAAAATCACTAATTGTCCACATCAATGCTCCTCGCATTTTAAATATTTCATACTTTGAAGAATCTAATGTCTGCACTCCATCGTACCACAATTCCCTCAACTCTTGGATGAGAGGTTGTAAATACACATCTATGTCATTGCCCGGCATTTGTTTCCCTGGAATGATCATTGAGAGGATGAATGAAGTTTGTTTCATGCACTCCCAAGGAGGACGGTTGTATGGAATAAGTAACACTGGCCAGATACTATAGTTAGTTGCCATTGCTCCAAAAGGATTGAAACCGTCACTAGCTAGGCCTAGCCGTACATTTTGAGGATCTGCAGCAAATTCAGGATGAAGCAAGTCAAAAGTTTTCCAAGCCTGAGAATCTCTGGGATGCCTCATCAATCCATCTTGGCTACCCTCTAAAGAATGCCATCTCATAGACTCGGCAGTTTTAGAGCACATGAACAATCTTTGCAGCCTTGGCTTTAGTGGAAAGTAGCGCAATATCTTTGCAGGCTGCTTCTTCTTATTATCCTTCCACCTAGATGACTTGCATCTTTTTCATTCTTGCAAGCCTTCATCTTCGCCAAAATATAACATACAATCATTTGGACATGCATGTATCTTGGTATAATTAAGACCAAGTTTGTTGATGGTTTTCTTGGCCTCATAAAAAGAACCAGGAATCTTGGCATCAAAGGCATCTTTTAACAATTCTAATATCATACTCATTGCCTTGTCAGTCATTCTACAAAGACACTTTATATGATATATTTTAATTAGAAATGACAATTTGGAATACTTCGTACACCCTTCATATAATGGTTGATTTCCATCTTCGACCAATTCATAGAACTTTGTATAATCTTCATTATGCCCCTCAACGTGCCCTTCATCAAACATTTCTTCTATATTTATATGATTAGAAGATGCACCAGGCTCGTTGACATTATTCCGGTTGAACCCAAATACATCATTAATCATAATTTCTATTGGATCTTGGGGTTGTAAATTATCTTCTATGATATGGGTACTCTGAGAAGTCTGTTGCATAGTTGCATTTGATTCTTCACCATGCCAATACCAAAATTTGTAGTTTTTTGGAAAAGGTTTAAGAATTAGGTGCTCCTCAACTACATCTCTTCTTTGCCATTTGTTAAAACCACATTTTGGACACGGACACTTAATTACGCGCCCATCAACTGATCCATGCTCAAAAGCAAAATCCAAAAATTGTCTTAGACCATCTGCATATTCCGGTGTGTTTCATGGTTTGCTAATCCAAGATTTATCAATTGGCATGGCTAGAAAGGAAGACATAAGATAACATCACAATATTAAAACTAAAAAGATAGTTCAAAAGCTTCTATGTGACAAACATAACCTCTGAATATACCTTTTAATAAAACGAAATATTAATCAATGTAGCTCGACCCAATCTACAGTTAAAAAACAATTTGAAAATGTTAGTTTCACATGTAATAAACTCCCTATTGTTCCAACAAAAAAAGGGTAATCAGTTTTATGGATGATTTTGTTAGTCGAGTAATAGAACATTCATATATAGGTAATAATCATTATCTAACACCATATGCTACCTAGATCTTAACCTACACTATTGTCGGATAGGCCTTTATATTTGCACCTTTCACATTTCAGAAGCTATAGCACATGACCTACTTGAATAGCAACTAGTCGAATAACAAATCTCAACTTAATTTCAAAAAAGGATCTTTTCCTTATAATGATTACTTTACAGATTCGACATACCAGCAAGAGTTTCTTCTGTTGTTTTCTTTGCGGAAGAATTCCAAGAGCATCAAGCAAGCATTGATTCTTCCAGCTCTGAAGTCATAAAGATTCTTATAAGTGGGGGGACAAAGCAACTGAAGGAAATTTTGAGCAACATTAATTTTGAGCAACATTAATTTCCAGCTCTCCAGTTTAATTACTCCTAGTTAAACTGGATTCCCAAAGTGTCGAAAGAAATTTTGAGCAACATTAACATGCTAAAATATATTCACAGCAGATGTATCCAAATACTTCTCATAACAATTAAACCCTCAAATTAAACTCAATACAGACAGCTTTTCTCTCTACTAGGCTTCACAACTTCTTTATTTTCAGTTACACTTCTCTCTCACACACACACACACAAAACAAAAATACTTATCTTGAGGTCTATGCATGGATATGGTAATGAAATTGGGAGCAGAAAGTCCAGTAGTGATTTTCAGCAAAAGCACTTGTTGTATGTCTCACAGTATCGAAACCCTAAATTAAAATAATAAACACTGCAGATGGGAACGAATTACCTCAGCTGCAATTGTTTGGAGATTACGAGTCTATGGAGGAAATGTCTATGAACGAATTACCAACAGCCTTCAATAGGATGAAATGTCTATGGAGGAAAATTGAGGGAAATAGAAATTGGGGGAAAGGTAAAGCAGACCTAAAATATTTTGGAGCGGGAAGGGGAAATTCCGGAGGGAGTCTCAAAATAGTGGGGGAAACACTAAAACTTATCGATGGAATAGTTAAAATATGTTGGGTAAATTATTACGGCATTTTTAAACCGCCAGAACAGGGTAATAATCGCCGCTATAAAAAATATATAACCTGGCGGCTAAAAAAACGCCATTTTTAATTATATTTTGTGGCGGTTAATTAGAACCGCCGTAATATAACCGCCACAATAACTCCGATTTTTTGTAGTGACATGGTATGACTTTGAGGTCTGGAGGAAATTTTTTATCACGATCGCAAGCCCTGGGCCGCGATCACATAGAGAAAAGTAGTGCTGGACCGAAGGGTTCTTTATAACATTTCATCCGCGAGTTTTAGTCATTGTTCCACCATTGTTGAGTATTTTGAGAGCTCTTTGGGACAAATTGAAGAGGGATTCAAATAAGATTGATTGAAGGTAAGTTTCTTGGCCTAAATACAAGAGATTATGTTAGATTTAACATGGAAATTGTTTGCAATTCAC
This sequence comes from Nicotiana noctiflora, assembly GCA_032618575.1. NCBI lineage: Eukaryota > Viridiplantae > Streptophyta > Magnoliopsida > Solanales > Solanaceae > Nicotiana > Nicotiana noctiflora. The sequence goes on from JASVEL010012149.1 coordinate 253,364, forward strand.
CAAAAAATGGGTAAAGCTAGGGCTTAACTTTTTGATATTTTAAATTGGGATTTGATAGGTCATTTGAGCTCGGATTTGGGAGTTCTTGGTATGTACGAACTCGTGGCGAGACGAGGAATCCAGTAATGTAAGTTTCATAATTTTTCGAGAAGTGTGCCCGTGGTTCGGGTTTTGCTAGTTTTGAGATTTTTGCTATTTCTCAATTATTTTCGATTAGGTATTGTCCCCTTAGCATATTATGATACATTATCTCTGATTTTTGTTATATTCAGTGTGTGTGGAGGCTGATTTGAGGGGCAAAGGCATCGCGGGATAGATATTTCTCTAGTTCGAGGTGAGTAATACTTGTAAATGATATTCTGAGGGTTTGAAACCCCGGATTTGCCTATCATAGTGATGTATGGAGGTGACTTACACGCCAGATATGAGCGTGGGTGATTCACGTCCAAGCAACGGTCGTAGTCAATATAACCTGGTCTAATAAGTCCAAGATCGATCCCACAGAGAATTAACCTACCAATTACAACTTTCACAACCCAAGAATACTTCCGAATCAAGTTCCCAAACTTTGAATATATCTTTGTATGAATTTCGAACCACTACTTTGCAATAATTAAAAGGCTTAAAAGAAAGAATTGAATATTGGGTAAAAATAATATGGAGAAGGACTAAGGTATTGATTTTCCCTATTGATGGAATCCCTTATGGTTATGCGCATACAAATTGTTAATATATTCTATCAATCATGAACGCTATGCGTATCGTAACCCTCTCCCGAGAAATAACAATAATTTACTAGTGCACTCTCCCGAGCTACCCTAGCGAGCTTTAATTTGAATAGTTCACTTAAGATTGCACCCAAGACTTCGTTATTCCTAACCCCGTCTTTACGCCTAAAGTTATAGATTCCTCCAATAACCTAGGTATGGTGTTGTTCAACAATACACCTAAATATGCACTCTTTTCCAAGTTATGCACACTAAATAGGCACCGCTAATTGGGACGTCTACCAATTAACTACAACAAGAACTAAGTTGAACAAATAGAAATCTAGCTAACAATTTATAATCACATAAACGATAAGTTCATCACTCAATAGGTTCCATCAAAACCTTAGAAAAGGATTTAGCTACTCATGCTCAAAGAAACAAGAATAATAATTGAAATCATAAATAAATACTTGATATAAAATAAAGGAATGAGTTGAAAGGATTCTCTCTTACTAATTATCTTGCAAGAGTAGTGAAAAATAGACAACATGCCTCTATTGGGCAAACTAGGAGTTTATATAGAGGTTTTAGGGCTAAAAAACTAAGTTTGAGTACAATTAGGATTGCTGCTGCGGCGACTTCCGCTGTTCGTTCGCGGCCGCGGACGGACCGCGATCAGTAAACTTCAGAGAGCCTCTTTTTTCGCGGTTCATCCGCAGCCGCGAGTGAACCGCGGATGAACAGTCCGTCTGATTTTTCTCTGATTCTTCAAGCTCTCTTCACTTTAACTCTTCTCTTGGCCTTTTCATCAACACGTGACTCCAAAATAGCTCCTTTTAGCATCCAATGTATCATATGTACCTATAACACACAAACAAACACTAATCAAAGCATTTTGTCCTCATAAACAACATTAATTCAACAACAAAGTGTGATTATTTAGGGCATAATTACAGTCAAATTCACCTATTATCAATACCCCACACTTAAACCTTTGCTCGTCCTCGAGCAACCTTAATCACACTTTAGGCCAATTTTAAGAATGTCTCCCCCAAAATATGTCGCAAAAGCTATTTTTCATGATTAACTTAAGATATGCACAATCTTTACCTAACCGTAAACTCTCATGCCAGCACATTATTACTTACTCTACTTATTACCAAAAACTTGCAAATTTACCTTATTCCTCTTGAATTACATGCCCTCACAAAATTTATTGAGAGAAGTTCCCACACATCAACAATTCAAAAACATGGAACTTATAAATATCGGAAAAATTCACTCACCTCTCAACAAAGAATATTCATATGCATACAGACACACCATAGGCTTGCCCCTAGTGTAATACTCCACTAATCGAGTTATTCAATCATAGATAAAGAGGTCTTTAAGGGTTGTAATGTTGGCTACGGGACGGGTAGGATACTTTTGGTTATAGTGACTAACCTCCCCAAGCACTTTTCTTTTCCTTTTCATAACTTCCCTTTTAGTTTTCTTCCTTATGTGTCCCCTAAACATTCCTTCACATTTATTTGCTTTTAATCCCCACTTTTCTTTTGTTGGTGTAACTGGCCTTTCTAATTTTCATATATACTTTGATATAGCTCTTTTTCTCATTTTTTGTCTCATTGCTTTGCAACACATTTACATTATTTTGGCCAGTTTACTATTTTCTACCATTAATTCTTGATTTTATCCTTTTTTTAAAAAAAAATTTCCCTTCACCCCACACTTAGACTTTTGCATATTCATTACAATAGGAGGTAAAGTAGAACAATATAATAATTTGATGAACATTCAAGGGTTATCAAAGAATAGGCTTTAAGCTCAAAGGGGTTAACTAAGATATTATGTACGGGTGAATTCATGTCTATTGGTTATAAGTGGTTACACAAAGAAATGCCTCTATCCTTTCTACAACCAAACAACTTCTATTTCGCTTTGCAAACACACAGGGCAAGTTCTAGGCATCATGTACAACATACAATGTAAGTAAAACCTCACACACACATAGCATGCAACTCATTTGGAATCCGGTTCATGTACAAAGTCCTATTGATGTTCAAGCAAGCATTATTGTGCAGTTTAAGGCATATTGAGATTCTACAGTCAAGCTTAGAAGATACATTCTCAAGTTCAATTTAAGCTTTTGCTAATGTGCATACTCGGGGTTACATGTTATCCTTTTTCCTCTAATCCTAAGAAAAGAAAAATCTACCTAACCCGGTTCAAATAAAAACCCTTGGAAAAGAACCGTGGTCAAAAGAAAAACCAAGGGGGAGATGATACACTACCTAGAAAAAGAAAATAAAAGAAAGAAAAATTCTTACTCGGTCTTTTGCATATTCATTACAATACAAGTGCTTCTAGGAGGTAAAGTAGAACAATATAATAATTTGATGAACATTCAAGGGTTATCAAAGAATAGGCTTTAAGCTCAAAGGGGTTAACTAAGATATTATGTACGGGTGAATTCATGTCTATTGGTTATAAGTGGTTACACAAAGAAATGCCTCTATCCTTTCTACAACCAAACAACTTCTATTTCGCTTTGCAAACACACATGGCAAGTTCTAGGCATCATGAACAACATACAATGTAAGTAAAACCTCACACACACATAGCATGCAACTCATTTGAAATCCGGTTCATCTACAAAGTCCTATTGATGTTCAAGCAAGCATTATTGTGCAGTTTAAGGCATATTGAGATTCTACAGTCAAGCTTAGACGATACATTCTCAAGTTCAATTTAAGCTTTTGCTAATGTGCATACTCGGGGTTACATGTTATCCTTTTTCCTCTAATCCTAAGAAAAGAAAAATCTACCTAACCCGGTTCAAATTAAAACCCTTGGAAAAGAACCGTGGTCAAAAGAAAAACCAAGGGGAGATGATACACTACCTAGAAAAAGAAAATAAAAGAAAGAAAAATTCCTACGTGGACTGCTTCCCTCAAGAGTACTTGTCCTAAATAGTCCGTCATCAGGAAGAGTCCTCTACTTATATTTTTGTATTTTTTTAAAATTTTCTGATTTTTTTTTGTGTTTTTATTATTTTATATTAACCACTACAACTAATATATACATCATATACAAGATAAGTCACCCACCCCACACTTAAAAACATGTCATGTCCCCATGACATCAAGAAAGATAAGGCACAAGAGGGGCGAGAAAACTTACCTGAGACTCACTCGGAGTCGGAGACGGTGGATGGGTCGACGTGACATGCTCGTCCAAGTGCTCTGAGCCATGCCATAAACCTGCTATCTGAGCGAGCTTGCCTCGTAGACATAGCGTCTAAACGTATGTGCAAGCCATCAACGGAGGTGCGCAGATCAGCAACCTCCTCCTCCATGGACCTAAGCATAGGTCGTGAGGACTCGGACCTAGACATACTTGCTCCACGGTGAGCATGCCTGGAAGGTCCGGCTGAATCAGTGGAGTGCCTGGCCCGGGCAATAGGTACAGGGTCGTCCTCCTCATCCAAGTCAATTGGGGTATTGTCTCGTCCAACCCGGATTTGAGCAGCTCTAAATGGAGCTTTTGGTAGTAGCTCACCATCAGTGGCAGTTACTGGGGTCTGATGGAGGAGACACAGTGTAGTGATAAGAGATGGGTAGTAAAAACCCTTGGCAGTGAGGGATCCCCTCAACACCATCTCATCACTAATTAAGCGGGCAATGTCAACATCCCGCTGTGTTACCAAACACCAAGTTAGAAGTGCCCTATTAAAATTGACATCCGTGGTGTTGCTATAGGGTAAGAGCCGGTTACATATTATAGAAAACCAGCATTTAGCGGTGTGTGTAAAGCAGTTAGAGTGCAGAGTCTTATTTCTAATCCACACAGGGGTGCCGTCTACACATAAGGCCTCAATTACCATGTCCCATGTGACACCTGGCCTATCATGGTAATAGTCGACATCACTAGTGTGAATTGGCAGTCTAAGTGCCTGCCTAATAGTAGGAAAATGGGCATTGACATCCTTACCTCTCACGAATACCTCCTGGCCATCGCGTAAGGAACATTGGCATAGAATTCCCGAAAAAGCATCTTGTTTACATTAGGAGGTGAGTCAAAGAGGAACTCCATTTCGCATCTGCGAATTTCGTCATATATTTCACGCTTCTCAGAGCGGAGAGCTATGCGGTCAACTTCAACTTTCTGGAGCCATTTCTTAGCTGCCTTAGTGTGAAATCCAGTCTCCGCTTCTTCGCAAGCCAACCTTGACTCATCATAAGTAGGTTGCCTCGAAGAGCTAGCACCATGTCGAGATCTCTTAGGGGCCATGATCCTGCACAAATAAGATAACAAAAAATTTGCAAACTGTTAGTCACCGATGGCTACTCAGACTTCGCCATCCGTGGAATATCACAATTGATCATGCTTGTGCAATCACCTCATAACTCCTATACTTAGTTTCTTATCTAACGATTTTATACATGCCTATTCAAACACCCCACACTTAATTATTTTGGCACTCTAACATTACCCAATCAACTTATGCCATCCCCAATAAAATACAACAACAACCAATTCATGAGTTGGGCATTATGTCTCCTAAAAATACATTCATCAATTATTACCAAGGATAATTGCCCAACTTGTCCAACCAACCAACACATATAGTCACAACACTTTTGGGTGTCCAAATCACAAATTTAGCATTATAAACTCAATTGGAGACCCAACAACCCAATTTTTACCAAACTTTCAATCATATCGCAAGGTTCCTTAAGAAAAATTCATGGAACATTCAATGTGCAACAAGAAACCAAGTAATATTCATGAACTACTCTAAAATAACATTATCTAATTAAGTCTACTAAATAAACATTCAAGAATTAAGAGAAAGAAAAAAAAAAGAAGAAAAGTAGAGAAACTTACTAGTTAGAGCAATGGAGGAGTATGGTGGAAGAGGGAGATTGATTTGGAGAAGAAAGGGGTGAGGGTTTGTAGAGAGAAGGGAGAGAATTTGATTGAGAGAGAGAGATTTTAGAGAGGGGGGCGGCTATTTTGGGGGATGTGGGAGTGGGGGTTTATGTTTTAGGGTTTTAAAGAGGGGGGGGGGGAAGAAAATAAAAAAAATATTTTTATTATCACTGACCGCGGAGCCGACCGCGATTGTTCGCGGTTCGTTTGTGGCAGCGGATGGACCGCGAACAGTCAATGTTCAGAGGGGTCAATTTTTTGCGGTTCATTCGTGGCCGCGGAGAGACCGCGAACAGAGAAAATTCAGAGAGGTCACTTTTCCGCGGTTCATCCGCGATCGCGGATGGACCGCGAACAGTGATCCTCTGTAAAAAATTTCTCCGCTGGTAAGCAATTATTATTTTTTATTAAAATATATACTAACTACAATGAGAATACTTACAACATGTTCGTGGGTTGCCTCCCACGTAGCGCCTGATTTAACGTCGCGACACGACTTATCTTAGCGCATTTTAAGGCTCGCTTGACCTTTGAGGTTCATCCAACAACAATTCTACCTTGTCCTCGGTGACATCCAAGCCTACATAAGGTTTCAACCGCTGTCCGTTTACCTTGAATGTGCGTGATCCATCCATAGTTTGAATTTCCACGGCTCCTGACTCAAATGCCTCAATTACCTAGAAGGGTCCTGACCACCTTGATTTCAATTTACCTGGGAACAACCGTAATCTTGAATTGTATAATAGTACTTTGTCCCCACTTTTGAAGTTCCTCTCAACAATATTTTGATCATGAATCTGCTTCATTCTCTCTTTATATAGTCTAGTACTTTCAAATGCCAGATACAGAAATTCTTCTAATTCATGCAACCCAGTCAGCCTTGATTTACCCGCTTCGTCCAAGTTGAGATTCAATTGTTTCAATGCTCACCATGCTTTGTGCTCTAATTCAACCGGTAGGTGACAAGCTTTCCCAAACACCAATTTGTATGGTGACATGCCAATTGGTGTCTTGAATGCTGTTCTATAAGCCCATAGTGCGTCATCAAGCTTCCTGGACCAGTCGGTCCTTGTGGCGTTCACTGTTTTAGTCAATACGCTCTTTATCTCCCTGTTGGAGACCTCAACTTGCCCGCCGGTCTACGGGTGATACGGAGTGTCCACACGGTGTTTCACATCATATTTGGCCAATAATTTCTCAAACGCCCGGTTGCAAAAGTGTGTGCCCCCGTCATTGATGATAGCCCTTGGAGTCTCGAACCGGGTGAAAATGTTCTTCTTCAAAAACCCCACCACCACCTTAGCATCATTGGTGGGTAATGCTGCAGCTTCCACCCATTTGGACACGTAGTCAACTGCAACAAGTATGTACTTATTGTCGTATGAGCTAATAAAGGGCCCCATGAAATCTATTCCCCGGACATCGAACACTTCAACTTGCTGGATTGGGTTCATTGGCATTTCATGATGCCGGGAGATGTTCCCGGTGCGTTGACATTCGTTGCAACCTTTCACCCACAAGTGCGCATCTTTAAACACCGTTGGCCAATAAAAATCGGCCTCAAGTATTTTGGCAGCTGTACGTATTCCTCCAAAGTGACTGCCATATGCTGAAGCGTGACATGCCCGCAAAATAGAAGATTGTTCTATCTCGGGGACGCATCTCAGGATCATGTTATCAAGACATATCCTAAACAAATATGGTTCATCCCAATAATAAAGCTGACTTTCACGAAAAAATCTTTTCCTCTGGACCAATGAGAGGTCGTGAGGAACAATACCACTGGCTAGGTAATTAGCATAATCAGCATACCATGGTGCTTCACGGAGAGTGGTGGTGAGCAGTTGCTCGTCTGGAAAGGTTTCCAGAATTTCCCCACTCTCTTTGACAATTTCAGCTCCTTCAAGTCGTGACAAATGATCAGCGACTTGATTTTCAGTACCTTTCCTATCCCTAATTTCGAGGTCGAACTCTTGGAGAAGCAGCACCCAACGAATCAGGTGCGGCTTAGAGTCCTTTTTATCAATTAGATATCTTAAAGCTGCATGGTCTGTGTATACAATTACCTTGGATCCTATGAGATAGGACCGGAGTTTGTCAAATGCGAACACGACCACAAGCATCTCCTTTTCCGTCACTGTGTAGTTTAGCTATGCTCCACTCATGGTTCTACTTGCATAGTATATTGGATGCATCAGCTTGTCTTTCCTTTGGCCTAGCACTTCCCCCACTGCATAGTCACTTGCATCACACATTAGCTCAAAGGGTTGCTCCCAGTCGAGGGCAATGATGATGGGTGATGTGACCAACCTCTTCTTCAGTTCCTCAAAAGCAATCCTGCATTCATCAGAGAAAACAAAAGGGTGATCTTTTTCAAGTAACTTACAGAGAGGGTTTGATATTTTGGAGAAGTCCTTGATGAACCTCTGGTAAAAACCGACGTGCCCAAGAAAGCTTCTTATGGCCTTGACGGATGTTGGAGGAGGAAGCTTTGCAATGACATCAAATTTAGCACGGTCTACCTCAATGCCTTTGCTTGAAACCCGGTGCCCCAATACTATACCTTCTTTTACCATAAAATGGCACTTCTCCCAATTTAGCACTAAGTTTGTTTCCATGCACCGTTTCAGCACTCTTGTTAGATTGGCAAGGCATTCATCGAATGAATTCCCTACCACTGAGAAATCATCCATGAACACCTCCATAATGTCTTCCACCATATCGGTGAAAATAGCCATCATGAAGCTTTGGAATGTGGCAGGTGCATTGCATAGTCCGAATGGCATCCTCCTGAAGGCAAAAATGCCATATGGGCATGTGAATGAGGTCTTCTCTCTATCTTCGGGGGCTATGGGGATTTGATTGTACCCCGAGTATCCATCCAGAAAGCAAAAGTGGGACCTCCCTGCCAACCTGTCAAGCATCTGATCAATGAAGGGAAGTGGGAAGTGATCTTTGCGGGTGGCTAGATTCAACTTCCTGTAGTCCATGCATATTCTCCATCCGGTGACGGTTCTAGTTGAAATCAATTCATTATTCTCGTTTTTCACTACCGTCACGCCTCCTTTCTTTGGCACACATTGGACCAGGCTAACCCAGCTGCTGTATGAGATTGGGAAGATGATTCCCGCGTCTAGCCACTTTATTACCTCTTTCTTCACCACTTCCTTCATGTTAGGGTTCAGCCTTCTTTGATGTTCCCTGGAAGGTTTGTGTCCCTCTTCCGGGAGAATTTTATGCATGCAATATGCGGGGCTGATCCCTTTTATGTCTACCATGGTCCACCCAATGACAGTCTTGCATTCCTTGAGTACCTGTATAAGCATTTGGGCCTGCACATCTAACAAACTAGATGAGATAATAATAGGTAAAGTGGAGTTAGGACCTAGAAATTCATACCTGAGATGTGATGGTAGTGGTTTAAGCTCAAGCTTTGGTGGCTCTTCTATAGATGGCTTTGCCGGCGGGGTCTCTCATTTCTCTAAGTGTAGAGGCTCGAACTCAAGCTCTCTCTGCCAAAATCCCTTGCCTTCCAGAGATAGTACCCATTCAGCTAAACTTTCACCATTTACCTCTTCCATGTTCATCAGGCATGCTTGAAGTGGATTTTCAATGGTCAACTCTGCATCATCTGTCTCCACTATCACATCAACCGCATCAATAAGAGAGTAGTTCGCGAACTCACTAGGGCGCTTCATGGATTTTTGCACATTGAAGATGATCTCCTCATCATTCAACCTTATCTTGAGTTCCCCAGTTTCACAATCAATTATAGCTCTCCCGGTGGCTAGGAATGGTCTTCCTAGGATTATGGGAATTTCTTCGTCGACCTTGCAATCAAGAATAATAAAATCGGCGGGAAACACGAACTTCCCAACCTGGATAAGCACATCATCTATAATACCAAATGGACGCTTAACCGTCCTGTCACCAAGCTGTAATAACATAGAGGTAGGCCTGACTCTCCCAATGCCTAACCTCTTATAAATGACTAAGGGCATGAGATTAATGCTTGCCCCCAAATCTCACAAAGCCTTAGTAAAGGCATAATTCCCTATAGTGCATGGGATGGTGAAGCTACCCGGATCAGATAGCTTCTCAGCAATGGGTCTGGAGACCACTGCACTACAAGTCTGGGTAAGTGTTATGGTGGCCAAGTCTTGGAAATCAAATTTCCGCAACATCAAATCTTTCATCATCTTAGCATAACCAAGCATTTCTTTTAAAGCTTCAATTAAGGGAATGTTTACCTGGATTTGCTTGAGCATTTCAAAGAACTTTTTGTATTGCTCTTCTTTCTGGTGTTTGGCCAACCTTTGGGGGAATGGTGGTGGAGGCCTCTTCTTCCCAATGACTTGGGACTTTTCTTTCTCTATCACTTTCTCTTCAATCTGCTGCTCTACCTGTTCATCTACTTTTTCCGTTCCCTGCTTTGCCTCTTTATTTTCAGCAACTGGCTGGACTGTAACTTCTGTAAACCCTGTGGACTCATCCAGTTCAATGGGCAATGGAGTGGGTGTCTCAGCCTGTCTCTCGATTTTCTCACTTTCATTCTCAGCATCAAGATCTCTACCGCTTCTCAGAGTCACTGCCATCATCTGCTTTGGGACTTGGTCTTTTGGGTTTGTTTGTGTATCTGCAGGAAATGTCACTTGAGGACGATTGTTAAATGACATAGCAATCTGGCCCATCTGCACTTCCATATTTTTGATCGCTGCGTCATGTGCATCTATTCTTTCATTGGTTTTGGCATTTGACCCAATTACCTGCTGCATCATAGCTTTCAATTCTGCGAACCCATCGTCATGTCTACCCCCATGCTATGGTGGAGGTGGATGATATCCCTGCTGTTGATTGTCGAAATTCTGAGGTCTAGGATATGGATCCATGTTGTGTGGTGGCCTCATACCTGCTGCATTATACTGTAGTTGTGGAGGCCTGTATTGCTGTGGAGCCTGCTGACCCCAACTCGGATTACCTTGTCTCTGCCCTCCATAATTTGCTACATAGTTCATATCCTCATGCTGATGATGATGTTCTTGGTCTGCAGCCCATGGATTACCTATGGGTTGGCTAATGCAAGATGTGCATAAACCACCATTGGTAATATCTACAATGTGAACCTGCTGCTTAACCCCTGATTCTTCTACCTTCTTTGTTAGGATGCTCATTTGTGTCAATAAAGTTGCCACGTTCTCCTCTAGAGTGTTGGATGGATTCAGAGGTACAGAGTGTACCACTGGTGTGATAGGAGCATTCCTGGTCGTCCACCCGGAAATTTGAGCCATCTTGTCTAGCAAATTTTGGCCTTCTCTCCAAGTCTTGCTCAGAAAAGCCCCACCTGCTGAAGCATCTACAATATTCTTCATACTATCAGAAAGCCCCATGTAGAACCTTTGACCCAACATCTGCTCAGGAATCCCATGGTGAGGACACATAACAAGCATACCCTTGAATCTGCCCCAAGTTTCATGTAATGTCTCCATTGGTTTCTGCTTGAAGCTCACAATCTCATCAATTTGTTGAGCTGTCTTGTTAGGTGGATGAAACTTGTTGTGGAATTGCTTGACTAACTCATCCCAAGTTGCAATGGAGTTTATGGGGAGTGTGTTTAGCCATATCTGTGCTGCTCCTGTAACTGAGAACGGAAAGAGCAATAGTCTGATGGCTTCCGGAGTCACATTCGGTTGCCTTTGTGTCTTGTATATTGAGAGAAAGTTCTTCAGGTGCTGTTGTGGATCTTCAACCTGAGACCCAGAGAATAATCCCTTGTTTTGCAACAAGTGAAGCATGTTGTTAGTAATCTAGAAAGACTCGGCTTGAATTGCTGGCACAACGATGGCAGTTGCCAAATTATCCACTGTGGGTTGTGCCTAGTCAAACAGTGCACCTTCCTGTGCCTCCTGCGCCTCTTGCATATTTAACCCGGCTTGCTGGTTTTGTTCGTTTACGTCACCCATGTCGAAGTCTAGTTTGATTGGTTGTTGAGATTGTTGAATTTGTTTGATAGCTTTGTTACGTGCCCGGAAAGTTTGCTCGGGGTCTGAGAGTCCTTCAATTAGTTCTCCAGTCCTTGCCGATTTTCTAGGCATGCACCTGAGTACCCAAATCAACAACCGTCAAAATATTCAATGTAAAGTGTAGAAAGAACCTGACTACACAAGAATCTTGAAGTTCTGTCAATGGCAATTGATAATTCCGTTAAGTCTCCAGCAACGGCGCCAAAATTGATTCACGTCCATGCAACGGTCGTAGTCAATATAACCTGGTCTAATAAGTCCAAGATCGATCCCACATGGAATTAACCTACCAATTACAACTTTCACAACCCAAGAATACTTCCGAATCAAGTTCCCAAACTTTGAATATATCTTTGTATGAATTTCGAACCACTACTTTGCAATAATTAAAAGGCTTAAAAGAAAGAATTGAATATTGGGTAAAAATAATATGGAGAAGGACTAAGGTATTGATTTCCCCTATTGATGGACTCCCTTATCGTTATGCTCATACAAATAGTTAATATATTCTATCAATCATGAACGCTATGCGTATCGTAACCCTCTCCCGAGCAATTACAATAATTTACTAGTGCACTCTCCCGAGCTACCCTAGCTAGCTTTAGTTTGAATAGTTCACTTAAGATTGCACCCAAGACTTCATTATTCCTAATCCCGTCTTTACGCCTAAAGTTATAAATTCCTCCAATAACCTAGGTGTGGTGTTGTTCAACAATACACCTAAATATGCACTCTTTTCCAAGTTATGCATACTAAATAGGCACCGCTAATTGGGATGTCTACCAATTAACTACAACAAGAACTAAGTTGAACAAATAGAAATCTAGCTAAAAATTTATAATCACATAAACGTTAAGTTCATCACTCAATAGGTTCCATCAAAACCTTAGAAAAGGATTTAGCTACTCATGCTCAAAGAAACAAGAATAATAATTGAAATCATAAATAAATACTTGATATAAAATAAAGCAATAAGTTGAGAGGATTCTCTCTTACTAATTATCTTGCAAGAGTAGTGAAAAATAGACAACATGCCTCTATTGGGCAAACTAGGAGTTTATATAGAGGTTTTAGGGCTAAAAAACTAAGTTTGAGTACAATTAGGATTGCTGCTGCGGCGACTTCAGCGGTTCGTTCGCGGCCGCGGACGGACCGCGAACAGTAAACTTCAGAGAGCCTCTTTTTTCGCGGTTCATCCGCGACCGCGAGTGAACCGCGGATGAACAGTCCGTCTGATTTTTCTCTGATTCTTCAAGCTCTCTTCACTTTAACTCTTCACTTGGCCTTTTCATCAACATGTGACTCCAAAATAGCTCCTTTTAGCATCCAATGTATCATATGTACCTATAACACACAAACAAACACTAATCAAAGCATTTTGTCCTCATAAACAACATTAATTCAACAACAAAGTGTGATTATTTAGGGCATAATTACAGTCAAATTCACCTATTATCTGTGGGGTAGAGCACCGTTGGGGGACTATGACCTGGTCCTTCCCGGTTGTTGACTTTTATCATGTATTTAGCTAGAATTATTTGTTATCATCATAATATGGGCTAATTGCTGTGTTTGGGGCCTTGTGCCGACCTGTAGAATCCTTAGGGTATCCTTATGTGTTTATCGTCACTTGTGTGCATAACATATACTCTCAGTCATGTTTTCAACTGTTAAAAATAATATAATAACTGCATTTTATACATGAAAATCTAATGGAAAAAGGATATGAGGGCTGAGGTCCGTATAGTATGTCATGCCCTATTGGCTGTAAACTTATTTGACTGAGATGGGTCGAGGACCCGATAGTAAGGATGATTCCTTTGATATGGATCGGGCTGCACGCCGCATCGATGATATATTGATATTGAGGCTAAGAGCTTGTTTGAAGCGAAGACATGGCTGATATTGTGCTTGGGCTGTAGGAGCCCCTCCGGAGTCTGTACACACCCTAGTGAGCACCGGATTGGGCTGCGCGCCGTAGCGATACTGTATTGATATTTGGACCGAGGGCCTGGCTGATGGTATGAGATGGCTGTATTATTACGCTTGGGCTGTAGGAGCCCCTCTGGAGTATGTACACCCCCCCCAATGAGTGCCGTCGACGTTAAATGGATCGGATTCCATGCCGCAGTGGGTACCGGAGGGTACCACCATATGCATTGCATTGCATTCATGTCTTTTTGTGCATTTTTGTTGTTGTGGTTATTTCTTGAGATATTTAATTGCTTTTTTGAGATTGTCTGATGACTTTTAAAGAGGATAAATTGGAGACAGTGGTAACGGTGACATTGTATCGTGTAAACGGGTCCGGTAACAATGGCTTACCAGGAACAAGAATATTGCCTATAGGGCTAGTTTACGAGCTAAATTATGCATACTTGTTTGGGCCCGATGGGCTTAGTGCTGACTTGCACTACCTGTTCCGCATTTAATTACTTAACTGTTGGGAAAAGATATTCTCAAAAAAGAGATTTTGAACTAGGTCAAGATATTTTTCTAAAGGATTTTTACGTATTTCCCATTTTCTCAATGATTACACCATACTATATAGCATGTTGATTTGCTTTACGTGATTTCTTACCGCTCAGTTATTATTTACTCTTATTACCACTGAGTTGGAAGTACTTACTTTACTCCCTGCAACTCACGTGCAGTTGCAGGTATTGTTCACCCAGTCACGGGTTATTACCTGAATGAAGATATACTAATGTAGTTGAGCAAGGTGACCACCAGCGTCCGCGGCACCGTACTTCATATTTAATTTCTAGGTTTTATTTTGTATACATATTATTGGCCCTATAGTAGTGTGCCTACTTCTTAGATGCTCGTGACTTGTGATACCCCGATCGGGTTGTGTGGGGTTGTAATCCTGATTATTATTATTGTTAAGCTGTATCACTTTACTCGTTTATGTTTAAATAATTTTAAAAGGAAGTGAATTGGGTTAGTTGGCTGGACTTGTCTTAACGAGAGGCTCCATCACGACCAGGTGGGTTGGGTTGTGACAAATCGGTATCAGAGCCTAGGTTACTAGGTCTCACGAGTTATGAGCATGTTTAGTAGAGTCTCATAGATCAGTGTGGAGACGTGTATTTATCCTCGAGAGGCTGCAGAACCTTTAAGGAAACTTCACTTTATTGGAATTCTTATCTTGTGTACTTGATTCAACTTGAGATATAGCTCTTGAAATTCCTTCAAAACGTCTGCACGCACACATGAGCGCTTGATATTGTATGTGCCTTGATGGCTTGTGATTCCCCGATCGAGGGGCGAGATGTAATCTCCGTAAGTTTGATGTTGGGCCAGTCTAGAGGACTTGAGGTCAGATCTCTGCTTATGGCTTGAGCACCAAGGTGCTAATTTTGTGAGCTGGTGTTACGAACTTGTTTGTTCGGTATTGTCCCTATTAGTCGGAATGGCGGCTGGATATCCATGTGATGGGTATGTTGGTATTGCGAGATGTATCCACATGATCATGGTAGCGACGATGGAGTCTGCTGGATAATTGATGAACCATTAAGTGTTCGTTTCCCATTGTGATCTGTAGTGTAGCCCCGAGTTATAGGCGTGTGAAGAATATTCTCGTATCTCCTAGTTGGAAAGTAAAGTTCCCTACGCGTGGCGGTATGAGTTTAGACTCAGGAAGACTAATGACTGTGTAATGTATATAATGGTGGAAGGTTATATTGGAGTACTAAATTGAGGCGAAGCATGTGGGTTATCTCCTGCAGACCGTTCTTAATTGGTATAATTTTTGTGTATGTTATGGAAGATCTCATGTGTAATTGAAGAGTACGTGTTGGAATTTGATAAATTCGGGTCGCACTAGAGAGTGGATTCAACTGACGTAGGGATGAGTGCGAGATTTGCCGAGGATGTCACTACTAGATTATCTGTGTTTTCATAAACTAGTAGATGATGTGTGTTTAATCTCACTATGATATTGTGGCATGATTAAAGTAAAAGTATTATGGGTTATTGAGTGTGTCCTGATATGTATGGCTTCAACCTAAGTTGGGGAGGTTGCTATTGATTAGCTGATTGCACGGTTATGTGCCAAGTTAGTTCTTTTCGAGGTATGTGGCTAGGGACTGTGTTTTCATTAGAGAAGATCAAGACTTGTCGTATTTTACGCTAATTATGGGATTCTAAGTATCAGTATCTTGAACGTAATGGTAACAAATTTCAAATTTGAAGGAAGTTCTTCGGGGTTAAGTACTCTGGAATGTGGTATTTCTGGGAATGGTTGAGAGAGTATTCAACGGCCATGGGTCTTAGACAATGTGGTCTTATGTGCGAGTCTCGTGTGGTAAGCCAGGATTGAGGCATTGTGATGCTACAGCTAAGGAGTGGAGGATGAATAAAAAGAGAAATTAGATAGATGGAATAGCTGATAGTAGACCGAATCGGTATGGTAAAGATATGATTAATTCTTTGTATGTATTTGAGGTAATGAGCTTTTACTGGTATTGTGTAGCAGGGCTCTTGAGTTCTGATAGCTTGCTTAGCTTGGTTCGCGTAGAAGGATTCAGCCCTGGTGGTTTAGCTTGTGAAATAGAATTGGGAGAAAGTTCTTGTCGAGTTTTACCGTAGTTTGGAGATGTGTATTTTCTATGGGTATGCGAAGCATGAAATATGTAATAATTTTTCTTCTAGATGGGATTGAGGAAAGGTCTTGACTAGATGAGTCACAGTTCAGTTCTGAAAAGAAGTTCATAAAATTCTTAGGCAACGGGTAGCCTCAGGTAATCAAGGCAACGGTACTGCTAATCGAAAGTGATTTGACAAGAGTTAATGTCCCGAAAAAGGGGAAGGTGATATAAACTGATAATTCTTTGATAGTATTGCGGTGTTTCTTGCTATATTGACGGTTGATATCTGAGTGTGCTTGATAGCACAAGAGAATTTTAGAATATCTCTCGTGGAATGATTGGGTACTCGAGGTGTAATATGTACTCGTACGGCAAAATTTGGGATCAGGTACAGTGATTCGTGTGCTATATGAAGATGGAGACTGGGAGTTCTTATGTGCAGACTGTGTAGTAGTTGTGGATCATGTGTATTGGTACCGTTAGCGGCTATTGGGATTTTTATGCCCGAGTGGATCTGTCCTTGCTGGGTATATTAGATTTTGGACATGATATTGGAGTGTAGACTAGATGTCTCATTGTTGGTTTATTCTAGACTATTGTGCTATGGGTTATGTCGGAAAATGCCACAGGTTATGTGGCGAGGTGCATTAAATTATGTTCTAGCAGAGCGGTTTGTATTCCAAAGACCAACGGACGGCTGGCAAGGATTGATTTTCCTAATTGTGCCTTCATGTTGGATGTCAGTGCAGAGGTTGCTATTATTGAGCTAGTTCCGGTGTTAAGAGACTTTTTGGATGCATTTTCGAGTATGAGTTGACTCGGTTGGCTCTGAATAGATAGGTTGTCTCGGACGTTGCTATGCTTATCAGCTATCTGGAGAGATCCATGAGTTGCTTTCTGCATTGCGAGACGTTATGATTTACGGACTATGGGCACATATGGTGCGGTGCTATCGGGATTCATAGTGGAAGTTGAGAGGAAAACCTCAGTCGCGCTTGAGTTTTGTAGCTTATAACACTATATGTGGATATTGTATGCACTCAGTATGCTTACGACCGGTACTCGGTATTTTGTTGTAATGAGTAAATTTGGCTCGATGTGCATCTTCTTTTGTGTATGGATCGGGTGGCACGCTACCATGGATATATGTGGATCGGATGGCACTCCACCATGGGTATGTTATCTTGGTCGGGTTGCACGCCGTAACAGTGTGATGATGGGAATTATTTTCCTTATATAGTCTTTTATGCCTTGTTTCCCGGTTCCTAAGAAAAGTCTGTATTGTGTGCCGCTCGGCGAATGGCACACCGATTGTGTCCTTTCAGGATCGTATGGTGTATATTACTTGCTTCACTATGGGTATAATGGTTTGTGGAGGTTCCAGATATCCATCGCGCGTGGTTGTAAATTTTGAGTATAGCTACTTGAGGTGCTTCATGTGTAACCGTGTTTGGATAGAATCACGCATTATAGCGAGGCTACGTGGAGATTAGATCCTTCTTGGAAGATTCAGGTATTCTATTTCTATGATGTGGGACAGGGTCCCAGCATTGTGTTGTGATGGTACTGAGGAGCTTGATTTACAGCTCTTTTGTTTGGGTCATTTGTCATAATTTGGGCATGTTCAGACCGCTCTTCGTTGGTGTGTGGATTATGCAAGTTGTGGCTTAAACCTGTGATGAGGTGTCATGTCACCATAGTGGTATGTTGGATTTGAGGTGATCATGGAAGTCATTATTGAATACGAATAGATTTTATTACCGCTTGTTGGATGAATGATAACGAGGTTCGGCTCAAAATCTGGTGTGGTATTAATCAAAAGGGAAGAAATGCTTTCATGAATGGTTGATCTGAGAAATGGTTATGGGTTACTGTGTGTTTCATTATCATTGGCAGGATATGGAAGTGTTGGAATAAGGCTTTAGCTAATAAGAGGCTTTTATCGGTATATGGTTGTTGTGGACAACTGTTGTGTATGGGAGTTGTCACTGCATGTGTTTGAGCTATGTGGTATATCATAGAACTGCACCGGAGGTTGCATTTATGGATTATTATAGCTGGCTCGGGATTATTTTGAATATGGACGTGAGGTTCTGATCTTGAGTATGACTTCAGAAAGTGCAATGTGGTTCTACGATTTATGGTCTAGATGGACTGTGAAATTTCAACTATATCATGTTATCGGATCTATGCGAGATAGGGTGACATAAGATCACCCCAGGTATATGCTTGGTAAAGCTATTCAGTTGTCGGTTGGCTTCTTGGACAACTCTAGATACGCTCGAGGACGAGCGTTTGTTTAAGTTAGGGAGGATGTGATGACCCGACCCGTCGTCTCATGTGTTACTACTCTTTTCTCTCTATTTGTTTCTGCTTCATGCTACGTTATCGGTATGTGGTGTGTGAGAGTTGATTTGGATTGGTATTGATAAGAAATGAGACATTTAGTCTCTTAAAGGAAGGCTTAAGTTGGAAATGTCAACCGGACGTTGACTTATGTGTTATAGGGCTCGAATATGATTTCCAGTGATTCGGTTAGCTTCGGGAGGTGATTTGTGACTTAGGAGTGCGATCGGAATTGATTTTGGAGATCCAGTGTAGAATTAGGCTTGAATTGGCAAATTTAGTATTTTGGCAAATTCCGGTTGATTGGTGAGATTTTGATCCGAGTGTCAGAATGGAAGTCCGAGAGTTTCTGTAGCTTCGATATGTGATTTTTGATATGTGTGCAAAATTTCAGGTCATTTGGACGCCATTTGGTTGGGTTTTTGATCGAAAGTGAATTTCGAAAGTTTTGAAGAAACTTAGGCTTGAATCCGGTGCGATTTGATGGTTTCAGCGTTGTTTGATGTGTTTTGATGATTGGAACAAATTCGAATGATGTTATGGAATATGTTGGTGCTTTTGGTTGACGTCCCAAAGGCCTCGAGGTGATTTCGAATGGCTAAGCGGGAAGTTTTGGACTTTGAGAAAATGTAAAAAATTGCAGCAGCTGTGCAGGGATAAATTGGTCATCGCGATCGCGAGCCTGGGGCCGCGATCGCATAGAAGGTTTTGGCAGGTGAGGTGTCTCCTCTACACGTTCGCATATGAGATTCCGCGGCCGCAGAAGATGAGTATTTGATTCAACGAGTTCGCATTATAAAGGACGCGTTCGCGTAAGAGGGAGAGCCGAAGCACCGTGATCGCCATGCATTGGTCGTGTTCGCATAGTACGACTTTGAGGCATGGAGGAAATTGTTCATCGTGATCGCGAGCCCTGGGCCGCGATCGCATAGAGGAAAATAGTGCTAGACAGAAGGGTTCTTAATAACATTTCATCTGCGAGTTTTAGTCATTGTTCCACCATTGTTGAGTATTTTGAGAGCTCTTTGGGATAAATTGAAGAAGGATTCAAGGAGGATTGATTGAAGGTATGTTCCTTGGCCTAAATACACGAGATTATGTTAGATTTAACATGGAAATTGGTTGAAATTCACCAAAAAATGGGTAAACCTAGGGCTTGAGTTTTTGATATTTCAAATTGGGATTTGATAGGTCATTTGAGCTCGGATTTGGGAGTTCTTAGTATGTATGTACTCGTGGCGAGATGAGGAATCCGGTAATGTGAGTTTCATAATTTTTCGAGAAGCGGGCCTGGGGATCGGGTTTTGCTAGTTTTGAGATATTTGCTATTTCTCGATTATTTTTGATTGGTATTATACCCTTAGCATATTATGATGCATTCGCTCTGATTTTATTTAGATTCGGCGCGCGTGGAGGCCGATTTGAGGGGTAAAGGCATCACAGGCTAGAGATTTTGCCGGTTCGAGGTGAGTAATACTTGTAAACGATATCGTGAGGGTTTGAAACCCCGAATTTGCGCATCATAATGCTGTATGGAGGTGACTTGCATGCAGGATATGAGTGTGGGGTAGAGCACTGTTGGGGGACTGTGTCCTGGTCCGTCCCGGTGGTTGACTTTTACAGCGTATTTGGCTGGAATTATTTGTTATCATCATAATATGGGGCCTTGTGCCGACCTGTAGAATCCTTAAGTGTTTTTCCTCATAGTGTGGATAACATATACTCTTAGTCATGTTTTCAATTGTTAAAAAAAATATAATAACTGCATTATACATGAAAATCCAATGGAAAAAAGATATGAGGGCTGAGGTCCCTATATTATGTCTTGCCCGATTGGCTGTAAACTTATTTGACTAAGATGGGTCGAGGACCCGATAGAAAGGATGTTTCCTTTGATATGAATCGGGCTGCATACCTCAACGATGATATATTGATACTGAGGCGGAGAGCCTGTTTGAAGCCAAGACATGGCTGATATTGCGCTTGGGCTGTAGGATCCCCTCTAGAGTCTGTACACACCCCTGTGAGCTCTGGATCGGGCTGTACTACAACGATACTATATTGATATTGGGGCCGAGGGCCTGGTTGATGCCACGAGATGGCTGAATTATTGCGCTTGGGCTGTAGGAGCCCATCCGGAGTCTGTACACACCCTCAGTGAGCGCCTTCGAAATTAAATGGATCGGATTGCACTCCGCAATGGGTACCGAAGTGTACCGCCATATGCATTGCATTGCATTTATTTTTTTGTGCATTTTTGTTGCTGTGGTATTTCTTGAGATATTTAATTGTTGTTCTGAGATAGTCTGATGACTTTTAAAGAAGATAAATTGGAGACAGTGGTAACAATGACACTGTATGGTGTAAACGGGTCAGGTAACAATGGCTGACCAGGAACAAGAATATTGCCTGTAGGGATAATTTACGAGCTAAATTATGCATACTTGTTTGTGCCCGAGGGGCTGACTTTTGTGCTGACTTGCACTACCTGTTCCGTATTTAATTGCTTAACTGTTGGGAAAAGATATTCTCAAAAAGAGGTTTTGAACTGGGTCAAGATATTTTTCTAAAGTAATTTTTATGTTTTTCCCGTTTTCTCAATGTTTACACCGTACTATATAGCATGTTGATTTGCTTTATGTGATTTCTTATCACTCAGTTATTATTTACTCTTATTACCACTGAATTGGAAGTACTCACTTTACTCCCTACACCTCGCGTGCAGTTGCAGGTATTTTTTTTTTTTACGCAATCCACTAGGCTATAATAAAAAATAAAAAATCCTAGGGCTAGTTTTATTAATACTAAAAATAAAAAATCCTCATAGGACAAGTACAAATAAGGGTCCCTTATCTTATACTAATCCTAATGAGGCAAATAGAAAACCTCACTACCTAGCAAGCATGTAAATAAAATGAACTAGCTAGCACTAAGTATTCTATAATCATCATAGAGTTTATAACATACTCTGTGATGATATTACATAGAATTATACTAATGTGATGATAAAATAAAAAGATAAAGAAACCACCATGGTGCTCTATTTTCTCTAATCTTGTGAAATCTTCAATTTGTAGATTCTTGTCTTCGTCCTCAACTCTTTTCAAGATGTCTTCAAAATTCATGCTTTTTTCTTCGAGCGATTGGACTTTGTAGATGTAGTTTGAGTGAGTTGTTTTTGTTTTGCGTTTCTCATTGGGAGTCTCCTTATGTTTGCATCTTCATTTACTCTACCATCCCAACTTCTATCCCTTGATCGGGGCTTCTTGCCTTTTCCGCTATGCATGGGCGACAAATCACCTTTCCTTGCTGCATCTTCCCGGCACTGTTATAGCATTGCATCTTCCTCACCCTCTACATATGTATCACTGCCCATACTTACCGGATTTGGCATGTTTTGAGCATAACCTTGAGTCATCATAGTGTTCCCCTCCTGATTATTCACTAGGATTGCCTTGTTTTGTGCCATGTTTTGTAATTTGTTCCTGCTCCTATTTATCCGACCAGTGCTAAAAGCCATTGGATTTAAATTTCTAGGATTTGAAATTACCATTTCCTCCTCTAATGTAATACCTATACTGGATGTCACTAATTGTTGATGACCAGTACTTGATGCAAATTGTGTGATTTGCAGCTGCTGTCCAGGTCCTGATATAGCTAGAGGCACAAAAGCTGGAGCTTTTGCGTTAAGATTACTGTTGGGACTTACTGCTCGTACTCGATCAAGTTTTATCATAGCTACTGAGTCTATCTCTTCACCTGCGCTATCATGATTTACCTCTTGATCATCTTCTTCACTTGAATTTCCAGCAAATGCATCATCATAGTCTTCCTCATCCTCATATTCACGCTGGTATTCCCATGGTTTAGATTTAATTGCCATTTACTTCAAATTAGCCTTTAGCACTTCATTATTATTTCCAGATGATAACATGAACTCTCCTCCAAATTCACCATATGACTCTAAAGACTGTGATGGTACATCCTGCACTGAGGTGTTCAATGTGACTAATGATTTTTTAGCCATATTAGTGTGCATCATCATTGCATTCTGGGCCTCTTTAATTATTTGTTCGACTTGGGGGCTGGAAAAATGTAATGTAGGAATATTAGAGCTATGTGCTTGCATGTCCACCAGTTTATTCTTTGAGGCAATCTGTTGAACAACAATTTCCTTAGCTAGATTCTTAGTTTCATGCCTTTCCTTGTCGCTATTGAGACATAGTATCAAGTCCTTGGATAACACATCATCACTAAGACCAGCTGCATCACCTCCAACATTCCTATCAGCTGCAAGAATTTCGAAGGAATTTGTGTTAGTCACAGTGTTAGTGCCCAAACTAGCATTGTCTGTCCTCCTCGATCACTGCTAGGCATTGGTACCATTTGTTTTGAGGACTCTTGATTGTTTAAACCTGTTGGATTCCCATAACTAGTAAGAACCTCGAATGCATTTGAGTTGGAAGCAGTGGTAAGGTCATTTTGTTGAAAATTTAGCTTCTGTTGTTTTGGTGACCCTCTTTTCTTTGTAGGAGATTTTCATGATGTTACCACATTCCAAACTTCTCCATTTTTAGTTTGATCGCTTCCTTTACTGTCAACCTTTATATCGCCAGCCTTAACTTCCATCAAAATGCCCTTTTCTCCTCTAAACTTTCCTCCAAACCCCTGGGTCTCACTAGAATTACAGACCCCAGGTGCTGCTGTTTACCCAGTTTTTTGATTGCCTATTATTAGTACCTCACCTGCAGTTACATCTTTGGAGTGTTGTTACCTGAATTTTGCCCCATATCTCCTCGATCACTACGCTTACCTTGTATAGATTCATCAGTAGCTCGAGCCATAGTCTCATTTAACATTGCAGGAGATGATGCAACAGTTGCATTAGCATATAACTGTGCTTGTACAACTGTATTTACACTTTGCATAGCTTGTTGACCACATCCAATTTCTTTTGGACCTGTAGACATTGCAACTGTAGATTCTATCTCTACATGTTGTTGTAACTTATGAGGCACATCAGAACTATTAGGATCAATTTTATTTTTTTGAATTTCCTCTACACCTTCTGCAATAGTCTTTAGAATTCCACTAGGTATAGCTGCTGCACTAGCTGACATATTTTTTGCATTTGTCAACTCTGTTTCCCCTGTTTTTTTTGAGCCACCTGATTGTTAGCCTTAGCACCTGAGACATTACTCTCCTCACCATGATCCCTTTTAGAACCTTTAGCAGTTTCAAAGTCAAGCTGATTTGTACTAACCGTGCCTGCTTCCTCAACATGATCAACTACACCTTTTGAACTAAAATAAGTTGCCAAAATAGCAGAAGCAGCATCAAGTTTGTCATATGCCTGCACTATGGGATTTACTACATTAGAAATCCTTGCCAATGCTACCCTAACAGGCACATCACAAACAGGTGGACCAGGAGCAGTATCAGCTCCACACTCAACACCTTCACGACCAAGAGCACCTTCACGACTAAGAGCAGTACCTGGTACCAAAACCTCCTCACCCTCCAGTAAGCCATCTGTTTGTGTCATTCCCAGGTGTAACACCTCATCTGATCATGCATCCTCAATTTGCCTAGATCTTTTTGCATTCAAAAAGTCCCTAGCATCTCATTGAAGCTGTTCAAGCATGACTCCATCATTGCTATGTAAAATACTTTCCCTTGTTATATTTTTTGCAACAGTCTCCTCTCCAACCTGTCTCTTCAGTACACGACATGATTTTTCCTCGTGACCTTGGTGCTTACAGTATGTGCAATAACTTGGAAGATTGTCATAGACAACTTTTTGATCATATTCGACTGTTTTTCCTGTTGTTTTTTCCGTCATAACTATTTTAACATTTTTTGGATGTTTGTCTACTAGATCACGAATCACCTTAACTCTCGCGACACTAGGCCGGGTTCTCTCTTGTGTTGCTTTATCAACAACAACGACTTTACCCATAGCTGAAGCAATCGACATTAAGGCTTTTTTAGCAAAAACATTTGGCGGCAAACCTGGGAATGAAATCCAAACAACTGCCAATGACGTCTCCTCCTTTTGATTGAATTCTAGCGACCATGGGAATGTTCTAAAGAAAAATTCTTCACCTTTTGCTTTGACATATCCAGTAGATCTTGATAGAAACTTAACATAGTCATTAAACTGATCAAATCTAATCAACAGATGATGGAATTCAAGCAGTCCTATATTACAGTACCCTTGAACATCAAATTGCGACGAGAAATTTTTTCTAAATTCTCGTAGTTCAGATTTCCCATATGAGAACTTCATGATAACAACCTAATGTAACCCTTCCTCTCTTGTGAGTTGATTGATTTCATCCATTGAAAATTCTACCGTTGGCTCACCATGTACGATAGTAACAGGAACCAACTCAATTTTTCTTAAATTTGCCGCAGCATGTTGTTTTGGATGTAAGTGATCTGCATAACTGTGGTTTGTGTTATTATTTAACGTTGTTTGGGTTGCCTCTCCCACAGCCAAAATCTGGGGAGAGGGCACAACAGCCATGGCTACCCTACACGACCAAGAAAGGTAGAGAGACAAAGAAGAGAGAAGGCAGAGAAAAATCATGCACGCCGGGGAATGGTTTCCAGTTGCAGGTATTGTTCACCTGGTCGCGGTTATTACCTGAATAAAGATATACTAATGTAACTGAGCAAGGTGAACGCCAGCGTCCGCGCCACCATATTTCATCTTTAATTTACAGGCTTTATTTTGTATATGTATTATTCGTCCTATAGTAGTGTGCCTACTTCTTAGATGCTCGTGACTTGTGAAACCCCGGTCGGGTTGTATGGGGTTGTAATCCTGATTATTATTACTATTAAGATGTATCACTTTACTCATTTATGTTTAAATAATTTTAAAAAGGAAGTGAACTAGGTTAGTGTAAGGCCCCGTAAAAATTTTTGTGCTTAAAACCTATCAGCCCGTGGTGTCATGGTCCGAATAATGTGTTAGGAATGCGTAGAGATCGCCGCGGTTCAGACCCTTGGTAGCGATTTAAGCTTTAAAAATCAAAAGAATAAGATTTTCCAGAAAATGTTATTTCCGCGGTCAAGAATGCGGTCGCAGATCTGCTATGCGGACCGCATTCCTACCGCAGAGTCTAACAGAACATTTTCAAAAACTTAGGTTGAAAATGCGGTCCAATATGCGATCGCTTAACGGAAATGCGGACCGCAAATCTATCGCATAATTCCTTAAGGATTTTTGAGTGTCAATTCTGCGGTGCATTCTGCGACCGCAGAATACGAATGCGGATCGCATTCTGGTCGCATATCATAACAGAATAGGAGAATTTTAGGGGGCCATTCTGCGGTCCATTATGCGGACCGCATGTTGATTCTACGATCGCAGACGCGACCGCAGATTTGACTCGGCCCAGATTTTTATAAAATTTTAACCCGATTCCTTCTTCAATAAAACACCTCAAAACATCATTTTCTCATATTTTCTTAGCAAAAAAGAGAGAGGAAAGAGATATTCTAGAGAGAGAGAAACCTAATAATCTTCAAAGATCGTTTCTAATCAATTGGTCCGGAAGATCCTAGGCAAGTGTCATCTTCCCCAATCTCTAAAGGTAAAATCCCTAGAAATGTTTCTTTAATTTTTAGTTGTCAAAGGGAAAGAATGATTTTCATGCATTAGCTTTTAAAAATAGAATTTAACACTCATGCATGTTCTTTGAACTTTAAATTTTGTAAAAAGAAGTGGGTATGAGTAAGAGTTTGCAAAAACGGGAGTATGCAACATAGGATAACTTGGGTGAACTTAAAGTAGGAGATTGAAGAAAGTAAATCCGACTCCAGGTATGTATGGCTAACTTTGATCCTTGTGAAATCGCCCTCATGTGTACAATTCATTTGGTATGTGAAAATTTTGGGAATTGTCGTGTAATTCTTTGATTTGGTTGTTGGATATTCAATTGGTTTAACTATGTGTTGTGTGGGTTGAGATGTGAACCGAATGATGAAAAGGGACATGATAATTGGTAAAGAAATTGAGAACAATTGTAGTGAAGGCATACTAGGCTTCTTGTGGGAAACTAATGAAACAACTCGAATTGTTATGAACTGTTGAACAAAATTGTATGGTTACTCTCGGATATGGGAATTATTGTAACTTTTTTGTGATACCAACTTGAAAAGTATTTGGAACATGAACCAATTTGCAATTTGCTTATTTCACTTATTTGTGATCTTGTGTAGTGCTCTTGTTTGCTATTTGTGGTTGTTGTGATTTAAAACTGTACGGTGGGATCGGGTTGCGTGCTGCAACACAAAGTAATAAGGTGTGGGTTGGGGTGATAAGGGTCGCCGAGGTAATAAGGGTGGAAAGCGATCGAAATCGCCATTGAAATTGATATGAAATCATTGATGTGAAATTGTGAAAGGAGATAGCAAGAGAGTTTACAACCTGCGGGGCACTGATTGCCCATTTGTTTGACTTGATTGTGCTTTCCGTGTATGTTTGGTTGTTGCCTTCCTTGTTGATCTCTAATTGTGCTTGCGCTGAGGATTTATTGAAACAAAGTAAGTGTGGGAACGTGATTGGCTCGCTTGGTTATTTCTTGGTGTATCTGTTGGTTGTTTTATTATTACAATTTAATTGTTTATGGCTTGAGTTTACTTGGGACAAAGCTTTTCCATACATACCAATACAATTCCAGTGTACTGACGTCCCTTTTGCCGGGGACGCTACATTCGTGTTATGATTGTAGGTGGATCCGTAGCGGGCACTTCAGCTTATCGGCAGTAGCATTCTTCACCTTCCATTGGCCTATTTGGTGAGCTTCTTTCCTCTCGGGGCCTTGCGTGGCTCATGCCACTTCTATTTTAGACTT
The DNA here is from genome assembly GCA_032618575.1 of Nicotiana noctiflora. Classification (NCBI taxonomy): domain Eukaryota; kingdom Viridiplantae; phylum Streptophyta; class Magnoliopsida; order Solanales; family Solanaceae; genus Nicotiana; species Nicotiana noctiflora. The sequence goes on from JASVEL010012149.1 coordinate 280,834, forward strand.
TATTTTGATTTTTGTGTAAGGTATAGCCGGAGCCTTATTACCGGCAAGTATTTTATCATCCTTTGTATCCTAGAGACTCCGTAGACAGTATACTGTGGGATTATGGGCTATGTATATATGTGTCGGGCGTTGTAATTTGTAAACTTGTTAAGAAGTTAAGTGTGTTGTTATGTTTGTTAAAAGTGTGATTTTTGTTATAAATTTATAAATACTTTGGTTTGTAAGTAATGAACAATACAGGGGTAACGCGTGGGTTAGGAAAGGCATCCAGGTCCGCTTGACTGGGGCTACCCGGTCAGGCGCCGGTAATGTTCCTCGATTTGGGGCGTGACAAACTTGGCATCAGAGCCAGAGGTTTTAAAGTGTCCTAGGATGTCTCGGAGCCGTGTCTAGTAGCACCCTTCTTATCGATGTGTTGTCGACCACATCTATAAGTAGGGGGCTGCACGGACATTTAGGAATTTACCCATTTCTTTGTTATTCTATATCGTGCGGTGAAGTGCAAAGTGGGAGTATTTATGTCTAATTCGCGCCTTGTTCTAAAATTTTCAGAATATGGCACCGAAGAAGAAAGCTAGACTCGGCCTTGGGGCCAATGCCACCCCAAGTGCGACTGCGAATCATGTACCTTATACCGTGGTTGAGAATGACCCACCGGTCCTGAATCTGCCCGGTCTATCTATTCCAGACCCAAGTGTTCCTATTTCGGCTGCGGGAGAGGTTGCCACCATCCCCCCTGCCAATATTCCTGATTCTGATACAGTTCCAACTTTTGGTTCCGGTGTTTCAAATGAGGATCTTAGAGGAGCCATCCATATGTTGACCCAGTTAGTAGCCGCCCAGGCCCAGAGATCTTATGATACCCCTGTGTCCTCCAACGGACAGGGAGATTCCTCTGGTTCTAGAGTCCACCAGTTTCTGCGATTGGCCCCTCCAGAATTCTCAGGCACAGATCCTGAGGCCGATCCGCAGGATTTTCTTGATGAAATATGTAAGTCTCTCAGAGTGATGAATGCTACAGATATAGAGGGGGTGGAGTTGGCTTCATACAAGCTGAAGGGAGCGACACATTCTTGGTTTGAGATGTGGGAGGATTCCCGTGAGGAAGGGAGACCTCCGGCTAGATGGGATGAGTTCGTAGATGCTTGATAGACAACTTCTTGCCTGCCGAGACAATGGCAGCCCGTGCCACTGAGCTCGAGGTCATCAAACAGGGCAGTATGAGTGTTTGGGAGTACCACATGGAGTTCGTGAGATTGTCCAAGTATGCTCCTCAGTTAATGTCGACTATGAATGCTTGAGTTCGACGATTTGTTCAGGGCCTTAGCCCTTTGGTGGTGAATGAGGCTGCTACAACAGCTTTGCACTAAGATATGAATTATGGGAAGATTGTAGGGTTTGCTCAGGCCATAGAGGCTAGTAAGTTGAAGATTCGTGCGAAAAAAGAGAGTAGCAGCTGGGCCCGGTCAATGGGTCACTCGGGGAGACCAGTTCCAAGGAGAGGGTCATCAGGGCCATCCCAGTCTTATGCTCATTACTCAGTAAGTGCACCGTCATCTATGCACAGTTATTAGTAGAGTAGTCATTCAAGGTCAGGTTTAGACAGTAGGAGGTCCCGCCAGTCTGGTCGTCCAGGAGGGAGGTCCCGCCAGTCCGGTCTTCCAGGAGGGAGGTCCCAGCAGTAGGGGAGACCTATATGCCCAAAGTCTGGGAGATTTCATATAGAGACTTGCTACCTAGATATCCCAGTATGTTTTAGATGCAGGGTGAGAGGTCATATCCAGCGAGACTGCCATGCACCCAGTCAGGTTATGGGTAGGGGATCTGCCTAGTCATCCGGTTATTCAATTGCTACATCATCAGTGCGTCCTCCAGCTCCAACAGGGCGTGGTGCATCTAGGGGTGGAGCTCAAGGTAGGGGTGGGCCCAGCCGGTTCTATGCTTAGAGTGGCCGCTAGAGTGTTGAGGCTTCTCCAAATGTTGTTACAGGTATCTTGTCTATTCAGGTTGTTGATTGTTATTGTCTTGTTGATCCGGGGTCCTCTTTGTCTTATGTTACCCCATTCATTGCTTCAAGTTTTGGGATAAAACCTAAACAGCTTCAAGAGCCGTTCTCTGTATTGACTCTGGTTGGTGATTCTATTACAGCCTCACGAGTTTATAGGGATTGTATTGTTACGGTGAGTGGTCGTGTTACCACGGCCGATCTTATTGAGATTGGGATGGTAGATTTTGATGTAATCATGGGGATGGATTTGATTTATTCGTGCTTTACCAAGCCTGACTGTCGGACGAGAGTCATGAGGCTCGAGTTCCCTAACGAGCCAGTTATTGAATGGAAAGGAAATGGTGTGGTGCCAAGGGGTAGGTTTATTTCCTACCTTAAGGCTTCAAAGATGATTAAGAAGGGGTGTATCTATCATTTGGTCTGGCTAACGGACACCACCTCATTTATGTATACTCTCGAGTCTGTGCCAGTTGTGAATGCGTTTCCTGAGGTGTTTCCAGATAAGCTTCCAGGGATCCTGCCAGATAGGGAGATTGATTTCGGGATTGACGTATTGCCAGATACTCAGCCAATATCCATTCCACCATACAGAATGGCGCCAGCAGAGTTAAAGAAGTTAAAGGAGCAGCTGATGAATTTATTAGAGAAGGGATTCATATGACCGAGTGTGTCGCCGTGGGGTGCTCTGGTTCTTTTTGTCAGAAAGAAGGATGGGTCACTTCGAATGTGCATTGATTATCGGCAGCTTAACAAAGTCACCATCAAGAATAAATATCCTTTGCCTCGGGTAGATGATTTATTTGACCAATTGCAAGGAGAAAAGGTTTTCTCCAAAATTGATCTACGGTCCGGGTACCATCAATTGAAGATCAGAGAACACGATATTCCTAAGACCGCCTTCAGAACTCGCTATGGTCACTTTGAATTTTTCGTCATGTGTTTTGGGCTAACCAATGCCCCAGCAGCTTTCATGGACCTTATGAACTAGGTTTTCAAGCCATTCCTAGATTCCTTTGTGATAGTATTCATTGACGACATCCTCATTTACTCACAGAGCAGGGAGGATCATGCCATTTACCTCTAAGAAGCATTGTAGACCCTTCATCAGCACCAATTGTACGCCAAGTTTTCAAAATGTGAATTTTGGTTGGAGTCCATAGCCTTCCTAGGTCATGTTGTTTCCAGTGAAGGGATTCAGATGGATCCTCAGAAGATTGCAGCAGTGAAGGATTGGCCTAAACCCATGACCCCGACAGAGATTCGCAGCTTCTTGGGTTTGGCAGGTTACCATCAGAGGTTTGTGGAGGGATTCTCAACCCTCGCCTCCCCATTGACTAAATTGACGCAGAAGGCCGTTAAGTTCCAGTAGTCTAACGTTTGTGAGAAAAGTTTTTAGGAATTGAAGTCAAGGTTGACCTCAGCACCAGCATTGGCCTTGCCAGAAGGCATAGAGGGATTTGTGGTTTATTGTGATGCCTCCAGGGTCGGTTTAGGGTGTGTATTGATGCAGCGCGGGAAGGTCATAGCTTATGCTTCCATGCAACTCAAGAATCACGAGAAGAATTATCCGACGCATGATTTGGAGCTTGCAGCAGTTGTGTTTTCTTTGAAAATATGGAGGCACTACCTTTATGGGGTTCATGTGGATGTGTTTTCAGATCACAAGAGCCTCCAATATTTGTTCAAATAGAAGGAACTGAATTTGAGGCAGCGGCGGTGGTAAGAATTTCTTAAGGACTATGATCACTATTGATTTCGTGGTAGTGTTTACCTCGCACTCAGCGTAAGTTCGACTCAATATAGGTGATAGTGGATCAACTCACCAAATCAGCTCACTTCCTACTAGTCAAGTCCACTGATACTGCGGAGCAATATGCTAAGTTGTACATCAAGGAGATAGTAAAGCTTCATAGCACTCCACTTTCTATTATCTCAGATCACGGGGCTCAGTTCACAGCTAATTTTTGGAAGAACTTTCAGCATGGTTTGGGAACTCAGGTGAATCTCAGCATAACTTTCCATCTGCAGACCGATGGTGAGGCCGAGCGGACTATTTAGACGCTTGAAGATATGCTGCGGACTTGTGTTTTAGATTTCAAAGGCAATTGGGATGAACACTTACCACTTGTAGAATTTTCTTATAACAATAGCTTTCATGCTAGCATTCAGATGGCCCCGTTTGAGGCATTGTACGGAATAAGGTGTAGCTCACCAATTGGGTGGTTTAAAATGGGTGAAGCAGAATTGCTAGGGCCAGATCTTGTTTACCAAGCTATGGAAAAAGTTAAGGTTATTCAGGAGAGGATGAAAATTGCACAGAGTCGCCAAAAATCCTATGCATACGTTCGCCGAAGAGATTTAGAGTTTCAAGTCGATGATTGGGTATTCTTGAGGGTATCTCCTATGAAGGGAGTCATGCGATATGGGAAGAAAGGGAAGTTGAGACCTAGGTATGTCGAGCCGTATCAGATCGTTCAAAGGATTGGGCAAGTTGCTTATAGGCTGGAGTTGCCTCCTGAAATGTCATTAGTGCACCCGGTGTTCCATGTGTCCATGTTGAAGAAGGTAATTGGAGATCCATCCACCATTATGCCAGTCGAAGCTATTGAGGCTAATGAAGATTTGTCATATAAAGAAGTTTCGGTTGCTATCCTTGATAGGAAAGTTCGCAAGTTGAGAAATAAGGAAGTTGCCTCAGTCAAAGTATTGTGGCGAAGTCAATAAGTTGAGGAGGCCACATGGGAAGCAGAAAAAGAAATGAAGGAAAAATACCCCCATTTGTTTGATCAAGCTTAGGAGAAATTAGGTGACCCTTCTATCTTTGAAACAACTATCAATTTGTCCAAAATGCTTCCTTCTTAGTGTTAATAAAGTTTCTTTAATTTTGCAAAGGGTCATATGTGTTGTTGTTACCTTAGGTCACTTGAACCTTCCTTGATAAATGAAAACCTTATAAAGACTCATGTGTTAAATAAATAACTAATGGCAAGGGTAAAATTGATAATTGTTTGTTTATGTGTATATGGTGTGTTGAGATGATTAAATAAGGTATGGACTTATTGCAGTGGCTAGTTTACGTGCAAATGTAACAATGTGATAAAATATGTGCAATCGTTGAGGTAAGGAAGTGTGTACAAGCTGTAGAAATGTTGTAAATATATGTTGTTGTTTGGGAATGTGTTTCGGGGGCTCTATGACAGGTGGATATGTCCATAATACAAATGAAACCCTGGCGAAATTGTTTCTAAAATATGCGAGTTAAAAAAAAAATTTGACAATTTGCATATCATGTCTTTCAAAACCAGCTGATTTTTAAAATCCTTATTCGAGGACGAATGATTTTAAGGAGGGGAGGATGTAAGGCCCCATAAAAATTTTTGTGCTTAAAACCTAGCAGCCCGTGGTGTCATGGTCCGAATAATATGTTAGGAATGCGTGCGGTTTGGACCCTTGGTAGTGATTTAAGCTTTAAAAATCAAAAGAATAAGATTTTCCAAAAAATGTCATTTCTGCGGTCAAGAATGCGGTCGCAGATCTGCTATGCGGACCGCATTCCTACCGTAGAGTGTAACAGAATGTTTTCCAAAACTTGTGTTGAAAATGAGGTCCAATAGGAGATCGCATAACGGAAATGCGGACCGTAAATCTATCGCATAATTCCTTAAGGATTTTTGAGTGTCAATTCTGAGGTCCATTATGCGACCACAGAACACGAATGCGGACCACATTCTGGTCGCATATCGTAACAGAACAGGAGAATTTTTGAGGGCAATTCTGCACTCCATTATGCGGACCGCATGTTGATTCTGCAATCGCAGGCGCGACTGCAGATTTGACTCGGCCCAGATTTTTATAAAATTTTAACCCGATTCCTTCTTCAATAAAACACCTCAAAATATAATTTTCTCACATTTTCTTAGCAAAACAAGAGAGAGGAAATAGAGATTCTAGAGAGAGAGAAACCTAACAATCTTCAAAGATCGTTTCTAATCGCTTGGTCTGTAAGATCCTACGGCAAGTGTCATCTTCCCCAATCTCTAAAGGTAAAAGCCCTAGCCATTTTTCTTTAATTTTTAGTTGTCAATGGGAAAGAAAGATTTTCATGCATTAGCTTTTGAAAATAGAATTTAACACTCATGCATGTTCTTTGAACTTTAAATTTAGTAAAAAGAAGTGGGTAGGAGTAAGAGTTTGCAAAAACGGGAGTTGGCAACATAGGATAACTTGGGTGAACTTAAAGTAGGAGATTGAAGAAAGTAAATCTGACTCCAGGTATGTATGGCTATCTTTGATCCTTGTGAAATCGCCCTCATGTGTACAATTCATTTGGTATGTGAAAATATTGGGAATTGTCGTGTAATTCTTTGATTTGGTTGTTGGGTGTTCAATTGGTTTAACTATGTGTTGTGTGGGTTGAGATGTGAAGCGAATGATGAAAAGGGAAATCATAATTTGTAAAGAAATTGAGAACAATTGTAGTGATGACATACTTGGCTTCTTGTGGGAAACTAATGAAACAACTCGAATTGTGTTGAATTGTTGAACAAAATGGTATGGTTACTCTCGGTTATGGGAATTATTGTAACTTTGCTGTGATACCGGCTTGAAAAGTATTTGAAACATGAACCAATTTGTAATTTGCTTATTGCACTTGTTTGTGATCTTGTGTAGTGCTTTTTTTTGCTGTTTGTGGTTGTTGTGATTTAAAACTGTACGGTGGGATCGAGTTGCGCGCCACAACACGAAGTAATAAGGTGTGAGTTATGGTGATAAGGGTGACCAAGGTAATAAGGGTGGAAAGCGACCGAAATCGCCATTGAACTTGATATGAAATCATTGATGTGAAATTGTGATAGGAGACAGCAGGAGAGTTTACAACCTGTGGGGCACTGATTGCCCCTTTGTTTGACTTGATTGTGATTTCCGTGTATGTTTGGTTGTTTTCTTCCTTGTTGATCTCTAGTTGTACTTGGGCTGAGGATTTCTTAAAACAAAGTAAGTGTGGGAACGTGATTGACTCGCTTGGTTATTTCTTGGTGTATTTGTTGGTTGTTCTATTATTGCAATTTAATTGTTTATGGCTTGAGTTTACTTGGGACAAAGGTTGTCCATACATACCAGTACAATTCCAGTTTACTGACGTCCTTTTTGCCGGGGAAGCTACATTCGTGTTATGATTGTAGGTGGATCCGTAGCAGGTGCTTCAACTTATCGGCAGTAGCATTCTTCACCTTCCACTGGCCGTTTTTGTCAGCCCCTTTCCTCTCGGGGCCCTACGTGGCTCATGCCACTTCTATTTTAGACTTTATTTTGAATTTTGTGTAAGGTATAGCCGGCGCCTTGTTACCGGCAAGTATTGTATTATCCTTTGTATCCTAGAGGCTCCGTAGACAGTAAACTGTGGGATTATGGGCTACATATATATGTGTCGGGCATTGTAATTTGTAAACTTGTTAAGAAGTTAAGTATGTTGTTATGTTTGTTAAAAGTGTGATTTCAGTTATAAATTTGTAAATACTTTGGTTTGTAAGTAATGAACAATACAGGGGTAACGCGTGGGGTTAGGAAATGCATCCAGGTCCGCTTGATTAGGGCTACCCGGTCAGGTGCCGGTCATGTTCCTCAATTTGGGGTGTGACAGTTAGTTGGTTGGCCTTGTCTTCATGAGATGTGCCATCACGACTAGGTGGGTTGGGCGTGACATTAGGGGTATGACAAGAGGCCTCGTCATTCTGGTAGGTTCATTGGTGCCTCGTCTAGAGGCAGGGATTCTTTTGGTAGAGGCCATCTTCCCAGGCCATTTCATTCAGCACTTCAAGCCTCTCATGATGCTTCAGGTGGCTGTGGCTCTCATATATAGTATTCCAATCAGCTACTCTATAGTGCACCACCAGCTCATATTTGTGCACCTCTGCTCCAGAGTTTCTAGGTTAGTTACTCAAGCTGTTAGGGTCAGCAGTCTCAGCAGCCGAGGTCTTGTTATACTTTTGGTGATTCGAGGCATATTGCTAGACTTTTCCCTCGAGCGTCGAGCAGTTCTCAGCATCAGGGTTCTCGTGCCATGGTTCCAGCACCAGGTTTTCCACCAGTTGCTCAGCCAGCTAGAGGCAAGGGTCAGGCAGCTAGAGGTGGAGGTCGAGGTATTAGAGGTGGAGGTCAGGCTGCTAGAGGTGGAGGCCAACCAGCAGGAGGTCGTCCTAGGGATGTGGTTTAGAGTGGTGGGGCCCAACCCCGATGTTATGCTTTCCCAACCCAGCCCAAGGGTGAGTCATTCGATGTTTATATCACAGGTAATGTTTCAGTTTGTAGTACATATGCTTCAGGTCTATTTGATCCAGGGTCTACATACTCCTATGTGTCATCTTACTTTGCTTCGTATTTGGTTGTGCCTCATAATTCTTTGAGTGTTATTGTATATGTGTCTAAACCGGTAGATGATTCTATTATTGTAGATCGTGTTTATCAACCGTGTGTGGTTATTATTAGGGGTCTTAAGACTAGTGTAGTTCTCCTACTTCTCGATATGGTTGACTTCGATGTTATATTGGGGATGGATTGGTTGTCACCGTATCATGCCATATTGTACTATCATGCCGAGATCGTGACCTTAGCCTTGTTGGGGTTGCCTCAATTGGAGTGGAGAGGGACTCATGTTCATTCTACCAACAGATTTATTTCTTATATGAAGGCTTGGCGTATGGTCGAGAAGGGGTGTTTGGCTTATTTGGCTTATGTTTGTGATTCTAGTGTGGAGGTTCCTTCCATGGATTTCGTACCAGTTGTTCGTGAGTTTCCAGAGGTGTTTCCTGCAGACCTTCCGGGGATTCCACCCAACATGAATATTGACTTTGCATTGATTTGGCTTCGGGCACTCAACTCATTTCTATTCTACCATATCGTATGGCCCAACAAAAGTTGAAAGAACTGAAAGGGTAGTTGCAAGACTTGCTTGATAAGGGCTTCATTAGGCTAGTGTCTTGCCTTGGGGTGCGCCAATGTTGTTTTTAAAGAAAAAGGACTGCTCGATAAGGATGTGCATAGATTATCGACAGTTGAACAAAGTCACCATTAAGAACAAGTATCCATTGTCAAGGATTGATGAATTATTTGATCAGCTTTAAGGGGCCAAGGTGTTTTCGAAGATTGATTTGAGGTCTGGCTACCATCAGTTGAGGATTAGGGCATCCGATACCCCTAAGACAGCTTTTCGTACTCAGTACGGGCATTATAAGTTTCTAGTCATGTCATTTGGGTTGACAGATGCCCCAGATGTGTTCATGGATTTGATGAACCGAGTGTTCATGCGCTATTTGGATTCCTTCATGATTGGTTTTAATGAAGATATCCCGATCTACTCTCGCAGTCGAGAGGAACATGAGCAGTATCTTCAGATCGTTCTTTAGACTCTAAAAGATAGCCAATTATATGCTAAGTTTTTGAAATGTGAGTTTTGGCTGAGTTCAGTTGCATTCTTTGGCCATGTTGTATCAGCAGAGGGTATTAAGGTTGATCTTAAGAAGACTGATGTAGTCAAGGACTGGCCTAGGTCCACATCAGTTACAGAGATTCAGAGTTTCTTGGTTTGGCGGGTTATTACTATCAGTTTGTGGAGGGGTTTTCATTTATAGCAGCCCCGATGACCAGGTTGACCCAGAAGGGCGCCCCGTTAAGGTGGTCAGACGAGTGTAAGGTGAGCTTTCCGAAGCTCAAGACTGCTTTGACTACAATACCAGTATTAGTATTGCCTATACGTTTAGGGCCATATACAGTATATTGTGACATATCTCGTATTGGACTTGGTGCGATATTGATGCAGTGTGGCAAGGTTATTGCATATTTTTTGCGACAATTAAAGAATCACGAGAAAAATTATCAGTTCATGACTTGGAGCTAGCACCCATTGTTCATCTACTAAAGATTTGGAGGCATTATCTATATGGCGTGTCGTGTGAGGTGTTCACAGATCACAAGAGTTTGTAGTATTTGTTCAAGCAGAAGGAGCTAAATTTGAGGCAGAGGAGGTGGTTGGAGCTATTGAAAGACTATGATATCACTATCTTGTACCAACCCGGGAAGGCCAATGTGGTGGCCGATGCTTTAAGTAGGAAGTCAGCTAGTATGGGCAGCCTTGCATATATTCCAGTCGGTGAGAGACCACTTGCATTAGATGTTCAAGATTTAGTCAACTAGTTCGTGAGGTTGGATGTTTCTGAGCCCAATCATGTTATAGCTTGTACAGTCACTCGGTCTTCCTTGTTTGAGCGTATCAGAGAGTGTGAATATGATGATCCTCATTTGCTTGCTCTTAGGGACATGGTGCAGCCCGGAGATGCCAAGTATGTTTTAGTTGGAGATGATAGAGTTCTGAGGATGTAGGGTCATATTTATGTGCCTAATGTGGATGGACTTTGTGAGTTGATTCTAGAAGAGGCCCACAGTCGCCAGTATTCTATTCATCCGGGCACCACTAAAATGTATCAAGACTTGTGGAAGCATTATTGGTGGATGAGGATGAAGAAGGATATTGTTGCATATGTAGCTCGGTGTTTGAATTGTCAGCAAGTAAAGTACGAGCACCAGAGACCTGGTGAATTGCTTCAGAAGATTGAGATTCCTAAGTGGAAGTGGGAGCGTATCACTATGGTCTTTGTTGTAGCACTTCCACAGACTTAGAATTTCGATGTAGTATGAGTCATTGTGGATATGCTGACTAAGTTAGCTCATTTCATTCCTCCGGCAGTTTCCTATTCTTTAGAGAGATTTGTAGAGATCTATATATGCGAGATCTTTCATCTTCATGGTGTGCCCGTGTCTATCATTTCTGATCAAAATACGCAGTTTACCTCATGTTTTTTGAGGGTACAGTGTGAGTTTGGTATGCAGGTCAAGTTGAGCACAACAGTTCATCCTCAGATGGACTGATAGTCCAAGCATACTATTCAAATTTTTGAGGATAAGCTCCGTGCTTATGTTATTGACTTTGGAGGTTCTTGGAATCAGTTCTTGCAGTTAGCGGAGTTTGACCACAACAACAATTATCATTTGAGCATCCAGATTTCTCCCTATAAGGCATTATATGGTAGGTGGTGTCAATCGCCAGTTGGATGGTTTGTGTAAGGCCACGTAAAACTTTTTGTGCTTGAGACCTATTAGCCGTGGTGTCATGGTCCGAATAAGGTGTTAAGAATAAAGCTCGCCGCAGTTCGGACCCTTGGTAGTGATTTAAGTTTCAAAAATTGAAAGAATAAGTTTTTTCAGAAAATGTCGATTCTACGGTCAGGAATGCGATCGCAGATCTGTTATGCGGACCGCATTCCTACCGCAGAGCTTAACAGAATGTTTTCCAAAAATTAGTTTGAAAATGCGGTCCAATATGCGATCGCAGAATGGAAATGGGGACCGCAGATCTATCGCATAATTTCTTGAGAATTTTTTAGTGTCAAATCTTCGGTGCATTCTGCGACCGCAACAAACACGAATTTGGACCTCATTCTCGTCGCATATTGTAACAGAACATGTTCATTTTTAGGGGCAATTCTGTGGTCCATTATGCAGACCGCATGTTGATTCTGCGATCGCAAATGCGATCGCAGAATTGACTCGGCCCAGATTTTATAAAATTTTGACACGGCCCATTCTTTAATAAAACACCTCCAACCTTCATTTTTCTCCTATTTTCCTAACAAAACTAGAGAGAGGAAAGAGGGTTTCTAGAGAGAGAGACCTAACTATCTTCAAAGATTGTTCCAATCGTTTGGTCCGGAAGATCCTAAGGCAAAATTCATCTTCCCCAAATCTCTAAGAGGTAAAAACCCTAGTCATTTTCCTCTAATTTTTCAGTTTTCAAAAGATAGAGAAAGAATTTCATATAATAGCTTTTGGAAATAGAATGTGATACTCATGCATGTTATTGAACTTGAATTTTAGTAAAAAGAGGTGGGTAGGAGTAAGAGTTGGCAAAAACAAAAATTGGCAACTTAGGATAACTTGGGTGAGCTTACGTAAGAGATTGAAGGAAGTAAACTCGACTCCAGGTATGTATGGCTAACTTTGATTCTTGTGAAATCGCCCTTATGTGTACAATTCGTCGGTATATGATAATTTTGAGTAATCGTTGTAAAATTCTTTGATTTTGTTGTTGGGTATTCAATTGATGTTGAACTATGTGTGATGTGGTATGGAATATGAACCGAAAGATAAGAAGGGAATTGAAATTGGTAATGAATTGAGAACAATTATTGTGATGACATACATGGTTTGTTGTGGGAAGAAATGAAATACTTGATTTGTGATAAATTGTTGAATATAATGGTATGGGTACTCTCGAATATGGAAACATTGTAATCTTGGTTGTGATGTTGGTTTGAAAAGTATTTGAGAACATAAACCAATTTGTAAATTGCTTATCTGCACTTGTTGTAATCTTGTGTAGTGCCTTGTTTGCTATTTGTGATTGTTGTGATTGAAACTGTACGCTGGGATCGGGTTGCACGCCGCAACATGAAGTAAGAAGGTGTGGGTTGGGGTGATAATGGTGGCCGAGGTAATAAGGGTGGCCGAGGTAATAATAATGGAAAGCGATCGAAATTGCCATTGATTTTGATATAAAAATCATTTATGTGAAATTGTGAAAGGAGAGAGCAGGAGAGTTTGCAACCTGTGGGGCACTAATTTCCCCTTTGTTTGACTTGATTGTGTTCTTTCGTGTTTGTTTGGTTTTTGCCTTCCTTGTTGATCTTTAATTGTGCTTAAGTTGAGAACTACTTGAAACGAAGTAAATGTGGGAACATGGTTGGCTGGGTTTATTTTTTCTTGGTGTAATCGTTTGTTGTCCTATTATCGTGATGTACTTTTAATGGCTTGAGTTTACTTGGGACAAAGCTTGTCCATACATACCAGTACAATTCCAGTGTACTGACGTGCCTTTTGCCGGGGACGCTACATTCGTGTTATGATTGTAGGTGGATCGGTAGCAGGTACTTCAGCTCATCGACAGTAGCTTCCTTCATATTCCACTGCCCGTTTTGGTGAGCCCCTTTCTTCCTCGGAGCCCTGCGTGGCTCATGCCACTTCTGTTTAGACTTTATTTTGATTTTTGTGTAAGGTATAGCCAGAGCCTTGTTACCGGCAGGTATTGTATCATCCTTTGTATCCTAGAGGCTCCGTAGACATGTAAACTGTGGGATTTTAGCCTTATGTATATATTATGTCGGGCGTTGTAAATTGTAAACTTGTTAGTAAATTAATCGTGTGGTTATGCTTGTACAATGTGAATTCAGTTAAAATTGGTAAGATCTTTGGCTTATGAGTAATTAACAACATAGGGGTAACGCGTGGGTTAGGAAAGGCACACATGTCTGCTTGACTGGGGCTACCCGATCAGGCGCCGGTCATGTCCCCCAAATTGGGGCATGACAAACTTGGTATCAGAGCATAAGGTTTTAATGTGTCCTAGGATATCTCGGAGCCGTGTCTAGTAGCACCCTTCTTATCGGTGTGTTGTCGACCAAATCTATAAGTTGGGGGCTGCACGGACATTTAGGAATTTACCCATTTCTTTGTTATTCTATATCGTGCGGTAAAGTGCATAGTGGAAGTATTTACGTCTAATTCGCGCCTTGTTCCAAAATTTTTAGAATATGGCGCCTAAGAAGAAAGCTAGACTCGGCCTTGGGGCCAATGCAGGCCCAAGTGTGGCTACAAATCATGCACCCGATGCCGTGGGCGAGAATGACCCACCAGTCTTGAATTTGCCTGTACCATCTATTCCAAACCCAAGTGTCCCTATTCCGGCTGCAGCAGAGGATGCCACCATCCCTCCTGCCAGTGTTCCTGACTCTGATATAGGTCCAGCTTCTGGTATCTCTAACGAGGATCTTAGAGGAGCCATTCACATGTTGACACAGTTAGTGGCCGCCCATGCCCAAATATACCATGATGCCCCTACGTCCTCTAGCGGACAGGGAGATTCCTCCGGCTCTAGAGTCCACCAGTTCCTGCGATTGGCCCTCCAAAATTTTCAGGCCCAGACCCAGAGGCCTATCCGCAGGACTTTCTTGATGAGATATATAAGACCCTCAGAGTGATGAAGGCTACAGATATAGAGGGGGTAGAGTTGGCGTCATACAGGCTGAAGGGAGCGACACGTTCATGGTTTGAGATGTGGGAGGATTCCCGTGAGGAGGGGAGCCCTCCGGCCAGATGGGATGAGTTCGTAGATGCTTTCATGGACCACTTCTTGCATGCCGAGACAATGGCAGCCCATGCCACTGAGTGTGAGGTCCTTAAACAGGGTAGTATGAGCGTTTGGGAGTACCACATGGAATTCATGAGACTGTCCAATTATGCTCCTCAGCTAGTATCGACTATGGAGGCCCGGGTTCGACGATTTGTTCAGGGCCTTAGCCCTTTGGTAGTGAATGAGGCCGCCAAAATATCTTTTCACTCAGACGTGAACTATGGGAGGATTGTGGGGTTTGCTCAGGACAGAGAGGCTAGGAAGTTGAAGATTCGGGTGGAGATAGAGTAGCAGCAGGGCCCGGTCAATGGGTCATTCGGGGAGATCACTTCCAGGGAGAGGGTCATCAGGGCCATCCCAGTCATATGCCCAGTCCTCAACGAGTGCACCACCATCGGTGCACATCCATCAGCTAGGTAGTCATTCGAGACCCGATTCAGACAGCAGGAGGTCTCGCCAGTCTGGTCGTCCTGCAGTGAGGTCCCAACAGCAGGGGAGAGCTACATGCCCCAAGTATGGGAGATATCATACAGAGACCTGCTACCTTGATATCCCGATATGCTTCAGGTACGGGGTGAGAGGTCACATACAGCGAGACTACACTACACCCAGTCAGGGTATGGGTAGGGGATCTGCTCAGTCGTCTGGTTCTTCGCCTTCTACATCATCAGCGCTTCCTCCAGCATCAGCAGGCCGTGGTGCAGCTAGGGTTGGAGCTCATTGTAGGGGTGGACCTAGCCGATTCTATGCGTTGAGTGGCCGCCAGAGTGTTGAGTCTTCTCCAGATGTTGTTACAGGTATCTTGTCTGTTCAGACTGTTGATTGCTATGCTCTCATTGATCCGGGGTCTTCCTTGTCTTATGTCACCCCGTTCATTGCTTCAAGTTTTGGGTAGAACCCGAACAGCTTCATGAGCCATTCTCTGTATCGACTCCGATTGGTGATTCTATTATAGCCTCACGAGTCTATAGGAATTGTATTGTTACGGTGAGTAGTCGTGTTACCACAGCCGATCTTATCGAGCTTGGGATGGTAGATTTTGATATAATTACGGGGATGGATTGGCTTTATTCGTGCTTTGCCAAGCTTGACTATCGGACGAGAGTCATGAGGCTCGAGTTCCCTAACGAGCAAGTTATTGAATGGAGAAGAAATGGTGTGGTGCCAAGGGGTAGGTTTATTTCCTACCTTAAGGCTTCTAACAGACACCACCTCAGATGTGCCGCCCTCGAGTTTGTGCCAGTTGTAAATGAGTTTCCTGAAGTGTTTCCGGATGAGCTCCCAGGGATCCCGCCAGATAGGGAGATTGATTTCAGGATTGATGTATTGCCAGATACTCAGCCAATAGCCATTCCACCATACAGAATGGCACCAGCAGAGTTAAGGGAGTTAAAAGAGCAATTGAGGGATTTGTTAGAGAAAGGGTTCATACGACCGAGTGTGTCGCCGTGGGGTGCTCCGATTCTTTTTGTCAGAAAGAAGGATGGATCACTTCGAATGTGTATTGATTATCAGCCGCTCAACAAAGTCACCATCAAGAATAAATATCCTTTGCCTCGGGTGGATGATCTGTTTGACCAATTGCAAGGAGCAAAGTTTTTCTCTAAAATTGATCTACGATCCGGGTACCACCAGTTGAAGATCAGAGAGTAGGATATTCCTAAGACCGCCTTCAAAACTCGTTATGGTCACTTTGAATTTTTGGCCATGTCTTTTGGACTAACCAATGCCCCGGCAGCTTTTGCGGACCTTATGAATCGGGTTTTCAAGCCATTCCTAGATTCCTTTGTGATTGTATTCATTGGCGACATCCTCATTTACTCTCGGAGCAGGGAGGATCATGCCGTTCACCTCAGAGCAGCATTGCAGACCCTTCATCAGCACCAATTGTATGCCAAGTTCTCAAAATGTGAATTTTGGTTTGAGTCTGTAGCCTTTCTGGGGCATTTTATTTCTAGTGAAGGGATTCAGGTGGATCCTCAGAAGATTGCAGTAGTGAAGGATTGGCCTATACCCACAACCCCGACAGAGATTCGTAGCATTTTTGGGTCTGGCGGGGTACTATCGGAGGATTCTCAACCCTCGCCTCCCCATTCAACAGATTGATGCAGAAGGTAGTTAAGTTCCAGTGGTCCGACACATGTGAGAAAAGTTTCCAGGACTTGAAGTCAAGGTTGACCTCGGCACCAGTATTGGCCTTGCCAGAAGGCACAAAGGGATTTGTGGTTTATTGTGATGCCTCCAGGGTCGGTTTGGGGTGTGTATTGATGCAGCGCGGAATGGTCATAACTTATGCTTCCAGGCAACTCAAGAATCATGAGAAGAATGATCCGACACATGATTTGGAGCTGGCAGCAGTTGTGGTTGCTTTGAAAATATGGCGGCACTATCTTTATGGAGTTCATGAAGATGTGTTTTTAGAGCACAAGAGCCTCAAGTATTTGTTTAAAAAGAAAAAGCTTAATCTGAGGTAGCGGTGGTGGTTAGAATTGCTTAAAGACTATGATATGAACATATTATACCATCCAGGGAAGGCAAATGAGGTAGCTTAATCTTAGCCAAAAATTCATGGGTAGTTTGGCTCATTTGGGTATGGATCAGAAACCCCTGGCTTGGGAGGTTTACCAATTGGCCAGTTTGGGGGTTCGCATCTCTGCGTCAGACGAGAGGAATGTTATGGTGCATAACGGAGCAGAATCATCATTGGTTGCGGAAATCAAGGAAAAACAGTTTATGGATCCGGCATTGGTACGGGTGAAAGAAGCAGTTATAAATAACAAGACCTCAGCATTTGAACTCTGTAGCAAGGATGGTGTATTGCGGTGTCAAGGTAGGCTTTGTGTCCCGGACGTGGACGAGCTTCGGGAGAGAGTGATGGCAGAGGCTCATATTTCCAGGTATTCTATGCACCCAGGGTCCACGAAAATGTATCATAATCTCAAGGAGATTTATTGGTGGAACGGTATGAAAAGGGATGTGGCGAGCTTTGTATCTAAATGCCCGAACTGTCAACAAGTGAAGGCCGAGCATCAGCGACCTAGTGGATTAACTCAGCTTATAGAAATACCAAGGTAGAAATGGGAGATGATCAATATGGATTTCATGGTGGGGTTACCTCGCACTCAGTGTAAGTTCGACTCAATATGGGTGATAGTGGATTGACTTACCAAATCAGCTCACTTCCTGCCAGTCAAGTCAACTGATACTGCGGAGCAATATGCTAATTTGTACATCAAGGAGATTGTAAGGCTTCATGGCACTCAACTTTCTATTATCTCTAATTTTGGGGCTCAGTTCACAGCTAATGTTTGGAAGACGTTTCAGCAAGGTTTGGGAACTCAGGTGAATCTCATCACAACCTTCCATCCGCAGACCGGCGGTTAGGCCGAGCGGACTATTCACACGCTTGAAGATATGTTGTGGGCTTGTGTTTTGGATTTCAAAGGTAATTGGGATGAACTCTTACCACTGATAGAATTTGTTTATAATAACAGCTTTCATGCTAGCATTCAGATGGCCCCGTTTGAGGCATTGTACGGGAGAAGGTGTAGGTCGCCAATTGGATGGTTTGAGGTAGGTGAAGCGGAATTGTTAGGGCCAGATCTGGTGTACCAAGCTATGGAAAAGGTTAAGGTTATTTAGGGGAGAATGAAAACTGCACAGAGTCGCCAACAATCCTATGCGGACGTTCGCCGAAGAGATTTGGAGTTTCAAGTCGATGATTGGGTGTTCTTGAGGGTATCTCCTATGAAGGGAGTCATGCGATTCGGAAAGAAAGGGAAATTGAGTCCTAGGTATGTTAGGCCATATCAGATCGTTCAAAGGATTGGGCAAGTTGCTTATAGGCTGGAGTTGCCTCCTGAGATGTCATCAGTGCACCCGGTGTTTCATGTGTCCATGTTGAAGAAAGTGATTGGAGATCCATCCACCATCAAGCCGGTCGAGGCTATTGAGGTCAATGAAGATTTGTCATATGAAGAAGTTCCGGTTGCCATCCTTGATAGGCAAGTTCGTAGGTTGAGAAATAAGGAAGTTGCCTCTGTCAAAGTATTGTGGCGAAGTCAACAAGTTGAGGAGGCCACGTGGGAAGCAGAAAAAGAGATGAAGGAGAAGTACCCCCATTTGTTTGATCAAGCTTAGAAGAAATTAGGCGACCCTTCTACTTTTTAATAACTATCGTCTTTTCCAAATTGTTTCCCTCTTAGTGTTAGTAAAGTTTCCTTCATTTTGCAAGGGGTTATATGTGTTGTTACCTTGGGTCACTTAAACCTTTCTTGATAAATGAAAGTCTTATAAATATTCACATGTTAAATAAATAACTAATAGTAAATGTAGATTGATAATTGTCTATTTATGTGTACGTGGTGTATTGAGACGGTTAAATAAGATAAGTACTTATTGAAGTGACTAGTTTATGTGCAAATGGAATAATGTGGTAGAATATGTGCAATCGTTGAGGTAAGGAAGTGTGCCAGTTGTGGAAATTGTTGTAAATATGTGTTGTTGTTTGGTAATATATTTCGAGGGCTCTCTAACAGGTGGAAATATCCATAATACGAAGGAAACTCTGGCAAAAGTTTTCTAAAATATAGGAATTAGTGAAAATTTTGACAATTTGCATATCGTGTCTTTCAAAACCAACTGATTTTCAAAATCCTCATTCGAGGACGAATGATTTTAAGGGGGGGACGATGTAAGGCCCCGTAAATTTTTTTGTGCTTGAAACCTATTAGTCGTGGTGTCATGGTCCAAATAAGGTGTTAGGAATGCGTAGAATTCTTCGCGGCGAGCAAGCTCGCCGCGATTCGGACCCTTGGTAGTGATTTAAGTTTCAAAAATTGAAAGAATAAGTTTTTCCAGAAAATATTGATTTTGCGGTCAAGAATGCGATCGTAGATCTGTTATGCAGACTGCATTCCTACCGCAGAGCGTAACAGAATGTTTCCCAAAAATTGTGTTGAAAATGCGGTCTAATATGCAATCACAGAATGGAAATGCGGACCGCAGATCTATCGCATAATTTCTTGAGAATTTTTGAGTGTAAAATTTGCGGTGCATTCTGCGACCATAGAACACGAATGCGGACTGCATTCTTGTCGTATATCGTAGCAGAACATGTTCAATTTTAGGGGCAATTCTGCGGTCCATTATGCGGACCGCATGTTGATTCTGCGATCGCAGATGCGACCACAGAATTGACTCGGCCTAGATTTTATAAAATTTTGACTCGACCCCTTCTTTAATAAAACACCTCCAACCTACATTTTTCTCCTATTTTCTTAACAAAACTAGAGAGAGGAAAGAGGGGTTCTAGAGAGAGAGACCTAACTATCTTCAAAGATTGTTCCAATCGTTTGGTCCGGAAGATCCCAAGGCAAAATTCATCTTCCCCAAATCTCTAAGAGGTAAAAACCATAGTCATTTTCCTCTAATTTTTTAGTTTTCAAAAGGTAGAGAAAGAATTGCATATAATAGCTTTTGGAAATAGAATGTGATACTCATGCAGGTTATTGAACTAGAATTTTAGTAAAAAGAGGTGGGTAGGAGTAAGATTTGGCAAAAATGGAAATTGGCAACTTAGGATAACTTGGGTGAGCTTAAGTAAGAGATTGAAGGAAGTAAACTCGACTCCAGGTATGTATGGCTAACTTTGGTTCTTGTGAAATCGCCCTTATGTGTACAATTTGTTGGTATGTGATAATTTTGAGTAATCGTTGTGAAATTCTTTCATTTTTTTGTTGGGTATTCAATTGATGTTGAACTATGTGTGATGTGGTATGGAATATGAACCGAAAGATAAGAAGGGAATTGAAATTGGTAATGAATTGAGAACAATTGTTGTGATGACATACATGGTTTCTTGTGGGAAGAAATGAAATACTTGATTTGTGATAAATTGTTGAACATAATGGTATGGGTACTCTCGAATATGGAAACATTGTAATCTTGGTTGTGATATTGGTTTGAAAATTATTTGGGAACATAAACCAATTTGTAAATTGCTTATTTGCACTTGTTGTAATCTTGTGTAGTGCCTTGTTTGCTGTTTGTGATTGTTGTGATTGAAACTGTACGGTAGGATCGGGTTGCCCGCCGTGGTGATAAGGGTGGCCGAGGTAATAAGGATGGAAAGCGATAGAAATCGCATTGAAGTTGATATAAAAATCATTTATGTGAAATTGTGAAAGGAGACATCAGGAGAGTTTGCAACCTGTGGGTCACTGATTGCCCCTTTGTTTGACTTGATTGTGTTCTTCCGTGTTTGTTTGGTTGTTGCCTTCCTTGTTGATCTTTAATTGTGCTTAAGTTGAGAACTACTTGAAACGGAGTAAATGTGGGAACATGGTTGGCTGGCTTTATTATTTCTTAGTGTAATCGTTTGTTGTCATATCATCGTGATGTACTTTTAATGGCTTAAGTTTACTTGGGACAAAGCTTGTCCATACATTCCGCTACAATTCCAGTGTACTGACGTCCCATTTGCCGGGGATGCTATATTCGTGTTGTGATTGTAGGTGGATCAGTAGTAGGTACTTCAGCTCATCGGCAGTAGCTTCCTTTATCTTCCACTTCCTGTTTTGGTGAGCCCCTTTCTTCCTCGGGGCCTGCGTGGCTCATGCCACTTCTGTTTAGACTTTATTTTGATTTTTGTGTAAGGTATAGCCGGAGCCTTGTTACCGGCAGGTATTGTACCATCCTTTGCATCCTAGAGGCTCCGTAGACATGTAAACTGTGGGATTTTAGCTTTATGTATATATTATGTCGGGCGTTGTAAATTGTAAACATGTTAGTAAATTAATCGTGTGGTTATGCTTGTACAATGTGAATTCAGTTAGAATTGGTAAGATCTTTGGCTTATGAGTTATTAACAACACAGGGGTAACGCGTGGGTTACGAAAGGCACACATGTATGCTTGACTGGGGCTAGCCGGTCAGGCGCTGGTCATGTCCACCGAATTGGGGCATGATAGTTTGAGCTGGGGGAGGCTCAGTTTTTGTGTACAGATTTAGTACATGATGCCTTTATTAAGGTTAAGATCATTCAGATAGACTTCGTACAGCTCATTCCACGCAAAAGAGTTATGTCGATCATAAGGTTCATGATGTGGCATTCATGGTCGGAGAGAAAGTGTTGCTTTAAGTGTCACCCATGAAGTGTGTGATGAGACTTGGGAAGAAGGGCGAGTTAAGCCCTGGTTCATCGAACTATTTGAGAACCTTGATCAAGTGTAAGAGGTAGCTTATAGACTTGCTTTGCCATCAAGCTTATCAGCGGTACATCCAGTGTTTCATGTGTCCATACTTTAGAAGCATCACACGATCCATCCCACGTATTAGATTTGAGCATTGTCCAGCTAGACAAGTATTTGACCTACGAGGATGAGCCGATAGCTATTTTAGACAGGCAGGTTCTTCAGTTGAGATCAAAGAGTTATTCTTTCGTGTGCAGTGGAGAGGTCAACATGTTGAGGCTTCTAGCTGGGAGTTCGAGCCTGACATACAGAGCATATATCCCTATCCTTTCACTAGCTCAAGTACTTTTCTATGTCCATTTGAGGGCGAACAATTATTTTACATATGGAGAATAGGATGAACCAAAAGGTCATCTCGTATTTTAGAACTCAATTTGGGGTTCTGAGGTCTTCAAGACCTCCTTTTCTTTTTCCTCGATTTGCATCCGTAATCCGGGAGCGTTTTCGGGAAGTCTTTATGTGAAAATTTGAGAAAATATTAAGTTTTACCTTTAAAATTGATTTAAGTTGACTTTGGTCAGTATTTTGAGTAAATAGACCTCGGACCCATGCTTTGATGGTCCCTAAGGGTCCGTAGTAAAATATGGGACATGGGCGTAAGCCCGGAATTGAATTCTGAGGTCCCTAGCTCGAGAAATGAATTTTTGAAGAAAATTGTTAAATTGGATATATAATTATTTTTAAAATTTTTATAATATATGATCTTGTTGGTATCATACCCGTATTTTGGTTTCGTAGCTTGATACAGGTTTAATATGGTGTTTAAGTCGTGTCTGAAATTTGGTAAGAAACATGACTAATTTGACGCGATTCAGACGTGCGGTTGTGAAAATAGAAATTTCAAATGTTCTTAAGGATTTCATGTATTTTGGTGTTAAATCCGTAGTTTTAGATGTTATTTTGGCAATTTGATAGCACGGACATGTGACGACCTAAAGGGTCATCACCATATTTCTCCCCTTTTTGCACTTCCAAGGCCTTGGAAATCTCGCTTTTAGTTGCCTCAATTTGTGTGCACTTTCCAGACATGAAGCCGAAAAGTTTTTATGTTAAAATATGTGAATTATATGAAAATTTTGAAGATTTTTTTATTAATATTGATATAGTTAACTTTGGTCAACATTTTGGATAAACGGACCCGGACCGGTGATGTGACAATCCCGAAAGGTCCGTAGAAAAATATGGGACTCCAGCATGTGCCCGGAGTCGATATCCAAGGTCCAGAACCCGAGTAAAAGAATTTTTCTGTTAAATTATTTTCTGAAATTATTAAGGAAAAATGGAAATGAAAATGAGTTAGAAAATATAGGTATCGGGCTCGTATTTTGGTTCCGTCGCCCATTACAGGTCTTAAATATGCGTTAAGTGCTTTCTGTGAAATTTGGTCGAAATCGGACGTCATTTGATGTGTTTTGGAGCTAAATATCTAAAGTTAGAGGTTGATGAACTTTGAAATGAAAATCATGAGTTTTGGGGTTTGATTCTTTGATTTGATATTATTTTGGCTATTTGATCGCTCGACTAAGTTCGTAGGATGATATTGAGTTAGTGTGTGTGTTTGGTTGGGAGCCCCGAGAGTTCGGGAGTGATTTGGAGGTGGTACGGGATGTTTTTAGCCTTAGGAAGTTGGCAGAATTGCTGCAATTTTTACACAGTCATATTCCTCTATGCGATCGCGTAGGTGTGTCTGCGATCGCGTAGAGTCTTTTTGGAGCCACCCCATTTTGTTCTATGCGGTCGGGTTATAGCCCATGAAATCGCGTACACTTTGTAAACCCATTCTATGCGATCGCGTTCTCCTTTCTGCGATCGCAATGCATAAAAGCCAGCCCCCTCCCATTCCTTCTATGCGGTCGTATCCTCAAGTATGCGATCGTAGTGACCAACCTGAAGTACCCTATGCGATCGCATCCCTTTTCCCGCGATCGCATATGGCAATTTCGCCCAGTGATTTTAAAAGTATTAAAACAGAAACAGACGGGATTAGCCATTTCTTCACAGTAGCTCCTCCCTTAAACACTCCATAGGAGATTTTCAAGCTTCTCTTTCTCCATACTCTTTGGGTAAGTGTTCATAACTTCGTCCCCTCTTAATTTCATCACCTAATCGCTAATTTCCTAGCCCTAAATCATGAATTCAAGGTATAAATTAAGGGTTTTGGGTAGAACTAAGGCTTTGGGAATTTTGGGTGATTCAACCACAATTTGGGGTCGAATCTTAAAATAAATAATATATTTGAACTCGTGGGGTTATGGGTTTTGGTCCGAGCCTATTTTGGTCCGAGCCTCGAGTTTCGACCATGTGGGCCCCGCCCCGTGTCGGATTTTGTTATTTTTGGAAGAATGCTAGAAAACTCATTTCTAGGTTATGGGATTATGTTGTTGAGCCCTAATTGATATCATTGAATTAATTATGCCTATA
The DNA here is from genome assembly GCA_032618575.1 of Nicotiana noctiflora. Taxonomy (NCBI): domain Eukaryota; kingdom Viridiplantae; phylum Streptophyta; class Magnoliopsida; order Solanales; family Solanaceae; genus Nicotiana; species Nicotiana noctiflora. The sequence continues at coordinate 304,754 of JASVEL010012149.1, forward strand.
TATCATTGTTTCGGAGTTGGATTCTAAAGGAAAGGCGGTTTTAGAGCCTTGATTGATATTTTCGGACCGAGGTAAGTGTTTGTACTAACTTTGGTTTTAGGGATTAGGATTAGGGTATTATATGCTACGTGCTAAATGCGGAGTACGGTGTATAGGCATGGTGACAGTTATCTATGCACCGGAGTCTAGCATGACCGTGAGTCTTATATGTGTTGGATTCAGATTTATTGGTACAACGTTTTTGCTTGGGTTGATAAGCATAGTATATTGTGATTGGTTTGGCTTTTGGAGCATTGGCTCGGACTAGAAATTGTTACCCGAGAAAAAGGTGATTAAAAGTGGAATGTGTAGCAATTAGTCCCTTGCCGGGACGTAAGTATTTATTGTATTCTCGCTTACCGGGATGATTTAATTGTTAGTTGTATTCTCTTGCCGGGATTTTCTTGTGATTCTTGTTACTCCCCACGCACTTGAGTTGCAGTCATTGCTTGGGTGAGTTCTTGGTATTAAATGTTGAGGATCCGTTGCAATCCGCAACGGTGTTGAAGAATATTGAGGATCGGATTGCACGCCGCAATGGTATAGATTGTTGAGGATTGGGTTGCACGTCGCAACGGCGATATCTGTTAAGGATCGGATTGCGCGCCGCAATGGAGTATGGAATGAGTGTATTGTGTTCGTATGTAGAGACTTCTTGTGTTTTCCTTATCAGTTGTTATTGTTCAGCTTTACTTATTTACCTATGATTTCTATATTTAGACTATAGAACCCCACATCATGCTTCCCCCTCTTTAACTATTTAAATTAGTGTATTTCCTATTATTTCATACATATATGTACAAGTTATTAGTGATAGGTCCTGTCTAGCCTTGTCACTACCTCGCCGAGGTTAGGCCAGGCAATTACCAGCACATGGGGTCGGTTGTGCTGATGCTACACTCTGTGCATTTCTTTAGCACATATTAGGATGCAGCTTTCAGACCGCAACAGTATTAGATCTGGAGCAGACTTTTAGTCTAGGGACTCTTGAGGTAGCCTTGCTGACGTCTGTAGGCCCGGAGTCTCTTCCATCTTTATTAAATTTGTTAACTCTTGTATTGAAACAGACTGTTGTGATTTCGTTCAGACGGTTGTATTTAGTAAATCTTAGAAGTTCATGAGCTAGTGACACTAGGTTCTGGATAGAGATATGTTTCAAACTTCCGCATTTTTTTGGTTTCATTTTTATTAAGCTTAAAGTCTTTCACACTTGTTTAATGGGTTTTTGTTTATTTATATTGTTGAAATTTATCAGAAAATGTTTAAAGTTGGCTGGCCTAGCTCCATTAGTAGGCGCCATCACGACTCCCGATGGTGGAAAATCCGTATCGTGACAAGTTGGTATCAGAGCCCTAGGTTGCATAGGTCTCGCTACTCGGGATGTTTTGGACTAAGGAAATCTGTTGTGTTGTTGTTTCTGGTATGACTGATACTTTGTGCTTTGAGTTTGCGAAGCAGCTCTCACAAACACGAAGGGTTTTATCTAAGTATTGAAGCGCAAGCGGGGATGGGGAGGGGTTTCTTCTACGCGGACGCGAGGCCTTGGTCGCGAACCCAAAGCACTGGGGGGTTAGCCCTTCGCGAACGCGACTGACCTTAAACAAACACATAGTGTATTGGAGGTGGGATGGGGAAATCAATGAGATTCTCTTCGTGAATGCGGTCCCAAGCACACGAACATGATGGTCAGGAGGACAGACCATCACGAACGCGAGCATCTCTTTGCGAACGCGAAGGCCCTTCTGGCCGCAATGCATCGCGGATGCGACAGGTCCATCGCGAATGCGATGAAGACCTGTCCAATATCGTAAAAACATAATCAAAAACGACAATTGGCCATTCTTTCATATTTTCAAAACCAAGAAGGCTTAGAGGCGATTTTCAAGAGATAAGTTCTTCCCAAAGTGTTGGTAAATGATTCTAAACTACATTCTTCCAATTACCCATTGTTTTTCATCAATTTTAACCTAAAATCTAGGGTTTCCATGGTAGAAATTCGTGGTTTGGGTAGAACTAGGGATTTTTGTATAAGTGAGATTTAGACCTCGATTTGGGATCAGATTCCGAAACTAATTATACATTTGGGCTCGTGGGTGAATGGATTTTGGTCCGGACCTTGAGTTTTGACGAAGCAGGGTCGGGGTCGATTTTTAACTTTTTGGGGGAAATATTGAGAAACTTACAATTTTGCATTGGGATTCATTTATTTAACGATAATTGATATTATTCAGTTAATTATGATTAGATACGAGTAGATTGGAAGTGAAAACTAAGGGAAAAATGGTGTTTGAGGCTTGAGTTCGGTCGTGTAATCGAGGTAAGTGTTGTCCTATCCTTAGCTTGAGAGATTAGATGTTGTTGCCTTATTTGATACATGTTTAGTTATCGAGTACAACACATAAGTGAGATAATGAGTATCTATATATTGTTGTCGGGTCATAGCATGCGACTTGTGACTGTTGTGTTTCTTTATACGTACTGTTCATGCTTAAACTGGTTATTCTCCATGTTAAACAAGTCTTATTATATTTTTCCTGGTATTGGATGTTGGTTGAGTATTGACTCAAGTTGAGATTTATGTTGAGAAGTTAAATGTTGAAACGAGGTTGTTTATTGATGATTCCCTTGTTGGGTTGTTATTGTTTCTGCTGTTTGGGTGAGGAAGAGTATAACACACGAAGGGTGATGCCGTACAATATTTTGTGGGTGAGTGATAAAGCATGAAGGGTGATGCCGTGCCATATTTTGTGAGTGTTAATGCATGAAGGTGATGCCGTACCATATTTTGTTAGTGTTAATGCACGAAGGGTAATGTCGTGCTGTATCTGTTATTTATTATGATAAGGATGAGAGTAAAAGTACAACGGGTAATACCGTGCATATGTTGCTATGTTATTATGTCTGTTGGTTCAAAGCATGGTATTTATTGTGTTTCTATATTGTACTATTTTCAGAGTTTGGTATTCCCCTGAACATGTTTTTCCCATTCCCTCTATCTTAGTGTTTTCCTTTGTTCCTTCATTTTGTGAACAAATGTATTTTCTCTAAATCAGTATATGTTGAAACTCTTAGAAGTTCGTGAATCGTGACACTAAAATTTTTGAGTAGTCATGTAATAGTGTTTTAAACTGTTATAAAATTTTCGTACTTCTTATTGGTTTAGTTTAATTATTGTTAATCGATGTTGGTTAGTGATTAGTTTAATAGAATTGTATCTGTTGGCTTGCCTAGCATTCTAAGAGTTAGGCGCAATCACGATCTTAACGGTGAGAAATTCAGATCGTGACAAAAATTAAGCTATTTTTATAATGCGCTCTGAGTTTTTTTCTTTTTTTGGGTTTAATATATTTTTATAACTGTTTTCTTTGATATTTATATGTCTGATTTTAGCATGGTAATCAAATTTGTTCTTTTTAACCTAATTACATAGATGTTGCTTTCCTTCAAAGTTCATTCAGTTTATAGGTGAGTTAAGTCGACCTTTTCTTGTGGAAAAAAATTTGTCTATACGCTTAATGCTACCCGAAGCTCATTACGTCGCGTTGGTGAAGATGACGTGATTGAGGTTACAATCCTTGATTCTCAACTGATGTATAAGCAACAACGTAACATACAATAAGCAGTAAAATATAAATATATTGAGGTAGCAATACTAGATATTTAGATGCATTATAGAAATTTATAACTTTGAGAAACCTTTTCTTTCTCAAAGTTTTAGATAGTAAGGTCTTTTATACCTAAAAAATGGATCAGTTAAGATTTTTTTTTTTGGTCTCAAAATAACTACAAGAGAACGTAACTAAAAAAACCTGCAAATTTGTTCAACTTGTTTTTTTTGTGAGACATTCATTTTACATGCTTTTGACTTTGAAAAAGAATTAATTTCTTCCATTCAGTTAACAAAAATAAACTCGTACAATAGAAACTGTATTAGAAATTGCTCAAGGAATCAGGTATTTTTGCATCTAGAAAATTAAGTCTTTTAATACTACATTTATTTAGTGTTATGTTCTTTTTATAATTCCAATGAAATTCTTTCTTGAATGAAATAGAATTTGTATAAGGTTAAAAATTATAGGAAAATATAAAGTAGACATCAAAATCTTATATATTAGTCCATCAAAAATATTAAATTCTTAATTAATTTATTATTTATATAGTGATTATTATTACAATTTTATATTGAACACATCTGAAACTTTTGGTAAAGTAATCTTCGGAGGCTATGTGCCTTTACTTAGCACCATATTCAGAAATTTTCTTTTTGTAATTCGGACTTCAAGGTTATAAGTATTGGGTAGCATAACTAAGAAGTAGTAGTCGTATATTTTACATCGTCAAACAAGAGAATACTTTTTGCAAGGTGAAATTTTAACTGATTTAAAGTTTAAGTATTAGAAAAAAGTGGCTATTCCTAAATAACATGAAATTGAAAAGTGTTGTTATAAATAGAATTGTATTTAATGTGAATGTCTATATTTGAGAGAGATCAGGTTTTGTTACTTGATGGCAAAGTAACTTTTTCTTTATAAATAGAGGGTTATATTCCATTGTAATTCATCCAAAGCAATAAGAATTCTCTCTCCCTACTTTTCTTTGCACTCTTCTTATTCTTTTATTGTTTCATAGCACGTTATCAGCATGTGACTCTAACCAATTGAGTAGGAGCTTTGGAATTGGGCATAATGATTGTCAATTGTTCCATGAACTACCTTCGTGATTAAATTATGGATTTAAGATAAATATTTTACTTTATTTTTCTCGTTTAAATTCTTGACATTCTATAATTTGATTTTAAATACAAGCAAAGGCGATAAATTTGATTGTAACTCTAATGGAGTTTGAAAGAACTTATAACTATCCAAAGTGGTAAAATTTCTATGTCTTGCCATGATCAAATTCGTGTATGATTGTTGGCAAAGAATTGGAAGCCCGTCCCATTGAATTTGCTTCATTCTCATTCCCTTAAGAGAATGTGACAACAGTAAGTGATAAGTTTGAAAGAACACAAAATTATTACTATATCAATAGATGTGAACACAACAATACACGAAATTATAATCATCATCATTGTTGTAATGAGAACAATAAGGATTCTCAAAATAATCCTCCACTTTGTGAAAGTAATACTTGTCATTGATTTTACATGAGATTTATAAAATACATATAGATGATTATAGTTCATTAATGATGTAAATGTATGTCACGACCAAAAAACTAACCCGATCGGATAGCGTCTATCGTGGTACTAGGCAAGCCGATACATTTCCAAAACAAAATGATATTTTGTTTTTTCAAGATAATCGCAAAGCTATTTAAATAAAACCTTTATAAGGAAACCAAATAAAAAAAACTGCGGAAAAGAAAACCTGACATCGGGGTGTCACTAAGTCTTGAGCAACTACTATAAATTGTTCTGAAAATAACAATACTAACATAGTTTTAGAATGAGCAAAATACACTAAGGGGAGATAAAAAAGAAGAAAAGCAGGACTGCGATCGCCAGGCAGCTACCTCGTTGTGACGACCCAAAGGGTCATCACCGTATTTATCCCTTTCTCCGCACTTCCAAGTCCTTGAAAACCTCACTTTTAGTTGTCTCAATTTGCGTGCGCAGTCTGGGAGCGAAGCCGGAAATTTTTTATGTTAAAATATATGAATTCTGTGAAATATTTGAAGAATTATGATATTAATATTGAAATAGTTGACTTTGGTCAATATTTTGAGTAAACGGACCAGACCCTTGATGTGACGATCCCGGGAGGTCCGTAGAAAAATATAGGACTCAGGCATGTGATCGGAGGTCCAGAACCCCGGTAAAAGAATTTTTCAGAAATTATTAAGGAAACATAAAAATGAAAGTGAGTTAAAAAATATATGTATCGGGCTCGTATTTTGGTTCCGATGCCCGGTACAGGTCATAAATATTGGTTAAGCACTTCCTGTAAAGTTTGGTTGAAAACGGACGTCGTTTGACGTGTTTAGGACCTAAATACTGAAGTTAAGGTTTGTGAACTTTGAAATGAAAAGTAATGATCTTGGGGTTTAATTCGTTGAATTTGATGTTATTTTAGCGATTTGATCGCTCGAGCAAGTCCATATGATGCTTTTGAGTCAGTGCACATATTTGGTTTGGAGTCTCGAGGGCTCTGGTGAGTGTCAGATAGGTAACCGAGTGGTTTTGGACTTGGAAAAGCTGCAGAAAATCTGCAGCAGGTGCACAATGATTTCCTTCTATGCGATTGCATTAGCCTTCCTGCGATTGCATAGTTCGCCATTTTCCTTCTACGCGATCACACTCTTCCCTCATGCGATCGCATTGTACAAATGCGGCCCCCCTCACATTTTTCTTCTACGCGATCGCAGCTCCTCCCATGCGATCACGGTGTACAAATTCATTTTACTCTATGAGATCGCATTCCTTGCTCCGCGATCGCATAGAGCAATTTCGTCCAGTTATTTTTAAAGATTAAAAACAGAATATTGACGAGATTTTTCACATAATACACCCGAGTTCATCTTCTCCATAGCCCCTAAACGATTTTCAGAGATCCCCTTCACCAAGTTTCTTTAGGTAAGTTTTCTTAACATCGTTTCCTCGTTATTTCATCAACTAATCACCAAATTCTTAGGCCTAAACATGTGAAAATAGGTAGAAAATTAGTGAATTGGGTAGAGTTAGGATTTTTAAAGAATTTGTGATTTGGACCTCATTTTGGGGTCGAATTTAAGAACAAATTATATAATTGAACTCGTGGGGGCATGGGTGAATTTATTTTGGTTCGAACCTCGGGTTTTGACCAAGCGGGCCCGGGGTCAGTTTTGCAAATGTTGGGCAGAATGTTAGAAAGATTTTATTTAGGCATTTGGGTTGGATTGTTGAGTATTATTAATGATATTAAATCAATTAATTATGTATAGATACGACTGAGTTGGAGCTAAATTCGAAAGGAAAGGCATTACTTGAGGATTGTGTTGGCCGTAAACCTTCGATGTAAGAATTTGATCTAACTTTGGCTTGAGGGAATATGATTAGAGTATCATAAATGCTATTTGCTAAATGATCGTGTGCGGTGCATAGGCGTGGTGATGAGTGTCTATACACTGGAGTCTAGCATGACCGTGGATCTTTATTTGTACTTGTTTTTTAAATAATTTAAAACTCTCCTAAGCTAAATTATGATTTGCTACAAATGTGAAGAGTTTGAGGATAAATTGTGAAATATTAATATTTTGGAGCGTTGGCTTGAATGATAAATTCTATTGAGTAAACGATGAAAGTACTGAAAGAAGTTGTGATTAATCCCTTGCCGGGATGGTTGGATATGTTGTTATTGTTCCCTTGCCGGGACTCAGTTGTTAATTGTGTTACTCCCTTGGTGGGATAGTGCTTTCTATTTATTTGTTATTTTTGCTCATTCGGTTGTGACTTGTAACAACCTGAACGGTCATTTCTGAAATATACGCCCCGATCCCCAATTAACTGTTTTCCCTAAGTTCATTTCTGCTATTGTGATTTGTCGGGATGTTCGGTTCTAGAATTTGGAGTGTTTTGGGACACTTAGTCCCTAAATGAGAGCTTTATAGTTGAAAAATGACCTGTATTCGGAAAAATGTTAAGACGACCTCGAAACGGAAATTCGATGGTTCCGTTAGCTCTGTTAGGTGATTTCGGGGTTGGGAGCGCGTTCAGAATATATTTTGGAGGTCTGTAGCTCAATTAGGATTGAAATGCCGAAGTTTGAACTTTTTGGAAATCCGATCGATAAGTGAGATTTTGATCCGGGCATCGGAATGGAATTCTTATAGTTGTAGTAGCTTCGTTAGGTGATTTTGGATATTTTTGTAGAATTACAGGTCATTCGAACATCGTTTGGTCGGGTTTTTGATAGCATGTAGGTTTCGGAAGTTTTGGTTTAAATTTACGCTTAAATTCACCATAATATAATGATTTTTGTGTTAAATGATATGTTTTTAGGATTGGAACAAGTTTGTATCGTGATTTGGTGTTTTTTATTGAGGTTCGGGGAGCTCGGGATGAGTTCAGGTGATTAAACGGTAGAAAAATTTGAAGTTGCAGCAGAGTTTCTTCTGCCTTTTGTTGTTTCCGCTTCTGCAGAGCTTGGACCATAGAAACCAGTCCGCAGAAGCTGATGGAGGTGCGCAGGTGCAAATTATGGGAGGCCAGCCAATTCTGCAGAAGCGGATGCCTTGTCGTAGAGGCGTCTCCACAGAAGCGGAAGAGTGTCCGTAGGTGCGGAGCCTAGTGAGTCATCAGGTTCCGCAGAAGCGGAAGATTTTTGCTTAAGCGGTTGTCGCAGAAGCGACATTGGTCCATAAAAGCAGACCGGGGTGAATTAAGGTAGAGCCGCAGAAGCGGGATCGCGGAATCCATCTCAGAGCCGCAGAAGCTAAAACCCCTGAAGGGTTTAATATTAGACATACTCGAAATTTCAGAAACATTAACACATTGGAGGCTTCGAACTAGGAGAGGATTTTAGCGATTTTGAGGAGGAAATCAAGGGGAAATATCAGGTAATCACTCCTAGACTAATTTTATGTTAATATATCGTTAAACCACTGATTTAACCTCTGAAAATAGAGGATTGGAGGTGGATAATGGAGGATTTTGCTCTAAGCCTGGATTGTTGAAATCATTGATTTGAATAGGCAAACAAAGTCCGATTTTGATAAATTATATTTGGTTAGACTCGTGAGAGTACGAGGGTTCTGAAAATGTAAAAATATTTTGATTCCGAGCTGATGATTTTAGGGGTATTTTGGTCATTTCACCCATTTTTGCGTCGTAGCTTTAATTTTATCATTGTAATTAGTTACTTGCGATGTTATTTACACTGTGTAATTGGTTTGACTAGATTCGGGCCACTCAGAGTCGGATAATCGTGGCAAGGGAGTCGTTTCTTAGCGGTTTTGTACCGGGATTAAGGTAAGTGACCTGTCTAACCTTGCGTGGGGTAATTTTATCCCCTAGGATATATATGTGTTGATCTAAATGCTTTGTACGCGAGGTGGCGTGCGTGTACTTGCGTAAATTGTTGAAAACCACCTTACTTGAACTGCTCAATTCGTGTTATCTTTGTTATTTAATTGATTTAATTACAAGATTTATCTGGTGATAGCTAGGGAAGCAAGATTAGGTAGGATTATCTGTCTAAGTGCCTACTTGTCTTAATTGAACTCCCTGGAACTTGTTGAGACTAGATTTGGCGTAAATTGTGGTTGTGTACTTCATATTTCTCTGTGTTTTCCTCTTATTGATTGTGTTTGTGTTTTGTGGACTTCTGTGTTTTCCTCTTATTGATTGTGTTTGTGTTTTTGTGGACTGCAGATTCAATTCCCGGAGATCCTGAGATATTGAGATAAGGACAGTGGGTTCAATTCTCGGAGATCCCGAGATATTGAGATACGGACTACGGGTTCAATTCCCGGAGATCTTGAGATACTAAGATACGGACTGCGGGTTCAATTCCCGGAGATCCAGGGATATTGATACACGGACTGCGGGTTCAATTCCCGGAGATCCTATGATATTGAGATAAAAGACTGTGGGTTCAATTCCCAGAGAACCTGTGAGACTGATATATGGACTGCGGGTTCGATTCCCAGAGATCCTGATTTGCTGAGTATAGAGAGGGACTGCGGGTTCAATTATCGGAGATCCTGGATTCGTTGATTTGTACTTGTTGTGTTGATTTCTCTTTGTTAGTTTAATTGTAGACGGTTGTAGTATTTATCTCATTTGCTGTTATTTCAGACTTATTCTTATTTGAGCTGTTTGGTATTATTATTATCATAATGTTATTGTTTCTCTCAGTAGGGCCCTGACCTTCCTCGTCACTACTCCATCGAGGTTAGGCTTGGCACTTACCGAGTACCGCCGTGGTGTACTCATGCTACTCTTTTGCACACTTTTGTTGTGGAGATCCAGGTACATCAGGACAGGCTCATATCAGGTGATTAAGGAGTACCTTCAGGAGACTCGAGGTATGATCTGCTACGTCCGCAGATCTGGTGGGTCTTTTTCTTTTCTCCTTAGTGATATCGGTTATTTCCTTATTTTCGTTGTGTAGATACTCTTGATGTATAGAGCCACAGTTGTACTCTTTCTTAGTGTGTGTTGCTCGTGAGTTTCCGGGTCTTGGTAGTTGTATTTCTTCTGGTATTTGGCAAAGTGTATGTGCCGAGCGGCATTTATTACATTTATTTTATATTATTCCGTTGTTATCATATCTTTTGTTCATAAAAGTGTACATTCCGTGTTGTATTAGGCCTACTTAGTCGCGAAGACTTAGTGTCGTCATGACATGTTCACGATTCGTGAACTAGGGTCGTGACAAGTTGGTATCAGAGCTCTAGGTTCGTAGGAGTCACAAGACACAGACCGATTATTTAGAGTCTCGTTGATCGATACAGAGATGTCTGTATTTATCTACGAAGGGCTATATAACTGTTTATGAAACATTTCATTTCTTTTGAATTCCTTGTCGTGCGATATTTTGACACCAAATCTAAACTTCTGTCTTCTATTCTCTCACAGATAGTGAGGACACATGCTAATCGTGAGGATCAGAGACACGCGCCCCTGCTGCGGCCGCCAGAGGCCGGGGCCATAGTAGAGATCGAGGACGCGCCCGAGGTGCAGCCACAGCACCCGCGCGCGCTGCCACTGAGGCACCACCGGTGGATCAGGTTGGAGCGCAGGCACCTGGTACACCTACTACAGCTACTACGACTCCAGCACTCTAAGAGACTCTAGCCCAGTTTATGAGCATGTACACTACTCTAGCTCGGGCGGGGTTGCTTCCTCTTGCTGCAGCTACATCTCAGGCCGGGGGAGGGGCCCAGACTCCTGCAGCCCGCACACCTGAGCAGCAAGAGCCCGTATAGCAGGTTCAGGAGGTTATTACTATACAGCCTGCCGCACCAGTGCAGCCCGTAAGTGGGCCAGCTGTCTTCGAGGACGAGCAGCGTAGGTTGGAGAGGTTTAATAAGTATGATCCCCCAGTGTACAGTGGCTTGGCTTCAGAGGATGCATTGGGATTTCTGGAGGAGTGTCATCGTATCCTTCGTACAATGGGTTTAGTGGATACCAGTGGGGTTTCCTTTACCGCTTTTAAGCTTCGAGGGGCCACTTATGCTTGGTGGTGCACCTCTGAGTTGGACAGTCTAGACGAGTCTGCCTCGTTGACCTGGGCATAGTTTTCTGATATGTTCTTTAGGGAGTTTGAGCGGTTGTGTTAGGGCTCTATGACAGTATCAGAGTATGCTATCAGTTTCACCAGGTTAGCCAGACATGCTCCAGCCTTGGTCGCCACGGTCCGCGAGAGAGTGCAGAGGTTTATTGAGGGCCTTATTCCGCCTATCCGGTCTAGCATTGCTAGAGAGCTGGAGACAGATGTACAATATCAGCAGGCGGTGAGAATTGCCAGGCGGATCGAGGGTATGCTCACTAGAGAGCGAGGAGAGAGGGAGGCCAAGAGGTCTCGTGAGTCGGGTCATTTCTCTGGTGCCCGTACTTCAGCAGCCAGTCATTTTGGTAGGAGTTATTCCGGTCGTCCAGTTCATTCAGCATTGCGAGCAGTTGGTAGTACTCCATCTCCACCAGCACCTCAGTAGCCTTATTATGCTCCCCCAGTTTCCAGTGCGCCTCCTATGCGGGGTACCTCTAGAGGTCAGTCCAGTGGGAGCGGGGTCGGTCAGTCATAGCCACCACGTCCTCCCAGGGCTTATTTGAGTGCGGGAAAACTCGCCATCTAGTTAGGGAGTGCCCTAGGCATAGGAGGGGAGCACCTCCACAGACTTTGCAGCCTCAGCGTGGTTCCCAGAGTCAACAGGCCATCGTCCCAGCCCCAGCTCCCACCCCACCTGCCCAGCCAGCCAGGGGCAGGGATCAGGGTGCTAGAGGCCGCCATCAAGAAAGGGGTCAGGCCAGATTTTATGCTATTCCTGATCGTGCCGCAGCTGTCACCTCCGATTCTGTTATCACATGTATTATCTTGGTTAGTCACAGAGAGGCATCGGTTCTATTCGATCCTGGTTCTACTTTTTCATATGTGTCCGTTTATTTTGCTTCACACCTGGGTGTGTCTCGAGATTCTTTGAGTGCCCCCATTTATGTTTCTACTCCGGTTGGAGATTTTTTGGTTGTGGACCGTGTGTATCGGTCGTGTTTGGTCACTATTTGTGGTTTTGAGACCAGAGCTTATCTTTCATTGCTTGGTATGGTTGATTTCGATATTATTGGCATGGACTGGTTGTTGCCCCACTACGCTATTCTATATTGTCACACCATGACCGTGACGCTGGCTATGCCAGGCATTCCACGTATTGAGTAGAGTGGTACTCTAGATCACACCCCCAGCTGTGTTATTTCCTTTCTCAAAGCTCAGCGTATGGTTGAGAAGGGGTGTGCAGTTTATCTAACTTATGTGCGGGATGTTAGTATTGACACTCCTTCTATTGATTCCGTTCCAGTGGTACGTGATTTCGCTGATGTATTTCTAGTCGATCTCCCGGGCATGCCGCCCGATAGAGATATTGATTTTGCTATTAACTTGTTGCTGGGCACTCGGCCCATTTCTATTCCATCGTACCATATGGCTCCTCCTGAGTTGAAGGAGTTGAAGGATCAGTTACAGGAGTTGTTGGGTAAGGGTTTCATTCGACCCAATGTTTCGCCTTGGGGTGCTCCTGTGATGTTCGTAAAGAAGAAGGACGGTTCTATGCGTATATGTATTGACTATCGCCAGTTGAACAAAGTTACAGTGAAGAACTGGTATCCTTTGCTACGTATTGATGAATTATTTGACCAGCTACAGGGCGCATAGGTGTTCTCCAAGATTGATTTGCGCTTTGGTTATCATCAGCTGAAGATTTGGGAGCCAGATATCCCGAAGGCTGCCTTCAAGACTCGATATGGTCACTACGAGTTTCTTGTTATGTCTTTCGGACTGACCAATGCCCCAGCAACTTTTATGCATTTGATGCACAGTGTATTCAAGCCGTATCTTGACTCGTTCATGATTGTTTTCATTGATGATATTTTGGTATATTCTCGGAGTCGGGAAGAACATGAGCAGCACCCGGGGATAGTGCTTCAGACTCTATGGGAGAAGCAATTATATGCAAAGTTCTCTAAATGTGAATTTTGGCTGAGTTCGGTGGCATTTCTAGGTCACGTGGTGTCGAGCGAGGGTATTCGAGTGGATCTGAAGAAGGTGGAGGCCGTGCAGATTTGGCCCAGGCCCTCTTCAGCTACTGAGATACGTAGCTTCATTTGTCTGGCAAGTTATTACCGTCATTTTGTAGAGGGGTTCTCTTCGATCGCAGCACCTTTGACCAGAGTGAAACAGAAGGGTGGCCCTTTTTAGTGGACAAAGGAGTGTGAGGCGAGCTTTCAAAAGCTCAAGACAGGTTTGACTTCGGCCCATATCTTGATGTTACCTACCGGTTCGGGGTCCTATATGGTATATTCTGATGCCTCACGAGTTCGACTCGGCGCAGTAGTGATGCAGGATGGTAGGGTGATTGCCTACGCGTCCTAACAGCTGAAGGTACATGAAAAGAGCTACCCTGTCCACGATCTTGAGCTAGCTGCCATTGTTCACGCCTTGAAGATTTGGCGTCATTACTTGTATGGGGTTCCTTGTGAGATTAACACTAATCATCGGAGCTTGCAGCACTTGCTTAAGCAGAAGGACCTGAACATGCATAAGAGGCGATGGTTGGAGCTGTTGAAGGACTATGATATTACTATTTTTTATCACCCGGGCAAGGCCAATGTGGTTGCCAATGTCTTGAGTCGCCGGGCGGAGAGCTTGGGGAGTTTAGCATATCTTCCCGCTTTGGAGAGACCTATGGCGATGGATGTTAAGGCTTTGGCCAGGCAGTTTGTTAGATTGGACCTTTCAGAGCCCAGTTGGGTTCTGGCCTGTGTGTTTCTCAGTCTTCTCTATTTGATCGCATCAGAGACCGGCAGTTTGATGACCTTTATTTGCAGGATCTTCAGGACAAGGTTCAGCGCGGTGATGCCCGAGATGTCACCATCGGGAATGACAGAGTGATGATGATGCATGGGCGTATTTGTGTGCCTAATGTAGATGATCTTCTAGAGCTAATTCTAGCAGAGGCCCATAGCTCACGGTATTCCATCCATCCAGGTGCCGCGAAGATGTATCAGCACTTGAGGCAGCATTATTGGTAGAGGCGGATGAAGAAGGATATAGTTGACTATGCTTCTAGGTGCCTCAACTGCCAGCAGGTAAAGTATGAGCATCAGCGTCCGGGTGGGTTAATGCAGCAGATTGAGATCCCAAAGTGGAAATGGGAGCGCATAACCATGGACTTTATATCTGGACTTCCACGGACTGTGAGGAAGTTTGTTTCCATTTGTATCATTGTGGATCGGCTGACCAAGTCCGCCCATTTCATACCTGTGTGCACCACTTACTCATCGGAGTGGTTGGCGGAGATCTACATTAGGGAGACAATCCAGCTGCATGGTATTCCAGTTTCCATCATTTCAGACAGAGGCACTCAGTTCACTTCACGGTTTTAGAGAGCCTTGCAACAGGAGTTAGGCACTCGGGTGGAGCTGAGCAAGTGTTTCACCCCCAGATGGATGGTCAGTTTGAGTGCACTATTCAGATTTTGGAGGATATGCTCCGTGCGTGCGTGATTGAGTTCGGAGGTTCATGGGATCACTTTTTGCCACTGATGGAGTTTGCTTATAATAACAGCTATCAGTCCCGCATTCAGATGGCGCCGTATGAGGCCCTATCTAGTAGGAGGTGCATGTCCCCTGTGGGTTGGTTCGAGCCGGGCGAGGCCGGACTGCTAGGTATTGATATGGTCCAGGATGCAATGGACAAGGTCAAGGTGATTCAGGACAGACTTTGTGCAGCCCAGTCTAGACAGAAGAGTTATGCGGACAAGAAGGTTCGTGATGTGGCGTTTATGGTTGGCAAGCGGGTTCTACTTCGGGTCTCGCCCATGAAGGGCATCATGAGGTTTAGGAAGAAAGGGAAGCTGGGTTCGAGATTCATTGGCCCTTTTGAGATTTTGAGGCTTGTTTGGGAGGTAGCTTATGAGCTAGCCTTACCTCCTAGCCTAGCCGGAGTCCATCCCGTATTTCATGTCTCTATGCTCCGGAGATACCAGGGTGACCCGTCGCACGTGTTAGATTTTACTTCTGTTCAGCTAGACGAGGATTTGTCTTATGTTGAGGAGCCAGTGGTCATTTTGGACAAGCAAATAAGGAAGCTGAGATCGAAGAACATCGCTTCGGTGAAGGTCCTATGGCTGGGTCAGCCGGCCAAGGAGGCGACTTGGGAGACTAACCAGGATATGCGTAGCCGGTACCCTCATCTCTTCACCACTTCATGTATGTTTTCTATGCTCGTTCGAGGACGAACGAATGTTTAAGTGTGGGAAGATGTAATGACCCGCCCGGTCATTTTTAAAATTTACGCTCCGATCCCCAATTAACTGTTTCCCCTAAGTTCATTTTTACTATTGTGGTTTGCCGGGATGTTCGGTTCTAGAATTTGGAGTGTTTTGGACACTTAGTCCCTAAATGAGAGTTTTATAGTTGAAAAATGGCCCGTATTCAGAAAGGTGTTAAGAAGACCTCAGAACGGAAATCTGATGGTTCCGTTAGCTCCATTAGGTGATTTCAGTGTCAGGGGCGAGTTCAAAATGTATTTTGGAGGTCTGTAGCTCAATTAGGCTTGAGATGCCGAAGTTTGGAATTTTTGGAAATCCGATCGATAGGTGAGATTTTGATCCGGTAGTCGGAATGGAATTTTGATAGTTGCAATAGCTTTGTTAGGTGATTTTGGATATGTCTGCAAAATTTCAAGTCATTCGGACATCGTTTGGTCGGGTATTTTATAGCATGTAGGTTTCAGAAGTTTTGGTTTAAACTTTGGCTTGAATTCGCCATAATTTAATGTTTTTTGTGTTTAATGATATGTTTTTAGGATTGGAACAAGTTGCTATCGTGATTTGGAAGAGGTTGGTATTTTTGATTGAGGTCCCGGGGACCTCGGGATGAGTTCGGGTGATTAAACGGGAGAAAATTTTGAAGTTGCAGCAGAGTGTCTTCTGCCTTCTGTTGTTTCCGCTTCTGCGGAGCTTGGACCGCGAAAGCGAGTCCACAGAAGCGGATGGAGGTGCGCAGGTGTAAATTATGGGAGGTCATCCAAATCCGCAGAAGCAAATGCCATGTCGCAGAGGTGACTCCGCAGAAGTGGACAAGTGCCCGGAGGTGCGGAGCCCAGTGTGTCATCAGGTTCCGCAGAAGCGGAAAATTTCCGCTTAAGCGGTCGTCGCAGAAGCAACATTGGACCGCAGAAGCGGACCTGGGTGAATTATGGTAGAGCCGCAAAACGATCCCAGAGCTGCAGAAGCGAAAACACCTAAAAGGTTTAATATCAGACAGACTCAAAAATTTAGAAACATTAACACATTGAAGGCTTCGAACTAGGAGAGGATATTAGCAATTTTGAGGAGGAAATAAAGGGGAAACATCATGAAATCACTCCTAGACTAATTTTATGTTAATATATCGTTAAAGCACATATTTAACCTCTGAAAATAGAGGATTGGAGATGGATTAATGGAGGATTTTGCTCTAAGCCTGGATTGTCGAAAATCATTTTGAATAGGCAAATAGAGCCCGATTTTGATAAATTTTATATGGTTAGGCTCGTGAGAGTACAAGGGTTTTGAAAACGTAAAAATATGGTTAGGCTCGTGGATTGTCGATAACAGGGGTATTTTTGTCATTTCACCCATTTCGCGCCGTACCTTTAATGTTATCATTCTAATTAGTTACTTGCGATGTTATTTACACTCTGTAACTGGTTTGACTAGATTTGGGCCACTCGGAGTCGGATACTCGTCGCAAGGGAGTCATTTCTTAGCGGTTTTGTACCGGGATTGAGGTAAGTGACTTGTCTAACCTTGCATAGGGGAATTTTCTCCCCTAGGATATATATGTATTGATTTAAATGCCTTGTACGCGAGGTGACGGGCGTTTACTTGCGCATATTGTTGAAAACCACCTTACTTGAACTGCTCAATCCGTGTTATCTTTGTTATTTAATTTATTTAATTGCAAGATTTATCTGGTGATAGCTAGGGAAGCATGATTAGATAGGATTATCTATCTAAGTGCCTAGTTGTCTTAATTGAACTCTCTGGAACTTGTTGAGACTAGATTTGGTGTAAATTGTAGCTGTGTACTTCATATTTCTCTGTGTTTTCCTCTTATTGATTGTGTTTGTGTTTTGTGGACTGAGGGTTCAATTCATGGAGATCTGATGCTACTGAGGTAAAGGACTGCGAGTTCAATTCCCGGAGAACCTAAGATATTGAGACACGGACTGCGAGTTCAATTCCCAAAAATACTGAGATACGGACTGCAGGTTCAATTATCGGAGATCTTGAGATACTGAGATACGAACTGCGGGTTCAATTCCCAGAGATCTAGAGATACTGATATACGGACTGCGGCTTCAATTTCCAAAGATCCTATGATACTGAGATAAAGGACTGCGGGTTCAATTCCTGGAGATCTTGTGGGACTAATATATGAACTGCGAGTTCGATTCCCGGAGATCTTGAGTTGATGAGTATAGAAAAGGACTGCGGGTTCAATTCCTGGAGATCCTGGATTTGTTGATTTGTACTTATTGTGTTTATTTCTCTTTGTTAGCTTACTTGTAGACGGTTCTAGTAATTATCTCATTTGCTGTTATTTCAGACTTATTCTTATTTGAGCAGTTCGGTATTATTATTATCATTATTTTTATTATTTCTCGGTAGGGCCCTAACCTTCTTCGTCACTACTCCATCGAGGTTAGGCTTGGCACTTACTGAGTACCGCCGTGGTGTACTCATGCTACTCTTCTGCACACTTTTGTTGTGCAGATCCAAGTACATTTGATCAGGCGCACTACAGGTGATTTCGGAGTACCTTCAGGAGACTCGAGGTAAGATCTGCTACGTCCGAAGATCCGGAGGGTCTTCTTCTTTTCTCCTTAGTGATATCAGTTATTTCCTTATTTTCGTTGTGTAGACACTCTTGAAGTATAGAGCCACAGTTGTACTATTTCTTAGTCTGTATTACCCGTGAGTTTTCGGGTCTTGGTGGTTGTATTTCTTCTGGTATTTGGCAAAGTGTATGTGCCGAGTGGCACTTATTACATTTCTTTTATATTATTCCGTTGTTATCTTATCTTATGTTCATAAAAGTGTACATTCCACGTTGTGTTAGGCTTACCTAGTCGCGAAGACTGGGTGCCGTCATGACATGTTCACGATTCGTGAACTAGGGTCGTGACATGACTGCTATTGGGGTGAGGAAGAGTGATATTGCACGATGGGTCATTTCGTGCTATTCCTGATTATAATTGCATGACGTGTCATTCCGTGCTATATCTTGACTATTTACGCACGAAGGTACATTCCGTACTCTGATTTGATTATATTTTCACGAAGGGTCATTCCATGCCATGAAATGAGAGTTATGTGAGGGAAAGCACGAAGTGTGATACTGTGCATTTTATTTGATTCTTTTAGGTGAGAATGAGTGTAAAAGCACGAACGTTGATGCCGTGCAACTATTTAATTTCTTATTCTGTTATAATATTGTTGTGCCTTGTTTCTAATTACGCTGGTGAACTATATATATTCAATTGTACTCCCCACAGCATGTTCCCTTCCTTTTTAATTGTTTAGTTTTAGTATTTCTGTTGTTTTAGTGTATATATATATATATAAAATTGTACAGGTTGATTTGGTAGTCCTGTCTAGCCTCGTCACTTCTTCATCGGGGTTAGGCCAGGCGCTTACCAGCACATGTGGTCGGTTGTGCTGATGCTACACTCTGTGCATTTTTTGGTGCACAGATCCAGGAGCATCTTTTGGACAACAGCAATAGGATATTTATTCCAGGAGCTATCATTAATCTAGGAACTTTTCGAGGTAGCCTAGCTGGCGTTCACAGGTCATAGTCTTTTTCCTTTACTTCACTTTGTTTCCATTGTTCCGAGACAGACTTATGTATTTTTCTTCATTCAGACTTGGTTGTAGTATTCTATAGTAGTCCGTGAGCTAGTGACACAAGGTTTTGGGGCAGTGATGTGCCTTGTTTCTAATTACACTGGTGAACTATATATATTCAATTGTACTCCCCACAGCATGTTCCCTTCCTTTTTAATTGTTTAGTTTCAGTATTTCTGTTGTTTTAGTGTATATATGTATATAGAATTGTGCAGATTGATTTGGTAGTCCTGTCTAGCCTCATCACTTCTTCATCGGGGTTAGGCCAGGCGCTTACCAGCACATGGGGTCGGTTGTGCTGAAGCTACACTGTGCATTTTTTGGTGCACAGATCCAGGAGCATCTTTTGGGCAGCAGCAATAGGATATTTATTCCAGGAGCTATCATCAATCTAGGGACTTTTCGAGGTAGCCTAGCTGGCGTTCACAGGTAGTAGTCTTTTTCCTTTACTTCACTTTGTTTCCATTGTTCCGAGACAGACTTATGTATTTTTCTTCATTCAGACTTGGTTGTAGTATTCTATAGTAGTCCGTGAGCTAGTGACACAAGGTTTTGGGGTAGTGATGTGTTTCAAACTTCAGTATTTTGATATTGTTTTGTTAAACTTAAAAGTCTTCTGCACTTATTTAATTATTAATAGTATATTTTATTGGCGATGTTAATAGAGAATGTGTAATGTTTGGCTGGAGTAGCTCCATTAGTAGGCGCCATCACGACGTCCGATGGTGGGATAAATCCAGGTCGTGACAAGTTGGTATCAGAGCTCTAGGTTACATAGGTCTCATTGCTCACGGACAAACTTGGTAGAATCAGAGGCATCAGTATAAAGGTGTTTGTATTTATACCCCAGAGGTTACGTAGCTAGGAAACGTTTCACTTTTGTTCTTTCTTATCGTGCGAATTTGTTTCTCAAATACTGATTGTCCTTCTACTTTGTTCTTTCGCAAACGGCGAGAACACGTGCGTCTTCTTCTACCATGCTGCAGCCCGAGCCTCCAGTAGCAGCTCCCGCGAGGGACAGAGATTGTGCCAGAGGCCGTGGTAGGGACAAAGCTCAGCCCCAAGCAGTAGTTCCATAGGTGGAGCCTCATATTGATTATGGTGAGGGGGTTCCAGCTCCAGCAGCTCCAGTGGGCCTAGCTCAGGTCCCAGAAAGGCTCATGTTCACCCCGGATCTTCAGGATGCTCTAGTCCAACTAGCATGCTTCATGGACAGTGTCACTAGACCGGGTTTGCTTCCAGCAGCACCAGCCACTTTTCAGGTTGGAGGAGGGGTTCAGAATCCTGCTACACGTACTCCTGAGCAGGAGCTCCCCAGATTCAGGTCCTAGTGGTTCAACCCATAGTGGCAGCTTAGACATGCACTGTAGCTCAGGCTGGAGATGAAGCAGCCATGTCTTCTGATGCTTTGTGGAGACTTGATCGGTTCTCCAAGCTTTTTACCACCACCTTCAGTGGTGCATCATCGGAGATCCCCAAGATTTCCTATTCAGGTGTCATGATATTCTCTGGACTGTGGGTATAATGGAGACCAAAGGGGTCAATTTTTGCACCTTCCGCTTGCAGGATCCGCCAAGACTTGGTGGAGAGATTTTTGTCAATCTGGACTAGCAGGGTCCCCAACTTTGACATGGGATCAGTTCTTAGAGTTATTCTTGGAGAAATTTCTCCCCGTCACTCAGCGGGAGGCACTTCGTAGGCATTTTGAGTGCCTCTAGCAGGGCTCCATGACCATTACTCAGTGTGAGACTAGATTTGTGGATTTGGCACACCATGCAGTTGTGATACTCCCTTCAAAGCAGGAGAGGGTCCAGAGATTCATTGATGGATTGATTCAGCTGATCTATCTTCAGATGGCCATGGGAGTTGGTAGTGACATTTCTTTCCAATAGGCGGCTAACGCGGCCCATATAGTTGAGATGGCCCTCACTTGGGGAGGTGGTTAGATGTCGGACAAGAGGCCTTATCATTCTGACAGATTCAGTGGTACCTCATTTGGAGGTAGGGATTCCTATGGTAGGGATCAGGCATCGAGGCCATTTTAGTCTGCGCTTTAGGTTTCTCAAGGTACCCCAGGCAGCGATGGTTCTCAGCAGCATTACTCAGATCAGTAGCCTATTAGTGCACCCCCACTTCAGAGCTTCAGAGGAGGACATTCTGGTCGACAGGGTCAGTAAACAAAGAAGCCGAGATCTTATTATGGTTTTGGTAACCCCGAACACATTGTCAGGTTTTTCCCTCGAGCATCAGGTAGCTCCTAGCAGCAGCGTCTTTGCCCCATGATACAGGCAGCAGGTGATCCACAGCCCGCCCAACCAGCTAGAGGCGAAGGTAGTGATCATAGAGGTGGAGGTAGGGACCGTAGAAGTGGAGCTTGGATTGGCGGAGGCAGAGGACAACCAGTGGTTGATCGTCCTAGAGATGTAGTTCAGGGAGGTGCCCGGTTTTATACTTTCCCAGCCAGGCTAGAGGCTGAGTCTTCCGATGCTGTTATTATAGGTACTATTCGGGTCTGTGACAGGGATGCTTTAGTGCTATTTGACCATGGGACCACGTATTCATATATGCCGTCTTACTTTGCTCCCTACTTGGCTATGCCTAGTGATGCCTTAAGTATTCCTGTATATATATCCACGCCAGTATGCGATTCTATTATGGTCGATAGAGTTCACTACTCTTGTGTAGTCGTGTTTGAGGCTCTTGAGACCCGTGTTGATCTATTACTTCTAGACATGGTTGATTTTGATATCATATTGGGGATGGACTGGTTGTCCCCGTATCATGCGATCTTGGATTTCCATGCCAAGATCGTGACCTTGGCTTTACCAGACTTACCTCGATTGGAGTGGAGAGGGACCTCAAGACATGCCACTCGCAGTGTTATTTCTTATGTTAAGGCTCGATGCATAGTCGAGAAGGGGTGCTTAGCTTATTTGGCATATGTTCGTGATTCTAGCACGGAGGTTCCATCTATCAACTTAGTTCCTATTGTTTGGGAGTTTCCAGAGGTTTTTCCTTCAGACCTGCCGGGTATGCCGCCCGATAGGGATATTGATTTTTGTATTGGTATGGCCTCAGGCATGCAGCTCATTTCTATTCTGCTGGATCGTATGGCTCTTCCAGAGTTGAAAGAGCTAAAGGATCAGCTGCAGGACTTGCTCGAGAAATGCACCATCAGGCCTAGTGTTTCTCCTTGGGGTGCCCCAGTTCTATTTGGGAAGAAAAAGGATGGATCGATGAGGATGTGCATTGATTACCGCAGTTGAACAAGGTGACAATAAAGAACAAGTACCCACTACCGAGGATTGATCATCTGTTCAATCAGTTGCAGGGTGCAAAGGTATTTTCAAAGATAGATTTAAGATTGGGTTATCACCAGCTGAGGATTAGGGCGTCTGATGTCCCTAAGATAACGTTTTTTCACTCGGTATGGGCATTATGAGTTTTTTGTCTTATCATTTGGGTTGACCAACGCCCCAGCAACATATATGGAGTTGATGAACCGAGTGTTCAGGCCTTATTTAGACTTGTTCGTGATAGTTTCCATTGATAATATTCTTGTGTACTCCCGCAGCTAGGAGGAGCACGAGCAGCACCTCATAGTGGTTCTTCAGACTCTAAAGGATAACATGTTGTATGCCAAATTCCCAAAGTGCGAGTTCTGGTTGAGTTCAGTTGCAATTTTGGGTCATATTGTATCAGTATAGGGTATTTAGGTAGACCCAAAGAAAATTTAGGCAGTCAAGGATTAGCCTCGACCAACTTCCGTGACCGAGATTCAGAGTTTCTTGGGGTTAGTAGGTTACTATCGTCAGTTGGTAGAGGGATTTTCTTCTATTGCAGCCCCGATGACTAGGTTGACCCAGAAGGGTGCCTAGTTCAGGTGGACATATGCGTGTACGGTGAGCTTTCAAAAGCTCAAGACAGCTCTAACTACGGCATCGGTGTTGGTTTTGCCTACAGGTTCAGGGCCTTACACATTCTATTGTGATGCTTCCCGTACTAGGCTTGGAGTAGTATTGATGCTGGATGGAAAATTTATTGCTTATGCCTCGAGACAGTTTAAAATCCATGAGAAGAATTATCTATTTCATGAACTAGAGTTGGCAGCGGTTGTTCATGCTTTAAAAATTTGGAGGCATTATCTATATGGTGTGACGTGTGAGGTATACAAAGATCACAAGAGCCTTCAGTACTTGTTCAAGCACAAAGAGTTGAATGTGCAACAGAGGAGATGGCTTGAGTTGTTAAGACTATGATGTTACTATCTTATATCACCTAGGTAAGGCTAGCGTGGTGGCCGATGCTTTGAGTAGAAAGTCTGCCAGCATGGATAGTGTTGCTTATATCCCAGTCAGTCAGAGATCGCTTTCTTCAGGTGCTCAGGCTTTGGCCAACTGATTTGTGAGATTAGACATTTCTGAACCTAACCAAGTTTCAGCTTGCACGGTCGCTCGTTCTTCATTATTGGAGCGTATTCCCTGACCGTCAGTTTGATGATCCCCATTTGTGTGTCCTGAGAGACACTATGCAGCGGGGCGGTGCTACAAAGGTAACTTTAGATGCGGATGGAGTTCTGAGGTTGCAGGGGCGAGTATGTGTGCCTAATGTTGATGGTATTTGATAGTTGATCTTAGCAGAGGCCGATAGTTCTCGCTACTCTATTCACCTAGGCGCCGCGAAGATGTATCACGACCTGCGACAACATTTCTGGTGGCGTAGGATGAAGAAGGATATTGTTCTATATGTGGCTCGGTGTTTAAATTGTCAGCATGTCAAATATGAGCATCAGAGGCCTGGTAATGTGTTTCAAAAGATCGAGCTTCCCGAGTGGAAGTGGCAACAGATTACCATGGACTTCGTTACTGGACTTTCAGTGACCCAGAAGAAGTTTGATGCCATCTGGGTCATTGTTGATAGGCTGACCAAGTCAGCACATTTCATTCCTGTTGCCACCACCTATTCATCAAAGAGATTAGTTGAGATCTACATCCGAGAGATTGTTCGCCTTTATGGTGTGCCGACGTCTATCATTTTGGATTGGGGTACGCAATTTACCTCGCACTTTTGGAGAGCAGTTCAGCAGGAGTTAGGCACCCAGGTTCAGTTGAGTACAACATTCCATTCTCAGATAGATGGTCAGTCCGAGAGGACTATTCAGATATTGAAGGATATGCTCCGAGCCTGTTTTATTATTTTTGGAGGCTCTTGGGACCAGTTTCTACCGTTAGCAGAGTTCGCCTACAACAACAGCTACCAATCCAGCATTCAGATGGCTCCTTATGAGGCGTTATATAGTAGGAGATATCGGTCCCCATTCAGACAGTTTAAGCCGGGAGAGGCTTGGTTGTTGGGTACAGATTTAGTCCAGGAGGCCTTGGATAAGGTCAAGATAATTCAGGACAGACTTTGTTTGGCTCATTCGTGGCAAAAGAGTTATGCGGATCGCAAGGTTTGAGACGTGGCTTTCATGGTTGGAGAGCGAGTGTTGCTCCGTGTATTGCCTATGAAGGGCGTGATATGATTTGGAAAGAAGGGCACAATTAGCCCTAGGTACATTGGTCCATTTGAGATACTTGATCGAGTGGGAGAAGTGGCTTATAGACTTGACTTGCCACCTAGCTTGTCAGCCATACATCCAGTATTTCACGTGTCTATGCTTCGGAGGTATCATGGCGATCCTACCCACGTGTTAGATTTCAGCACTGTCCAGTTGGACAAGGATCTGTCATACGAGGAGGAGCCGGTAACTATTCTAGACCGGCAGGTTCGACTGTTGAGGTCGAAGAGTTTTCCTTCAGTGTGTGTTCAGTGGAGAGGTCAGCCTCGTGAGGCATCGACCTGGGAGTCCAAGTGTGATATGCGGACCCGTTACCTCATGTATTTCCTGACTCGGGTAATTCTTTCTTTTGTCTGTTCGAGGACGAACTTTAGAGGTGGAGGATGTGACGACCTAAAGGTCATCACCGTATTTCTGCCTTTCTCCACGCTTTCGAGGCCTTGGAAACCTCACTTTCGGTTGCCTCGATTTGCATGCATAGTCCGGGCATGAAGCGAAAAAATTTTTATGTTAAAATATATGAATTCTGTGAAAAAATTGAAGATTTATAATATTAATATTGAAATAGTTAACTTTGGTCAACAATTTGAGTAAACAGATCCGGACCCGGACCTGTGATGTGACGGTCTCGGGAAGTCCGTAGAAAAATATGGGACTCGAGCATGTGCCCCAAGTCGAAATTCGAGGTCCAGAACCTCGATAAAAGAATTTTTTTGTTAAATTATTTTCTAAAATTATTAAGGAAAAATAAAAATAAAAATGAGTTAGAAAATATAGGTATCGGGCTCATATTTTGGTTCTGACGCCCGATATTGGTCATAAATATTGGTTAAGCACTTCTTGTAAATTTTAGTTGAAAACGGACCATGTTTAACGTGTTTCAGACCTAAATAGTTGAAGTTAAGATTTATGAACTTTGAAATGAAATGTGATGATCTTGGGGTTTAATTCATTGAATTTGATGTTATTTTAGCGATTTGATCACTCGAGCAAGTTCGTATGATATTTTTTAGTCAATACACATATTTGGTTTGGAGCCCCGAGGATTCGGGAGAGTTTCACATAGGTAACGGGGTGGTTTTGGACTTGGAAAAGATGCAAAAAAGCTGTAGTAGGTGCACAGTGATTTCCTTCTATGTGATCGCATAGGTATAGCTGTGATCGCGTAGAGCAAAGTTCAGGGGTTCCCAAATCCTTCTATGCGATCGCATTAGCCTTCTTGTGATCGCATAGTTCGCCATTTTCCTTCTACGCGATCGCACTCCTCCCTCCTGCGATCGTATTTTACAAACCCGCCCCCCTCACATATTTCTTGTACGCGATCGCAACTCCTCCCATGCGATCGTAGTTTACAATTTCATTTTACTTTATGCGATCGTATCGCTTGCTCTGCGATCGCATAGAGCAATTTCGCCTAGTTATTTTTAAAGCCAAAAAATAGAACATTGACGGGATTTTTCAAATAATACACCCGATTTCATCTTCTCCATAGCCCCTAAAAGATTTTTAGAGCTTCTCTTCACCAAGTTTCTTTGGGTAAGTTCTTCTAACATTGTTTCCTCATTATTTCATCAACTAATTACCAAATTCTTAGGCCTAAACCTGTGAAAATAAGTAGAAAATTAGAGAATTGGGTAGAGTTAGGGTTTTCAAAGAATTTGTGATTTGGACGTCATTTTGGGGTTGGATTTAAGAACAAATTATATAATTGAACTCGTGGGGGTATGGGTGAATTTATTTTTGTTCGAACCTCGGGTTTTGACCAAGCGGCCCGGGGTCGGTTTTGCAAATTTTGGGCAGAATGTTAGAAAGATTTTATTTAGGCATTTGGGTTGGATTGTTGAGTATTATTAATGATATTAAATCAATTATGTATAGATACGATTGAGTTGGAGCTAAATTCAAAAGGTAAGGCATTGCTTGAGGATTGAGTTGGCCGTAAACCTTCGAGGTAAGTGTTTGATCTAACTTTGGCTTGAGGGAATAGGATTAGAGTATCTTAAATGCTATTCGCTAAAAGTTTGAGTGCGGTGTATAGGCGTGGTGACGAGTGTCTATACACCGGAGTTTAGCATGACCGTGGGTCATTGTTTGTACTTATTTTTGAGATAACTTAGAACTCTCCTAAGCTAAATTATGATTTGCTACAAATGTGAAGAGTTTGAGGATAAATTGTGAAATATTAATATTTTGGAGCATTGGATCGAATGATAAATTTTATTAAGTAAAAGATGAAAGTATTGAAAGGAGTTGTGATTAATCCCTTGTCGAGATGGTTGAATATATTGTTATTATTCCCTTGCCAGGACTCAGTTGTTAATTGTGTTACTCCCTTTCCAGGATAGTGCTTGCAATTTATTTATTCTTCTTGCCCGTTTGGTTGTGACTGGTGTTTGGGTGAGGAAGAGTGATATTGCACGAAGGGTCATTCCGTGCTATGTTTTGACTAATTATGCACGAAGGTACATTCCGTGCTCTGATTTGATTATATTTGCACGAAGGGTCATTCCGTGCCATGAAATGAGAGTTATGTGAGGGAAAGCGCGAAGGCTGGTGCCGTGCATTTTATTCGATTGTTTTGGGTGAGAATGAGAGTAAAAGCACGAAGGTTGATGCCGTGAAACTATTGAATTTCTTATTCTGTGAAAATTATTGTTGTGCCATGTTTCTAATTACGCTGATAAACTATATATATTCAATTGTACTCCCCACAACATGTTCCCTCCCTTTTTAGTTGTTTAGTTTCAGTATTTCTGTTGTTTTAGTGTATATATGTATATAGAATTGTACATGTTGATTTGGTAGTCCTATCTAGCCTCGTCACTACTTCGTCGGGGTTAGGCCAGATACTTACCAGCACATAGGGTCGGTTGTACTGATGCTACACTCTGTGCTTTTTTTTGTGCATAGATCCAGGAGCAGCTTTTGGATAGAAGCAGTAGGATTTTTATTCCAGGAGCTATCATCAGTTCGGGGACTTTTCGAGGTAGCTTAGCCGGCGTTCGCCGGCCGAAGTCCCTTTTCTTTACTTCAGTTTGTTTCCACTGTTTTGAGATAGACTTATGTATTTTTCTTCATTCAGACTTGGTTGTAGTGTTCTATAGTAGTCCATAAGCTAGTGACACCAGGTTTTGGGGTAGTGATGTGTTTCAAACTTTCATATTTTTATATTGTTTTGTTAAACTTAAAAGACTTCCGCACTTATTTAATTGTTGATAGTATATTTTATTGGTAATTTTGATAGAGAATGTGTAATGTTTTGCTGGCCTAGCTCCGTTAGTAGGTGCCATCACGATGCTTGATGGTGGGATATATTCGGGTTGTGAAACTCGTAATCTTCGATGATCCGCTACTGAGTAAATCGATAATGCTACCGTGGCTAGAGATACATGGGTCTATACACAAGGTGCAAGGGGTAACGTGAGTATACCAACTCAGTAAGTAAAAATCCAAACTATGGACTGATGGTTGTGACGAACTACACCTCAACAATTATAATAGAATTAATATATATAAACGTAGGCATGCTTTCAATTAAATAGACAACTCAAAGTGATAAACTAAATACAGATCTAAACAGTTTAAGATATATAACTCAACTTCTTCTACTTGCAAATGCATCAACTGTATGAAATTCACAATGTGATCCCACTCTCAAATAGTCATCCACTCAGTACTGTATATGGCTCACACGGCCCATGAAAGATCCATCTCGAAGTGTATACGTCTCTAACAGTAGTCACTCAGTATTGAGGAAGGCCAATCCCTCCCTGTGGAGGAGATCCATCTCCAGATAATGATAATAACCTCACCACCACTCGATACTGTATATGGCTCACACGGCCCAGGGAAGACCCATCCCAAAATATATACACATCATTGAAAATAGTCACTCAGTACTAAGGAAGGCCATTCTAGCCCCGTCGAGAAGACCCAGCTCTAGGTATTAATGCTTCGGACAAGCCATGTCCAGGGAAGATCCATCTCTCAATAATATAATCTCCACTCACTATGGTGTGTTACAGACTCCAGAGGGGCTCCTACAACCCAAGCTTTGTCATAATCATCAACATAACCGCACTGGCGTGCTGCCCGATCCCATAACTGTCACTCAAAGTCAGGTTCTCAGCCTCACTTAGTTATCCCTCTCAAGTCTCACACGCACGGGCACATAATGCCATAAAAAATAGCCCGTAATAATGGTATGATGTGCCAATTAATAACAAGTGAGATTGAGACATAATATGAAATGCATGAATAGGACTAGTAAAGAATATCAGTGAAACTAGTGAGATGATAGCAAGATACGACAACTCGGGTCCCAACAGTATTGGCATAAAGCCCTACATGATATCTAGCATGATCTATAGCTCATTTACTTAATCACATGACAGAAACACATATATTAGCAAGAAAGAGTCACTAAATAGTACTGTCACACCTCATTTTTTACACAACCTTACCCCCGAAGGGTAAGATATATAAAAGGAGAGTTTTTCTAATTAAAGTGATATTATTCGAATTGGGATTTTTTATTTATTTTTAGAGTCGCCACTCGGGAAAGGATTGGCTTTTGGTGTCCCGAGTCACCGGTGTAAATTCCAAATCGAGAAAAATTATTCGACTTCCCAATTGGAGTCTCCGAACCAGAAATTCTGTGTAAAGAATTCTGTTGACCCAAGGTGTTAGGTACCCCCAGATCCCGTGGTTCTAGCAGGGTCGCTTAAATTATCCTATTTGGCTAACAATCTAATTTTTACATGCCCCAACCTATAGTGCAATTTTTATAATTATTTACAGCTTTTTAATTATTATTTTTTACGAAAGTTAACGTTTGTTTTTTTACGAAAGTTAACGTCGCCTAAAAACATGTTTCTAGATCACGTCATATGAAATGCACCCGGATCTTCGACACATCTTTATTTGACGTTTTCGGATTTGGATTTGGGTTGTATGAAATACATACCCAAATTAGGAATGTAAGATTATTAAATCTAACGTGTTGTTATCTGTTGGGAAGACCGTGAAATTTGCTAAACGGCCCATCCCGAGTTTCTAAGTATTTTAATAAGTAATTAATGAGGGCCCGCAATTATATTTTTTATTTGGCGAGGCTCGTCTCATTTTTATTATTAATGGCCAACTAAGAGCAAGCTTTTACGAATACAAATTCTAGCCACAAATTCAAGTCCGAATTCAAACAAAAGGAAAGTACCCTTTTAGCTTGAATCCGCTACCTAATTCGAAACCCAATTTTATATTTGTAAGCTAATACCCCGATATTTCCTAATATAAATTTAAAAGAAGGTTTAAATTTATAGCAAAATTTTAGAATCACTAAAGCCTTCAATGCCATAAAGGAACAGCAACAGCATATAATTTCATTTTTTTAATTAATCAATTGCAAGCAAAGACTTGTTAATGCACTATAACTAACATGAAGTATAATTTGATAAATAATACAAGATCTATAGGTCAAACTCTTCATTTTAGTCAAGTTTATTTAAATAAAGTTGTAGAACCATTTGTGGTTCTCACATTAAGATAAAAATAATGATTTCTTTGAATAATAGTGAATCCTCTTTATGGCCAATACGTTACTGTGCATCATACCCTAATACCTTCTTAACGAACGAATCCCAGTTCCAAACCTTTTTCATTTTTTCAGATCGTTTCTTCTTTATTCACTGGTCTAACTAGTTATTGCATAAATAAAACCAAAGCTATATTTTATTTTTACTCAAATGATACTCGAAAACAAATTGACAAAAAGCTATGAATCGTTCACTGTTAAATCCTTTATCAACATAAGATAGTCATAAACAAATGCTCAGATTACTTGGACTTATTTTTGTAACTATTGAATCATGAACTAACCATCTCACTTCACATCTTATACTACAGGTTATAGAATAAGCTCATCAATCCACACATTCAAAATCTACAATATACAGCCAGATTAAAAATTCAAACACATTTCTTTATTAACATATACATGAATTGAATAAAATAATGTCTAGAGCTGTAGTTTCCATTCCAACTTAAACCAGAACTAGATGGAGACAATTTGAAGGAGTGTACGTAGTATTTAAAAATATCACAGAAGGAAAGGAGGTCAGTATCTGAAGATAAGCTAGCAGCAACAGAAAATGAGCAATGAACAATCTACAGGTAACCCAGCTAATCACAGAGACTTGAACAAGCTTAAAATAACTCAAATCCATTTGATATAATTTCGAATAACCTCAATAACAGACCAAGGATGTCTAGCACACATTAGCAACTCAATATTGGACTTATTAATCTAGGAAATGCGATTGTTTTTGGAACTTTGAAGGCCTTTCTGTTTTTTGATATTTTATGTGAAGTTCTATAACTAGAAATGATTGTTTTTGCAGTTGTATAATTCCGGAACTTGAATCTTATGATTTTTAGATTCAAATTCGAAATTTTGCTAGAAGGAAAGGAATTTTGGAGAGACTTTAAGAGCTGGTAGTTTGGGGAATGTTTTCAGATTTCTAACCTCTCTTTTTCAAGGCATTTGAGTGCTTTTTATAGGCTTAGATTAGGGCAGAATGTTCTGGACCCTTCTGTTCTTTTTCTCCCATTTTAATTTTATAATTTGACAATTAGTCCCCAATTTTATGCCTTGTCCCCTAAGTTACTACACCAAAATTTAGAAAACTTACACTTAGACCCCTTCTAGAAGGGTCTAGGGGATTCTTCTACCCCCAAAATTCCTACACTACCCTTAATCTTACTTTGAATTTACTATTCCTAAAGAAACTACAATTTTCCATCTCCAAAATACCCTTCCAACAGTCTGAAAATTACAGACCAAGATCAGTTATACCAGACCCCTTTACCCTTGGTTAAAGCTGACTATAGTTAACTCTAATGAATCTATATCAGCTAGAACCAATCAACAAACTGTCATTTAACCGTAATCAAAACTAATTGACACTATCATTAACAAAATCAATAATTAAAATTGATCTAAATCAGCTCCAGAAGAACAAGACCAAATCCAAATTAGAAAAAATTAAACTGTTTAAAACCTCATGTTACTCTAATGACTATAAACAAAGTCGAATTCCTAAACCATTCTCACATGAACAGACCAAAGAGAAAAACTAACTAGATTAAGGATTAATCATTTGAATTATTAATTTGTTGACAAAGATAAAGCCAAGAAAAGACTTCATAATCGAACTAACACAGCATGAATCATTAAATCGTTACTAACTAATAAAGAATCAAGGATTTACACTTCAAAAATATCAAAATTAAAGAGGACGAACAAAAGACACTGATAAAAACTAGAAGAAAACAAACTTACTCAGATGTCTGCCCGAAAAAAAAAACCATCGGAATTGCAGAAATCAATTCATCTTCAACATTCTTCAAACCGGGTCTAACATGATGAACCCTAGACCCACAGTTAAGGAGTTCCAGTGAGGTTCGAATGATTTCGGCTAAGGAATCGTTGAAAGGAAGGTCATGGGACCACTTAATATCAATTTTGGAAAATTTGGGTGAACTAGGGTTTTTCGACCAATTTTAGATCTGAAATTTGAGGAGCTGGGTTGGGATTTGAAAGAAGTGGAGCTTGGATATAGGAAGGGGAAGAGGATAGGAGTATATGGTGAAATTTTTGGTGAATTTGGAGGTCTGCCGCCGGCGGAGGCGATTTCCGGCCGGCGGCGATAGGCGGAGGATGGCGGAGCAGGGCTATGTTAGGGTGGAGAAGGGCAGAGACGGGAGAGAGGCGGAGGCAGTACGAGGAAGGTGAAATGTTGTCTCTAGGGTTTTGGACATTTTATTACATTTATATTTAAAGATCCAGGGGCTTTGTGGACCGTTGGATTAAAGGGATCAATGGCTGAGATTTGGGTGTTAATCAAACGACGTCGTTTTGTATCTGGGGACTGGACTGGGTGGGTGTGTTAAGGTCTGGGCTGGGGCGGAAATAATATTGGGCTTGGGCAGACCGGATTTTAGGAGGGGATTTGAGTAATTAAAATTGGGCTGGGATTTTTGTGGAAATGTCCCAATTGTGGCCAGCCCTCAATTTTGTGTATTTTTATTATATATATAGTTTAGATTTTTTCAGATTTTATTATATACATTAAAAAAAGTCAAAAATATATAAAGAGAATTACTAATTCCTAATTTTAAAAAGGGAAACTAAACTAAATTAAAAAATATAAAAAGATGTAGAATTAAAATGGTAAAAGGACTATTATTTTTATTATTTTTCTTATTAAATTCTAAATGCAAACATACTATTTTTGTACTTTTAAAAACTAAAAATGCGTGCAATGATATAAACAAGCCACAAAATCTGCAATTAATTCCAAAAAAATTCAAATAAAAGAAAATTTTTAATTCTAATGAATTTGTAGGATTAAATAGCGTGGCAAAAATAATGTGCTCACAGTTGCCCCTCTTTGCTCGAATACACGAAGGGTTTTCGATCAAAGATAAATGAGCACTATGAAGGGATTTTTGCCCGCTCAGCACTCCATGAGAAGCATTTTGAAAACCATTTGACCGAACCCTGCTTCAAAGGTTGCCTACACATCCTTGGCTATAATGGAATCAGGTAAGTGTAGTTCTGGAAAGTTTGGTAGCTAGGACTACCGGGAGTTGTGATTGTCACTACTGTTGCTGCTGCAACTGCTTGCTGACCTCCTTATTATACCAAAAGGAAAATCAAAGCTAAGCTAGCTATGCCTCTCAACTATGAGTTACAAGATTCCTATCTATAATTCTCTTGAAACTTTATCTTGAGTCTTAGCTGATTTTGGTGCGGACTTCGATCTGAATCTTGATGCTCACAAGGTTTAGGCGTCTAGTTCTTCATGTAGCATTGGGTTGAAGCGGGATCAGCAGAGCTTGTGACTTTGATCAGATTTTGAACATTCCGTCACCTCGCTTGCTTCACATTTGAGTTCATTTCTTTTTGTTCTTTTCTTGATTCTGGATTGAGACTCATTCTTTTGGTCATCTCGAATCCTGTGTCTTGAGGTAAGACCTTAAAAACATCAAAACAAAAAAACGAACGAAATTTTCTGCCCCAGTTTTCACTAGGAAAATTTCGTGAGTTAGTTGTGATACATGTCTAACAGATAACCGGGTTATGCTAGGAAAAGAAAAAAAAGCTCCTTGGGTTATGCCGGGATGGAAAGAAAAAACCTCATTGGGTTATGCCAGGGAGATCCACGGGTCCCCTTGGGATATGCCAGGGGGATCCACGGTTTATGCCAAGATTTGGAAAGAAAAAATCTCTTTGGATTATGCGAGGGAGGTCCATAGGTTATGACGGGATTTGGAGAGAAAAAGCCCCTTTGGGTTATGCTAGGGGGATCCACGGGTTATGCCGGGATGGAAAGAAAAAGGCTCCTTGGGTTATGCTAGGGAGATCTATGGGTTATGCCGGTATTTGGAAAGAAAAAGCCCCTTGGGTTATGCCAGGGGGATCCACGGGTTATGCTAGGATGGAAAGAAAAAGCTCCTTGGGTTATGCTAGGGAGATCCCCGGATTATACCGGGATTTGGAAAGAAAAAGCCCCTTGGGTTATGCCAGGGGGATCCACGGGTTATGCCGGGATGGAAAGAAAAAAGCTCCTTAGGTTATACCAGGGAGATCCACGGGTTATGCCGGGATTTGGAAAGAAAAAGCCCCATTGGGTTATGCCACGGGGATCCACGGGTTATGCCGGGATTTGGAAAGAATAAGCCCTTTCGGTTATGCTAGGGGGATTCATGGGTTATGCTGGGATGGAAAGAAAAAAACTTATTGGGTTATGCCAGGGAGATCCACGGGTTATGTCGGGATTCGAAAAAGAAAAAGCTCCTTGGGTTATGCCAGGGAGATCCTCGGGTTATGCCGGGATTTAGAAAAGAAAAAGCTCCTTGGGTTATGCCAGGGAGATCCACGGGCTATGCCGGGATTTGGAAAAGAAAAAGCTCCTTGGGTTATGCCAAGGAGATCCACGGGTTATGCCGGAATTTGGAAAAGAAAAAGGCCCTTGGGTTATGCCAGGGGGATCCTCGAGTTATGCCAGGATTTGGAAAAGAAAAAAGCTCCCTGGGTTATGCCAGGGAGATCCTCGGGATATTTAAGGAATGAAGTCCTATGCTACCATGATTTGTTTGTTTTTTTTTTTCACTTTCATTTTGCACTTCTTTTTCTCCTTCTTTTCTTATTCTTTTTATTTTATTCTTTTCAATTAGCCAAAATGCATGAAAGTGTTTCGGGAAACTTCCCTTTTGGTCGCTTTCCTACTACAAAGTTGTTTCAACGTTTGCACATTTCATTTCTTTTTGGGTTGCACCTACTTCTTGCACGGTTGCTCTGAATAGAACCTGTTTTTCAATCAAAGAATAATTTATTAGTTTGAAACAGTGGTTGGTTTGTGGCCTTGGTCATCCCCAGTTCTTGATCCCTGTCTTCTTTTCTGTTGAGAACTTTGTTGCTTGTTGGCTTCATAGATAAATTGCCTTTTAAACATGCCATGATTCAACTTTCGGGATTTCATTACAATTCGCCTGTATGGACTCTGGCCTTTTTATTCTGTCTTAAGACCTTTGTCTTTGACTTTCTTTCTTTTCAAATATCTTTATTTTGGAAGCAGTCAACCTCCATGGTCAATCGGGATTGGACTGACACACCCACTGAGGCTGGGTATTTCCTTTGACTTTAACCAGGCGGAGCCCTGTGAAACCAGCCCTGTCACCTTTTCTTTATAATAGTTTCGAAATTATTGTTAAAACGAAAGGTATTCAAAGAATAACTATACAAATGTCAAGCAAATGAGTTCAAAATGGAGCGTTCCTTTCGGGGGAAAAGAAGAACTTATCTAGGGTGCATGCTGACTTCAAATGAACATGACATGCTTCTTGGACTGGACGCTGACCCACCCAAACTTTCCAGCTTCTCATGAACCCATTAATCTGCAGTTTTAAAACCAGGGAACCATGCCAGGACACTTTTAATGATGAGATGTCTTCTTTTCGGTTGACAGCGCCCTTTGCGGGTTTTCGCCAATCGACCTCTCTCATTTCGCTTCTCACCATTGTCTGATAGTTCTCTTTGTGAGTTTTCACTAAGCGGACTCTCTCATTTTTCAATTTCTCTACTCACCATCGCCTTATCGTGCCCGAAGGTTTTCACCGATAAGACTCTCTCATTTTATTTCTTTCAATTAAGGTTATATCAGATTTCGTCAATGACGTTTTAACTTTCCTTCCTTTGCCAATTGATATGAAGGACTTGAACAAGGTCTTTGGGTAAAAAGGATTTTGGGCGGAACTACAACTTTAGAACCATTTTGGCGGATTTAAACCAAACTGTCATATCATCTGCCCTAGTTTCAATTTTGGGGAAGTTAGGTTTTTTGTTTTGGTCTGACTGAACCTCAAGGAGAGGCTGCCTACATACCCTTTCGGGATCAAGGCAAAATGTAGTTCAGGCAAACAATTTTTTTTTTATTTTTTATTTTTTATTTTTTTTTTCGGGTTCCAAAGAGGGTAGCCAAAGAAACAGAACCAACTCAAAGGGTTTACAAAGGATTGATAGTATTTGGGATAGCATGAAGGAAAGCCTTCGTCATCTCAATTATACAAATTCCATCACTCCAAGAGATTTAGACATAGTACCTTTTCACTGCATCTGCATTAGCTGCTCTTTCAGGATCATTTCCTTCAATGTCTCCCAGATACAATGCTCCTCTTGGTAATATTTTTCGGATAATGTATGGACCCTTCCAATTAGGAGCGAACTTTCCTTTTGCTTCCTGGTGATGCAGGAGAACGCGTCTAAGCACAAGCTGTCCCACTTCAATGTTCCTGGGGCGTACTTTCTTGTTATAGGCACGGGCCATTCTTTGTTGGTATAACTGCCCATGGCAAACTGCGGCCATTCGCTTTTCATCAATTAAGGATAACTGTTCCAGCCAGGATTTAACCCATTAACTGTCTTCAATTTCCACTTCCACAATTGCGAAGCGAAGGGATTTCTACTTCTGTCGGTATGACTGCTTCAGTTCCATAGACCAACAAATTTGGTTGCTCCAATTGATGTACGCACTGTGGTCTGATACCCAAGTAATGCGAAAGGCAAATTTTCATGCCACTGTCTAGAGCTTTGAATCATTTTTCTCAGAATCTTCTTGATGTTCTTGTTTGCTGCTTCAACGGCACCATTGGCTTTTGGCCGATAAAGAGTAGAGTTTCTGTGTGTTATCTTGAATTGTTCACATACCTCTACCATCAGACGACTATTCAAGTTTGCAGCATTATCGGTAATGATAGTAGCAGGGATACCGAAGCGGAAGATGATGTTGGAATGCACAAAGTCCACTACAGCTTTCTTGGTGACTGCCTTGAGAGTGATGGCTTCAACGCATTTTGTGAAGTAATCAATTGCAACCAATATGAATCTATGTCCATTAGAAGCTTTTGGCTCAATCGGCCTAATGGTGTCCATACCCCAAGCAACGAATGGCCACAGTGCTGATATCGGGTGAAGCTCTGTTGGCGGTGCATGAATTAAATCACCGTGCACCTGGCATCGATGGCATTTCCGGACAAAACCGAAGCAGTCCTTTTCCATAGTTATCCAATAATATCTCGCTCGCAGGATTTTCTTTGCTAAAACGTATGCTTTCATATGATTCGCGCACACTGATGCGTGCACTTCCTGTATGATTCTTCCGGCTTCCTCAGCATCAACACATCTTAACAGATTGAGGTTTAGGGTCCTTTTATACAAAATGTCACCACTTAAAAAGAAATTGCTTGCATGCCTTCTAATGGTTCTTTTCTGATCTCCTGTGGCCTGCTCAGAGTATTATTGTGTCATCAAGAATCTCTTAATGTCATGATACCATGGCTGAGTTCTGGGTTCGATCTCGACTGCATTACAGTAACCATGCCTTTCTTTGATTTGAATTTTGAGGGGATCAATATGGGCATTGCCTGGGTAAGGTAACATTGATGCTAACGTGGCGAGTGCATCGGCCAGCTCATTGTGACATCGAGGAATGTACCTGAACTTGATTGACTTGAAGCATTTGGTAAGGTTATCCACGTGTTGCCGATATGGAATGAGCTTTATATCTCGGGTTTCCCACTCTCCCTGTGCCTGCCGGATGATTAAGTCAGAATCTTCCATGATCAATAAATCTTCGACCTCTTAATGGCCATGTTCAAACTCATGATGCAAGCTTCATATTCAACTGTATTATTTGTGTAGAAAAATCGGAGCCTAGTTGTTAATGGATAATGCTGACCATCAGGTGATATCAAGATTGACCCAATACCTACCCTTTTTACATTTACTGCTCCATCAAAAGACATTTTCCAGGCACATGTATCTTCAGTGATGACTTCTACTGAATTAACTTCTTCATCTGGGAAATACGTGCTCAGTGGTGATATTCATCGCCAACTAGGTTTTCTGCCAAATAATCTGCTAACGCCTGGGCCTTCATCGTCGTGCGAGTGACATGGACTATGTCAAACTCGGTGAGCAGGATTTGCCATTTTGCCAATCTCCCGATGGGCATCGACTTCTGGAATATGTATTTCAACGGGTCTAGCCGGGTTATAAGATATGTAGTGTGGGCTTGCAGATAGTGCCTTAACTTCTGCGCGACCCATGTCAATGCACAACATGTTCTTTCCAACAAAGTATACTTGGCCTCATAGCTGGTGAACTTCTTACTCAAATAATAAATTGCTTGCTCTTTCTCGCCAGTCTCATCATGCTGCCCTAAAACACAACAGAAAGAGTTTTCCAGCACTGTCAAATATAAGAAGAGAGGTCGTCCTGCTTCAGGTGGGACCAACACCGGAGGATTTGATAGATATTCCTTAATTTTGTCGAAAGCTTCTTGGCATTCAGCTGTCCATTTGATTGCTGCATTTTTCTTAAAAAGTTTAAATATGGGCTCACACGTGGTAGTCAATTGAGCAATGAACCGACTGATATAGTTTAACCTGCCCAATAAGCTCATCACGTCCTTCTTAGTTCATGGAGGAGGTAGATCTTGGATAGCCTTTATCTTTGTTGGATCTAGCTCTATACCTTTCCTGCTGACTATAAAACCCAGGAGCTTGCCCGATGGGACCCCAAAAGCGCATTTGGCTGGATTCAGCTTGAAATCATACTTACGCAGCCATTCAAAGGACTTTCTCAGGTCTCGCACATGATCATTCTGTGTCCGGGACTTGATAATTACTCATTTACATACACCTCTATCTCTTGATGTATCATGTCATGAAAGATAGCAGTCATAGCCCTCATGTATGCTGCCCCAGCGTTCTTCAACCCAAATGGCATGACCCGAAAATAGTAGGTCCCCCATGGTGTAGTGAAAGCCGTCTTTTCGGCATCTTCTTCATCAATCAACACCTGATGATATCCTACGTAACAATCCACAAAGGACTGTATTCCATGTTTGGTGCAGTTATCAACAATGATGTGGATGTTGGACAAAGGGAAATTGTCTTTTGGACTTGCTCTGTTCAAATATCTATAATCCACACACACAGAGGTTTTCCCATCTTTCTTTGGCACAGAAACCACATTGGCTAACTAAGTAGTATATCGGACCACCTGAATTACCCCTGTTTTTAGCTAATTTGTAATTTCTTCCTTGATCTTATCACTGATGTCAGTTTTGAACTTTCTTTGCTTTTGTTGCACTGGATGACAATCAGGGTAAATCGGCTATGCACCACTAAGTCTACACTCAACCCTGGCATGTCGTCATATGACCAAGCAAACACATCTTTAAATTCAAACAAGAGCTGGATTATGGCATCTCGAGTTTTCTCCTCTATGTGAATGCTTATTTTGGTTTCTCTTATTTCCTTGGCAGTTCCCAAATTAATCGGTTCAGTGTCATTCAGGTTTGGCTTAGGTTTATTCTCAAATTGTTCCAATTCTTGGTTTATTTCCTTAAAAGCCTCTTCTTCATCATATTCTGGTTCTTGATTCATCTTTTTCACAATTAGACAGCGTGTTTGAGTCTGGGCATGAATTCCTCAGGCATGTCATGTTATTTAAAGCCGCATTATTATAACTGAAAAGAAAAAATGAAAAAGAAGAAAAATAAAAAGAAATCAGAAAAAGGAAAATGGACGATGAAATATTGATTTCATTTCTTGGAATTTGGGAAGATAACAGGGTTTAAATGAATTTAAAAGACAATATACTAAAAGAAAAACATCTGAGTTACACCCTGAAATAACTCGAGATGCAAAACAAGGTGACAGGGCTAATCTACCAGGACTCCCTCCTGATCGAGAACGGAGTATCATTCCAATTCTGAAGTTTAGCATCTGATCCCATATAGAGCACCTCAGGGTGCTAGTACCTTCTGCTGGTTTGACCATGTGAGTCTCATAGAGCATTTTCCTCATGGCTCCACATATGTCTGATATTTCGTCTGTCGTGAAAACTTCATCTTCTTCTTCAACATATTTGGGTTCGACAAAGGTCTCATATAAATGTGGCACTGGCTGTGGCAGAAACCATCCTTCTTTTTCCTTTCTTCGGCCCACGCTTCATCCTCTGGAGTGGGGTGAAAACCTATCCCGAAATACTTATATGCAGTGGGTAGAGTTACTGGCTCAATTATTCCTTGCAAAGCTTTTTCCAATCCTTTCCCTGGTTTGAATCCACGTCTAATCATTTCTTTGGCCACCATGATTGAAGCATTAGACAAGAAAGGCTGGGGGCATGGGCTTCCTTCCTCATAGTGGTCCGCTACCACGACTTCAAAGGCTTGATAAAAAATATGCTCGCTTCCTTCTCTCGCCTCCAAGCATGGAATGGATGGGTCACGATAGATAGATTGCTCATCCTCTCCACGAGATTTATTCCACTGTTTCATAATCAGGCATTTTCATCTTTTAAAAGAAAGCTTATGCTTCTTCTGCGCTTACTGGCTTTTTACACGGAAAGCATTTTCTTGCAGCGCTGTTGACTTCAAGAACATTTGAGCATTTTTCAACAGGGTTGGTTCTCGGGATTTCCCCTATAATTTCTTTGCCTTTATAGGTAACCACAGTTTGTTGGTAGTTCCATGATACTTTAGAGGGATCAGTTATCGGCTTATGTGGTACGCGTCCAATAACCACTGGCTCGCTTGGCCGAGGCGGTTTGATTGTCCCCCGCCCCACATAGGCCACTTATGTCCCTTTATTTACTTCATACTTCTTCGGAGAGCTCACGACTAATTGTTTTTCTTGAAGATCCCTTGTAATATAAAGAACCCCTTGTTTAGGAGGCATTGGCTCGACTTTTGACTCAATTTTCATTTCAGGTTCAACTTTGATAGTTTTATCCTTTTTTTCTCTTTTTTTCTGCATTAGAGATGTCTTAGGCTTGTTTTTAGCATCGGCAATAGCAATTATTGCTTTTAAAGCCAGATCATATTATCAGTCCTCACAAATCATACCAATTACTGGACTGTTGTTATGAGCGGGCAATGGGTTATTAGTAACATTTGGAACTTCTTCATCCTTGAGCGCTATCTTTCCTTGCTCGATCAATTCTTTCACATCCCTTTTTAATGTCCAGTAGTGGTCAGTGTTGTGCCCATCCGCTCCTGAATGGTATGCACACCTGGCACCCCGCTGATATGATGGTGATTTCGGGGTTTGCCTATTTGGGGATACGGGTTGCAGCAAGTTCATCTGGACCAGCTTTGGGAACAAACTGGAATATGATTCACCAATTGGTGTAAAATTTTGTCGCTTGGGTGGTTCTCTAGGGCAGAAATTATTTTGTGGCATTTGGGGATTATATTGATTTTTGGAAAGGAGTCTGGTTTCTTTGGTATGGAGGTGGGTTACGATTGCCTTGCAGTCGGCCGAAAGGTTGAGCATTCATTACCGCATAAGGTGGAGGAGTATAAGTCATGTCTGTGTGGGGGTAATAATGCTGAGGAGTTCTTTCAGGGAATGCCAGTCTAGGAGCCCGAAATCTTCTTCCTCCCGATGTTGCCATCACTGTTTCTTCTTTCTTCTTGCCCTTAGCCATCCCTCCATACCCGCCTTGAATAACTTGGGAGGTTGCTCTTATAGCTTATTGACTCAGGATTCTGCCTGTCTTTAAACCATTCTCCACCATTTCTCCAATTTTTATGGCCTCCGCCAAAGGTTTACCCATGGCGGACATCATGTTTTGGAAATAATCTGCTTCTTGGGCTTATAGAAAAATTGTCACCATCTCTACCTCTTCCGTTGGTGGTTTCACCCTTGACGCCTGCTCACGCCACTTGATTGCATATTTACGGAAACTTTCTGAAGGCTTTTTCTTGAGGTTTGCCAAAGAATTCCTATCGGGTGCAATATCTACATTGTACTAAAATTGTCAGACAAAATCTCTAGCGAGGTCATCCCAAATATGCCATCGAGATATGTCCTGATCCATGTACCATTCCAATGCTATACCCACCAAACTTTCTCCAAAATAAGCCATTAGTAACTCTTCTTTGCCACCAGCTCCACGTAGCTGATTACAGTACCTTTTGAGGTAAGCAATGGGATCACCATGTCCATCGTACTTTTCTAACTTTGGTATCTTATATCCCAAAGGCAGGTGCACGTGAGGGAACATTCACAGATCATTATAAGAGACACTTTTCTGCCCACTTAGTCCTTGCATATTCTTAAGACTTTGTTCCAGACTCTTCATCCCGTTTGTCATATCTTCCTGTTCTGATGTTTTAAGAGTCTTGTCCTGTTGCGGTACGGACTCATAAGGTGGCCGGGAATATGTGTATTGAGGGTAGTAAGGAGGATCAGCCTGAAAGACCGGATTAGGGAATGTGAAGATTGAAGGGTCCATAATGTGCTTTGGCAGTGATGGTTGAGTTGTTGCAGGGGATGATGGAGCTGTAAATATATTGGGGGTGGTGCCAGATGGGAACACTTGTGGGTGAGCTTCAGAGGGTGTTCCAAAAATGTTAGCACTGATGGTAGGTTGGCCCAAAGAAATATTTGGATAGCTGATGGGGACAATGATAACTCCTCCTAATCTGGGGAATAATTTCGGGAATCCAGGGATATTTCTTGGGGGTTCCTTCCCGTTGTTCCAAGCATCCCACATCTCTATCAAGTGCAGATGTAGTATTCTATTTTCTTCAGATGTGTAGGACTCGAGACTGGGATCCTAGAGAGTGGGTTGTCTTCAGAGATAGGGATTGTAGAAAGAGCCATTTCAGATGACATTTCAACGCTTCCTTTGGATCTGGTGAAGTATCGATGCGAGGCCAGCTTACCACAAACCAACCACGATTTCTAAAAACTTAGCTGGAATTGACAGCAACAATGGTTAGTGTGACACAAATAACAGAAAGGCAACTGCACATTGAAGTGTGATGCACCTATACTGTTAACTGAGTATCTATGTGGTTGCATGCGTCATCCCGGCCTTTCTATTGTTTCCTTTTCCTTTTATTTCTCTTTTTGTTTTATTTTCTCTTCCCCTTTTTTGCTTGATTTTTCTCTCAATGCCCTATTGCCTTCTCTTGTATTTCTTTTTCTCTCGGTTTCCTTTTATTTATTTCCCTCATATTTCTCATTTTCTTTGTTTTTCAAGATTACAGTCGAATCTTATTTAGATTGCCTACGTATCATGGCCCCGAATGAATCAGCCCAAGCGTAGTTCTTGCAAATGCAAAATAAGAAAAACATTTTTTTTAGGGAATTTTTGAATTTTCATTAATAATAACTGCGATTACAAAATTACTAAACTATTTGTTTTCATTTTCAGAAGAAAAATACGAAAAACAATCAAAACAAAATACATACTCGACTATCTAAGAATACATCAAAACTTCAAACCCTGGGGCCCGTGGGGCATCATTCGGCATCACCGTGGGCCTGCTCGCAAGACCCCTTTGCAATTGCTCTAAAGTTTTCATGACCTGCCGAACAAATAGCATCACTGAAGCAAAGAAAGTGGTTCTACCCATCCGTTCATCATCTTGACATCTCTTAACGATATAATGTGTAATGCGCTGGATTTTTTCCCTGATTCAACCTTTTTCTTGAAGAAGTCGGCTTATCTGTTGATTGCGGGCTTCTAGCACTTTGGAATCTTGAAGGTGAAGGTCTTGTAGCAATTTTACTTCCTTTTGCATTTTATCCATCATCTCATAACACCGGTTCCTCTCAGCTCGAAACTCTTTGTCTAATTGGGTTGCCCTTTCTTCTGAAGCATTTCCTCTCCTTCTTATGTTGGCAATGGTTTCTTCATAATCTCTTTTTAGATGTTGTACATATCGGGCTCTTTCCTATGTTTTCTTGGCCCGATGTGTTTGCAATTTTGCTAGATTCCTTTGAGACCTTTATAACTCTTCTTCACAATCTGAGACTTGTTTTCTCAACCCACTGTTCAACCTTTCGTCAGACACGCTTCTTTCCCTATTTCTAGAGTCAATTTTCATTTGTTGGAGCTGTGCTTTAAGGGCTTCGTTTTCCTGAAACAATTTCTTTTTCTCACCTTCATCAGCAGCCATTTGGACATCTTTTTCGAATTGAAGGTC
Source organism: Nicotiana noctiflora (assembly GCA_032618575.1). Taxonomy (NCBI): domain Eukaryota; kingdom Viridiplantae; phylum Streptophyta; class Magnoliopsida; order Solanales; family Solanaceae; genus Nicotiana; species Nicotiana noctiflora. The sequence continues at coordinate 349,013 of JASVEL010012149.1, forward strand.
CCGTACCTGTTATTCTAATGCCCCAATTTTGACTCGGTATTCCTTTTCTTTTGTCAACCAATCAAATTGAAGTCGGGCTCCGTCAGTAAACTGCTGTATGTGAGGCCTTTTAGAGGGTCTCCCAGGAATTTGGAACCTTTTGTTGAACCATGCCAAATATTTGCGATCCACCTCTCCCCTAGCTCGATCCTCTATCGTTGTATCAGGTTGCAGAAACCGCCATATTTTTCTAATTCTTGCTTCCAGAAAGGTAGCTTTAGGACCCAACTCAATAACCTATTCACGTAAATCTTCATTGTTGTGCACTGTTTGGAACCTCCCAAATTGTCGCATGACTCTGTAAGGTGCATAAGGTTGTATGCTTCGAATGCCCATCAAAAGTATATATGGGACTTCTACTGAAGTATAGAGGACTTCGGTTGCGGGAAGCCACCCATAAGCCCACTCGATCTTATCCGTATTTAATGAATTCAAGCATGAAGACCAAGCCTTAACACCTTTGGGGAATTTGATGCCTGCACCTCGAGTTTCAAATTCATTGATGCAACTAAACCCAGTTAACGCAAAGTTCATGTACCCTGTGTGGTGACATAAATGCTCCTGGATCCACATTTGCAATAGAAGATTACACCCTTGAAAGAATTTTTCTCATTCTCGATACTTAGTTAAGGCCCGAAAAATTTCTGCTACAATGAAGGATACTATTGTGCTATTGGGCTTTTTTATAGGTACATCCACCATTCCTATCAGCGCGAGATCTATATTCCCATCTTCCCTTGGGAAAATCACAATTCCTAGAAAGGCCACAATAAATGCTAACTCTCGCCGAGCCACCCATTTTTCTTTATTTCCTTCATGTGTTAAGCCCGTATTAGGTTCCTCGAAGCCCCTCGGGTTGCTCTATCGATGATAAAGAAAATGCAAAGTACAACACCCTTCTGCTAGATGCGGGTCTAGGATATCTCGACTGACACTCAATAAATCCAAGAATTTGTGGAGGGTGATAGGCCTGGGTGATAGAGGATATCTACATCGCATGTTCCCATTAAGGCCTACATACCCTGCCATTTCCTCCAATGTTGGTGTGAGCTCGAAATTAGAGAATCTGAAGACATTCCGAGTTGGATCCCAAAATGGTATCAATGCTTCAACAATATCCTTTCTTGGTCTTACGTTCATAAGTCCTGTAAGACCCCCTAGGATTCTTACCACTGATTTTTTACTTCCCTCTCGTAAGGTATTCCACCACATATGAAGCTGGAGGGGTATCTCACTCAGGACTGAGAAGGTTTTGATGTCTTTGGAATTCATCCTGCACATTTATTTAATGAATAAATTTGTTGATGTCTTTAGAATTCATCCTGCACATTTATTTAATGAATAAATTTTCTCATCCTGGGGCACATGGGGCATCATTCAGCATCACCACAGGGCAACACAAGACTGAGAATGTTTTAACGCTAATTGTGACTATTTTTAAAACTTGGCCATATAATGGCTCAAAATGGCTATCTTTGCAAAAATTTCAGTTGAGAAAACCTGGTTTGGCGAATAAAGCCTTTCAGCAATTCCTAGATGGAGATTTTAAGGCTGTATTTGCAAATCATTTAAAATGACTCAAGGTGGTTGTTCTTGCAAAAACGACTTTCCGGCGTCCTTTTGAAGGACATTCGGCTTATTTTAAACAAGAATGGCATCACTCGATTTATTTAATGAAAAATTTAAAAATTTGACATTTTTTGGCTACTTTTGAAAAAGGGAAGGTTGAACCCGATGAGGGTTGTCTACGTATCTCACATCCAGTGAGAATCAAACCAGCGTAGTTCGGTCTGGTTTATTTTGACAAGAAATTTAAATTGAAATTTTTTGGTCTATTTTTGCAAAGGGGAGGTTGAACCCGATGAGGGTTGCATATGTATCTCACACCCGGTGAGAATCAAACCAGCGTAGTTCGGTAGATTGGCCAAAATCAAAACTATTTTTGAACAACAATTTCCTTTATTTGTTTTTCAAATATTTTCTATTTTTCACTTTTCAAAAATCCGGCAGCATTTTGGTACTAATTGGGCATTGGGTTTTCATAAAAAATGATTTACCCTCCCTTAGTCCTAACACTGCTACTTTTTGGAATTTTTACTCATGATACACAAGCCGGTCAACATGTGGATAGTCATTTCAATACAGGTCACCTGTCCTAGAAGGATCCAACCCCTGTGTTGAGTCCCCTAAGTCAAAATGCATGTAATGCAAATAAACGTCCTACTAGGAGTCTGGCATGAGTTTATTATTTATCTAGGTTTAAACCCTAGGTCTATTGGTCTAGACCTGGTTTTACCCGAGCGGACAACTCGGGCCGAGGGGGAGGCAGCGTACCGGGGATACGGAAACTCGCCCGGCTTTGCAACTTATCCAAACCTCATTCTAAATTTGGGAAAAAGACTCTAACAGGAGAGAAGCTACACGAAGTGCACCCTTCTCCATGATGTAGAAGACTTAGAAAGGGGGAGGGATTCACGATAGTTTATATACAGTTTCAACAAATATCAAAGCGTTAAACATTTAGCACATATAGCATGGAAGCATGTAAAAGAATAAGATCAAAGCCAAATATTATAATTAAACTAAGCTCGAATTCTTTGAACCCTGAACCGGAATTCTGGGTTCGTTTCCCCAGCAGAGTCGCCAGAGTTGTCACACCTCCTTTTTTACACAACCTTACCCCCGAAGTGTAAGATATATAAAAGGGGAGTTTTTTCAATTAAAGTGACATTATTCGAATTGGGATTGTTTATTTATTTTTAAAGTCACTACTCGAGAAAGTATTGGATTTTGGTGTCCCAAGTCACCGGTTTAAATCCCAAATCGAGAAAAATTATTCGACTTCCCAATTAGAGTGTGCAAACCAGAAATTCTGTGTAAGGAATTCTGTTGACCCGAGGGAAGATGTTAGGCACCCCCGGATCTCGTGGTTCTAGCACGGTCGCTTAAATTATCATATTTGGCTAACAATCTAATTTTTACATGCCCCAACCAATAGTGCAATTTTTATAATTATTTATCGCTTTTGAATTATTATTTTTTTACGAAAGTGAACGTCGCCTAAAAATATTTTTAGATCACGTCACATGAAATGCACCCAGATCTTCGACACATCTTTATTTGACGTTTTCGGATTTGGATTTGGGTTGTATGAAATACACACCTGAATTAGGAATGTAAGATTATTAAAATAACGTGTCTGTAGAGTCTAACGTGTTGTTATCTTTTGGGAAGGCTGTGAAATTTGCTAAACGGCTCGTCCCGAGTTTCTAAGTATTTTATTAAGTAATTAATGAGGGCCCCACAATTATATATTTGATTTGGCGAGGCTCGTCACATTTTTATTATAAAAGGCTAACTAAGAGCAAGCTAGAGTTTTCTATAGATTATTTGTCTCTAAGGGCTAACTAATTTACAGATACAAATTCGAGCCACGAATTCAAGTCCGAATTCAAATAAAAGGGAAGTACCGTTTTAGCTTGAACCCGTCACCTAATTCGAAACCCAATTTTATATTTGTAAGCTAATACCCCGATATTTCCTAATATAAATTTAAAAGAAGGTTTAAATTTATAACAAACTTTTCGAATCACCAAAGCCTTCAATGCCGTAAAGGAACTGCAACAATATATAATTTCAATATTTTTTTAATTAATCAATTGCAAGCAAAGACTTGTTAATGCACAATAACTAACATGAGGTATAATTTGATAAATAATAGTACAAGATCTATAGGTCAAACTCTTCATTTTAGTCAAGGTTATTTAAATAAAGTTGTAGAACCATTTGTGGCCCTCACATTAAGATAAAAATAATGATTGCTTTGAATAATAGTGAATCCTCGCTATGGCCAATACGTTACTGTGCATAATACCCTAATACCTTCTTAACGAACGTATCCAAAGCTATAAATAAAACCAAAGCTATATTTAAATAAAGTTCAAAACCTTTTTCCTTTTTTCTGATCGTTTCTTCTTTATTCACTTGTCTAACTAGTTATTGCATAAATAAAACCAAAGCTATATTTTATTATTACTCAAATGATACTCGAAAATAAATTGACAAAAAGCTCTGAATCGTTCACTATTAAATCCTTTATCAACATAAGATAGTCATAAACAAATGCTCAGATTACTTGGACTTATTTTTGTAACTATTGAATCATGAACTAACCATCTCACTTCACATCTTGTACTACAGGTTATAGAATAAGCTCATCAATCCACACATTCAAAATCTACAATATACAGTCCAAATTAACAATTCAAACACATTTATTTATTAACATATACATGTTGAATTGTAAACATGAACAAAATCAAATAATGTCTAGAGGTGAAGTTTCTATTCCAACTTCAATCAAAACTAGATGGAGACAATTTGAAGGAGTGTACCTGGTATTTGAAAATATCAGAGAAAGAAAGGATGTCAGTCTCTGAAGACAAGCTAGCAGCAACAGAAAATGAGCAATGAACAAGCTACAGGTAACCCAGCTAATCACAGAGACTTGAACAAGCTTAAAATAACTCAAATCCATTTGATATAATTTCGAATAACCTCAATAACAGACCAAGGATGTCTAGCACACATTAGCAACTCAATATTGGACTTATTAATCTAAGGAAATGCAATTGTTTTTGGAACTTTGAAGGCCTTTATGTTTTTTGATATTTTATGTGAAGTTCTATAACTAGAAATGATTGTTTTTGCAGCTGTATAATTCCGGAACTTGAATCTTATGATTTTTAGATTCAAATTCTAAATTTTGCTAGAAGGAAAGGAATTTTGGAGACTTTAAGAGCTGGTAGTTTGGGGAATGTTTCCAGATTTCTAACCTCTCTTTTTCAAGGTATTTGAGTGCCGTTTATAGGCTTAGATTAGGGCAGAATATTCTGGACCCTTCTGTTCTTTTTCCCCATTTTAATTTCATAATTTGACTATTAGTCCTCAATTTTATGCCTTGTCCTCTAAGTTACTGCACCAAAATGCAGAAAACTTACACTTAGACCCCTTCTAGAAGGATCTAGGGGATTCTTCTACCCCCAAAATTCCTACACTACCCTTAACCTTACTTTGAATTTACTATTCCTAAAGAAACTACAATTTTTCATCTCCAAAATACCCTTCCAACATTCAAAAATTACGGACCAAGATCAGTTAAACCAAACCCCTTTACCCTTGGTTAAAGTTGACTATAGTTAACTCTAATGAATCTATATCAGCTAGAACCAATCAACAAACTGTCATTTAACCCTAATCTAAACTAATTGACACTATCATTAACAAAATCAGTAATTAAAATTGATCCAAACCAGCTCCAGAAGAACAAGACCACATCCAAATTAGAAAAGATTAAACTGTGTAAAACCTCATGTTACTCTAATGACCATAAACAAAGTCGAATTCCTAAACCATTCTCACATGAATAGACCAAAGAGAAAACCTAACTAGATTAAGGATTAATCATTTGAATTATTAATCTGTTGACAAAGATAAAGCCAATAAGAGAGTTCAGAATCGAACTAACATAGCATGAATCATTAATCGTTACTGACAAATAAAGAAGCATGGATTTACACTTAACCAATATCAAAATTAAAGAGGACGAACAAAAGACACTGATAAAAACTAGAAGAAAACAAACTTACTCAGATGTCTGCCCGGAAAAAAAAACCCATCGGAATTGCAAAAATCAATTCGTCTTCAACATTCTTCAAACCGGATCTAACATGATGATCCCTAGACCCACAGTTAAGGAGTTCCAGCGAGGTTCAAATGATTTCGCCTAAGGAATCGTGGAAAGGAAGGTCAAGGGACCACTTAATATCAATTTTGGAAAATTTGGGTGAACTAGGGTTTTTCGACCATTTTTAGATCTAAAATTTGAGGAGCTGGGTTGGGATTTGAAAGAAATGCAGCTTGGATATAGGAAGGGGAAGAGGAGAGGAGTATATGGTAAAATTTTGGGTGAATTTGGATGTCTGCCACCGTCGGAGGCGATTTCCGGCCAACGGTGAACGGCTGAGGACGGCGGAGCAGGGCTGGGTTAGGGTGGAGAAGGGCAGAGACGGGAGAGAGGCTGCGGCAGTACGAGGAAGGTGAAATGTTGTCTCCGGGGTTTTGGACATTTTATTACATTTATATTTAAAGATCTAGGGGCTTTGTGGACCGTTGGATTAAAGGGATCAATGGCTGAGATTTGGGTGTTAATCAAACGACGTCGTTTCGTGTCTAGGGACTGGACCTTGTGGGTGTGTTTAGGTCTGGGCTGGGGCGGGAATAATATTGGTCTTGGGCAGACCGGATTTTGGGATAGGATTTGGATAATTAAAATTGGGCTGGGATTTTTGTGGAAATGGCCCAAACGGGCCAGCCCTAATTTGGATTTTTTAAGAATTTATTATATATATTAAAATAAAAAATCAAAAATATATAAAGAGAATTACTAATTACTAATTCCTAGTTTTTAAAAAGAGAAACTAAACTAAATTTAAAAAATGTAAAAAGATGTAATATTAAAATGGTAAAAAGACTATTATTTTTGTTATTTTGCTTATTAAATTCTAAATGCAAACATATTATTTTTGTACTTTTAAAAACTAAAAAAGCGTGCAAATATGTAAACAAGCCACAAAATCGTGCAATTAATTCCAAAAAAATTCAAATAAAAGAAAAATTCTAAGTCTAATGAATTTGTAGGAGTAAATTAAGTGTGGCAAAAATCACGTGCTCACAAGTACCACAGAATAAACCAGGTCCCGATTCTCGCGGTGCACGCCCGCACACCTGTTACTTGGCTTGTGCATCACTTCAATACTAATAACATAACACATAGTTCGGGGTTTCGAACTCTCAGAACCAAGTTTGGAAGTGTTACTTACCTCCGAGTCAAAATCCTACTCCGTGATGCCCTTGCCTCTCGAACTGGCCTCCAAACGTTCCGAATCTAGCCAAAAGCAATACAATGCAATCAATATAGGCCAAGGAACCAATTCCATAGAATAATTACTTAATTGGACACAAATCTCGAAATTCACTCAAACCCGGTCCCGGGTCCACGTCTCGGAATCTCACAAATATCACAAACTAGAAAGCGCATTCACCCACAAGTCCATACATACTAAATTTATCAAGTCCGACTCCATTTGACCCCTCAAATCCTCAAATAAAACTCTCTAAATCCTAAGCTCTAACCCCTCATTTTCACCCTAATTTCCACTAATTAATTGATAAAATAACGGAAAAACACCATAGATAGGAGTACTTGAGCTCAAGCAATTTACCTCATTGAAACCCCCTTGAATTTCCCTTCAAAATCACCCCAAAAGCTCCAAAATACGTCTTCAAAAATGGTAGAAATGAGAAACATTCGCGAAGTCTCCAATTTATACGTTCTACCTAGCAAAACCGCATCTGTGGTAAAATTATCGCTTCTGCGATGCTGTACCTGCGGAAAATCCATCACAGGTGTGGATCCCACTTACTCCTTCAAAATCTGCATTTAAGGTCACAAACACGCACCAGCGGGCTTTGCCCGCTTCTGTCATCATCCATCGTAATACAGTTTTTCATATCTACACTCCAATAACGTATATGTGGTATTACATGTGCGGTCCACATCTCGCACTTGCGCTTCTAGTCCAAGCCACTCTTGCATACATCTGCGAGCCTTTCTTCACTTCAGCGGTCCGCAACTGCGGGCTCCCCACCGCAGGTGCAAAAACACTAGAACAAAACCACTTCAGAACTCCTTTAAATTTCAGCCTTGTTCCGATAACCACCCGAAATTAACCCGTGGCCCTTGGGACCTCAACCAAACATACCAACAGGTCCCATTTAATCATCAAATCACCTCGAACAACATCAACAAAATGAATTTTCCCCGAATTCAAGCCTAAGAACTTCTAAACTTCCAAATTTTCACAAACGACACCTTAAAACCTATCAAATCACGTCTGAATGCCCAAATTTTGCGCACAAGACAGAAATTACACCACAAACCTAGTACAACTTTCGAAATTTTATTTCGACCCCAATATCAAATTTTCCAATGCCGATTTATGTCTAATTCTACCACGGACCTTCAAATCACATTTCGTGCGGGCTCCTAAGTCCAAAATTACTTAACAAAGCTTACATAACCATTAAAATTCAAATTCGAGTTCGTTTACACATAAGTCAACATCCGGTCAATGTTTTCTAACTTAAATGTTCTAACTGGGAATCATTCTTCTAAATAAATTTCGAATACTCTGAAAAACAAAAACCGACAATTCACAAAGTCATAATAAATTACTCAGAGCTACTCATGCCGTCAAACAACCGAGCGAATTGCAAATGCTCAAAACGACCGGCCGAGTCGTTACGTCCTCCGCTACTTAAACATACTTTCATCCTCGAACGTGCCTAGAGTTGTCCCAAAGGTCATCAAATCGCTGTGTAACCTTACCATGAACATACCTGGGGGTTATTCCACGTCACCCTATCACATATAGGTCTGATAACACAATATGACTAAAATTTCTTAATCTAACCTAGTCAATAAGCCTTGGAATCCAATTTCCACATTTGAAATCTCCTATAAAATAAAAATATCGCATCCACACATTGTATAAGTCTGAACAAGCTGTGTCTATTTATAGCCATAACCCAAGATGAAATCACATGATGTACCACATAACTAAAACACTCACAGCGATGATTTCTAATCTCATCAGCTGCCTAAAACAACCAAACACTGGTAATAAACCTCTTATCAAACATAGCCTCGTTCTAACACCTTCATATACTGCCAACGATGAAAGAAACACGCAGCAACTCATCATTCTTCATCAGATCAACTAGCTGCGGAGCTCCCTCTCCTTCGACAAAAACTATAGCCAATTTCTAAGCTGATCAGCAACATTACCCTTTGAAATATATCGCAATCAAATTCGATAGCACCCATTCTATCTCCGACGACCTCATCTTATCAAATTCAAGCTACTCTACTAACATGCCACACAAATACTACCCAGAGCTTTAAACCATAAAATCTATGCACCAATACGCAACAATTCAAATATACTCAAACATAGAAAACGACTTCAATAAGAGAACCATTCCACAAGCTCTAGAGTAGCACCACAATGAAATGCAAAGAACCCATCACACATCGTAAACCAAAACACACGAATCTAACACAAGGATTGTATCCCAACATAACTTCTCTATAATACGTGATCCCATCCAAACTCTAGTCCACATCAAATACTTCAAGTCAAAATTCTAAAAATCAACAACCACGCACAATCTGACGTCTAGCACTAAAAGTGTATGACCATAAACACTGAGAAGCAAATCACTCAATACCATAGCCCGGAATGAACAAAGTTAATGTGCAATCAATCATTCAACATCCTAATACCCATCTCGCTCAAATTCTACCATAAGGCCCAAATAGAACCGTACCATGGGTATATATAACCAATGAATCACAACCCCTTGTAGCATAGAAGGGTAACTTATACAACATATTAGAAAATGAGTATACTCAACTCTAACTGAATAATGCATCCCTCAACAACAACAGTACGGAACCAACAAATCCGATACGGTGTAGAACACACATCCATTTTGGGCCTATCAATGAACCCCAAAATCAACTTTGGTCACCCACAATAGATAAATAACCTTTCGAAAATCCACAATAACTGAATCACAACACATGTTATCTTCTGGCCAACCTTGGTTACATTTTTCTCAGTCCACAACCACACAATAATATACTAATAAGAACTCCCGATCTCCTAAATCATAGGACCATCAGATCACCATATTTGACCTCAACTCCACCGCCTGCAAATCTAACACTACTCCAATGCAAGATCATCCCACGAGGAATACATCTATAATTCTTCTATGTCACCAGGAACAATTTGAACACCAACAATAGATCAAACAAGAGAGTGACGCAAATACCAATGAAGTATCCATAAATCAAAACACATTGCCCCTTCTAAAATGTATACTCTTATCAAGCCATACCAAATAGTAATGTCATTTACCTAGTCATCTGAAACTGCCCATGCTGCTTGAGAATTTAAGACCTTCCTTTCAAAACTGAATCATGACCTTGCACATGCAAACCTCAATCCTACATACCATACCACACCTATTATGCCATCATATGAAAAAAAACAAAAATCTCAAGATCAACTTCGAGTCGCAAGCAAACTATATACTCAATTAGCTAAGAATCTTCCATTTGGTCCCATCCAGGCAAAAACCACAATATGCAACATGCTCCATACACCAGCAGGAAATATACATCTCAAATAGTTGTAGAAAGCATCGAGAACTCTCCAAATCCCATTTGCACAAAAACCCAAGAGTATTTCCATGAAACACCTGTAGAACCCACCACATCATAAGAGCCCAAAGAACCGATCAAATCTATTATCATGCCGGTCCAACTTACTACCAAGCTGCCCTATTTATCTTAGTTCCTTCTAAATTACCTTTAAATTAATACTTCTCCTTACCATAATACCACAATCCTTAACCAAGACTCACCACACAACCCTAGTACCCACACCGCCCTAAGGCTCCTAAGCTATTGAATGCTCTCTTAAGCACCCTAAAAGTATCACAACCGAGATACCCACTCTGAACAGACCTTATGTAAATTTAAAGCTATTTATTCTTACCTTCCCGATATTGAATGTAGAATCCATAATGATATAGAAATATTGCGAGTCTCAACACCATCCAATGTAACTCTCAGCTGGTAGCCATATACAAATCCACAACATTCTCAATTGCCACATATAAATCCTGAATTCTTTAGAACCATTCTCGAGAGTCATCTACTCTACTCAAATCCCAATTAGACTGATCAAACGGACCAAACGACCTGTGCCCCTTTAGCACTCCAACACCCAAGAAACTAATCCTAACTTAATGCAACAAATAAGTTGCTGCTCCATGCACATTACATCTTTCACCAATAACAACTCAAATCATTCAGTGATTCTCATATACTCGTAAAGCCTAATAGAGCTCGTACCAAAAATTCCATTACTCAAGTCATCCTCGATTTTAACTCATTCACAAGTATACTTCAATTTGAAACCAAATCAACACATCGCTGTATAATCAACTTACCAATAGCGAACTCCCCCAATTGGCTCAAAGCCATAAATTGAAACACACCATAACTCATAATGCCCATACTTTATTACATCCATAATACCAAAGTGAGATTCAATAAAATCCTCCATAATCTCATGTAACACAAACCCTCTAGCATCTCGAATCATCTACAAATCTTGCATTCAGCCTTGTAACAGTCAAGCCCACTCTCATAAGTGAAACTCAAATTGTAACACATATATTTCACTGGTAAAAGAGAACTCGCTACAAAATAATATAGGGATCACACAGTCCTAAGGACACCACACAAGAGATAACCCGTCTGCTTCGCCTCAACTAACATCTCTTTATACCCTTCCACAGTTATAAATATTTCGCAATCACTTAATCTTCCTAAGTCTGAACTCATATCACAACATAAAAGTCTACTTCACTCCTCAGCTAAATAATATGAAAAGTATCCTCCATCACACCTATATCTCGAGACTACACGTCAAATCAGGATGGAAATCAAGCACCAAATAGTTCTTCCTACACCTCAAGAAAATCCGTCTTTTCATATTCAAATCATATGAACTCATTTCGTAGTCACATCATACTCATCATGTAGCCATCCAGCCATAAATTCCACTAATAAGGACACTACCGGACATATAAATCTACAAGAACGCTCAGACAATCAACATCTCTATGCTCAAGCTACAGTGAAAACCCCACTACAAGTCCTCTAGATTGGACCTTCATCGGCATACTGAAATCACATCTCGTACCTCATCTATGGAATCGCAAGCTTGCAATGCACATCTGATAAGAAGCAATCAAGTCCGCATACGAATGCATGGAAGGAATTCAAAAGGTTGCGCTTAAAGCTGAATCAATATCGAACAATAAGAATTCAAGAATATGAAGTTTCCTAAAAGACTCTTGAAGATAAGGACAGACATCTCCGTACATATCCGCAAGACTCTACTAAACCCGTTCATGATTCGTGAGACCTATGTAACCTAGGCTCTGATACCAACTTTGCATAACCCCAAAACTAACCCGGTTGTAATGGCGCCTAACGTGGCACTAGACAAGCCGACAGATTACCGAAACAAAATGATATTTTAAGTTTTTCAAGAATCCCAAAAATAATTCATATAAAACCTTCATAAGGAAACCAAATCAAAGTAAAAGTGCAGAAAAGAAAGCCCGACATCCGGGTGTCACTAAGTCATAAGCAACTACTAAAACTATTCTGAAAATAACAAGACTAACATAGTACGAGAATGACCAAAATACACTAAGGGAAGATAAAGAAGGAGAAAAGTAGGCCTACGATCGCCGAGCAGCTACCTCGCTATATCAGATGATTCGCTACTGAGTAAATCGACAATCACTATCGTGGCCAGAGATACCTGGATCTACACACAGGTGCAGGGAGTAATATGAGTACACCAACTCAGTAAGTAATAAGTCCAAACTATGGGCCGAATGGTAATAACGAACTCCACCTCAACAATTATAATAGAATCAATGTACGGAAACGTCGGCATGCTTTTAGTTAAATAGACAACACAAAGAGATAAGGTAAATATAGATCTGAACAGTTTATGATATATAACTCAACTTCTTCTATATGCCAATGCATCCACTGTGTGAAATGCACAATGTGCTCCCGCTTTTAAATGCTCGTCTACTCAGTACTGTATATGGGTCAAACGGCCCAGGGAAGATCCATCCTGGAGTATATACATCTTTGACAACAAACACTTAGTACTAATGAAGGCCAATCCAGCCCTATGGAGAATATTAATCTCCAAATAATGATATTAACCTTACAACCACACGATACTGTATATGGCTCACATAGCCCATGGAAGATACATCCTAGAATATACACACGTCCCTGACAACAGTCACTAAGTACCGAAGAAGGCCTTTCTAGAACTGCGGAGAAGATCCATCTCTAGTTATAAATGTTTCGGACAAGATCCATGTCCAGGGAAGATCCATCCCTCAATAATATCATCTACGCTTACTGGGGGTGTGTTATAGACTCCAGAGGGGCTCCTACAACCCAAGCACTATCATAATCATCAGCATAACGGCTATGGTGTGCAGCCTAATCCCATAACTGTCACTCATAATCAGGCTCTCGGCCTCACTCAGTCATCACTCTCATGTCTCATACATACGAGCTCACAATTCTGTGAAAACTAGCCCAGAACAATGATATGATGCTCCAATAAATAACAACTAAGATTGAGACGTAATATGAAATGCATGAATAAGACTGGGTACAGAATATCAATGAAACTAGTGAGATGACAACAAGATACGACCGTCCCAACATTATCGGCGTAAAGCCCTAACATGATATCTAGCTTGATTTATAGCTTATTTACTTAATCACATGATGGAAACACGGATAACAACAAGAAAGAGTCACTAAATGGTGCTGTAGACATGTGATTTTTTACACCTTCCAAAAAATTTTATATTTTAGCATGTAAATATCTAGTTTAGACCTAATATCGCTATTTCAACTAATTTTGACTCTTTTACTTTATTTTATTACAAGTAAATTAAAATTAAAAAAATAGTTTCATTAATATTTTGTAGTCATGTTTAATCTTGAAAAATACCAAAAAAAAATTTATTTTAACGGTCTTATTTTAATAGTTATTTTTATTTAAATAAAATTAATTAATAAATAAGGTAGTATTTTAGTCTTGTTCACCGAGAAAAAATAAGTTTGGGCTCAAACAACCCATATTTACGCCTAATTTCGGACCTAGCCCAAAACTACCCAAGCCCAATACCCCTAAAACCTAGACTTAAACTATAAAAGGACCTACTGGCGATTCTACTGGGGACAAGAACCAGGACTTTTGGCTTAGGGCTTAAGAATTCGAGCTTTTTAATATGATTTTTACTTGGCTTTATTTATTATTGATATTACTGTATTTTGTAAACCTTTTGTGCTAATCGTTGTCTATTTATCGCTTAGATATTATTTGAATTTTATATAAATGTTTTCTTACGCCATCCCTCTGAGTCTTCTAAAAATGGTGCACATGTTCACGTAGCCCTAGCCCGTTTTTTTGTATAAATTATACCAAATAGAACGAGGCTAGGCCAGCGATAAGGCCGGGTAGACTTTAGTGCTCCCGGTATATTGCCCCCTCTTCTGCCCCAGTTGTCCGCTTGGGTAACCCAAGTCTAGAACAAAACCCCAGGATTTAAACCTAAAAAAATAAAGCTTCATGCTGGATCCCTAGTAGGAGCATTTGTTTGTATCATGTGCATTTGACTTAGGGGGCTCAACATAGAGGTTGGGTCCGTCTAGGACAGGTGTACCCAAAAACAAAATACCATTCTGATGCATCTTATGCGCTACATGTTGCAATCATTAAGGGTAAACGGGCCATTTAGCAAACCAATGATAATTGAGGGCGAATGAAAAAAAGAAAAAAAAAAGGAAAAAAGAGAGAGGGTGAAGTGTGAGGATAAAACGAGTAGGGCCCAATTATGTTTTCTGTCATATTTTGTAAAGGGAAAAGAGCATGAAAAATTCTATAAAAAAAAAAGAAGACTTTGCACTCTTTTATCATTTTCTAAATATCAAAAAATCAAAAAAAAGAAAATCCAAAAAAAGTTTACATGTTCCATCATTTTTCAAAAAAAAAGACAAAAAATATATTTTCTCTAAATTAGTTTTTTTTATAATTCTCGACCGTATCTAATCTGCCTAAACTGTACATACCTGATTCTCGTCTTTTGGGCATGATATGTTGGCAGCCCACATAGGGTCCGGTCTTCCTAGTGAGTCTTAGGTTCTTGGCTTTATGGGATCTTAGCCAAATCATGCTTTTTTAAACACTTTTAGCCACATAGGTTAGTTTTAAAAAAAAAATCTCAATCATATCTTGCACGTGTCTAATAGGGAGTGTTATTATCTCACATAGTGTTGGTTAAAGTTTTCTCAAACAGGTGTGAGTCTATTTACCGAAGTTTAAGCATGGCAGACACCCCGGGACTATCCAATCAGGATCACTCATTTAGGACTTGCTTAAAGAGATTTTTTTGTTGAGTTTATTTTTCTTTTATGTTATCTTTTACCTTCTAGTTTTGTACAGTAATGTCGAGTCTTTGATTATGATATTTCCTATTTTGTATTTGAGAAAATATGTAATAAATAAAAAATTCAAAAAAAAGAAGAGATTATATATTTTTATATTTCTGTAGATGTTTTCTTTAGAATACTAACTCTAGAAGTTCATTAATCTTTTGTGGGTTTCCTTAGCAAATTAATATTTATAACTCAAAATAAAAATTGCCTTTTTATATTTTTTTAATATATTGAGACTAAAAATTCAAAAAAAGAAGAGAATTTTCTTTTAGTATCTCTTTAAACAATTTCTTTTAAGATATTAAATTCAAAAAGATTTTCTTTTGAGGTTCCTTGTGAAATTAATGAAAGACGAATAGAATTCTTTTACTAGAACTTTAGGACATTGTACATACAAGAAAATAAAATATCTTATCTTTTTTTTATCTTTAGAAATTGTCCTTTAGGTAATTAAAAATTAAAATCCAAAAACAATTTTTTAAATCTTTTTCAGTTCTTGTTTCGAAATCTTTCTTCAGGATATCAAATGAAAATTTAAAATATTTTCTTTGATTTATTCTTTAGATTTCCTTTCTAAAAAAGAAAGAATCCAAAATATTTTTCTCTTGTAGTATTTTTTTCATTAATAATTTCCCATAGAGTATTTGTTTCACAAAGATTATTTTTTTTGCTTGTTTAAACTTGAGTTTAGAATGGAATATAGAATATTAAGACTAAAAATTTCAAAAAAAAAAATTAGAAGAGTTTTCTTTTTTTATTTCTCTTTTCTTACAAGAATAGTCCTTAAGGTAAAAAATAAGGAGAACGTTCGTTTGTTTACTTTATTTCTGATCTTTCCGAACTACGCAAAAATCTGATTCATGTGGCATCATGATATGTAGTTAACCTACATAGGGTTCAATCGAATCAATTTTCTTATTAAATAAAAAAAAAGCAAAAAAAAGAAAAAAGAGAGGTGAAACTATGGGATGTGAGAAATGAGAGGAAAAGAAAGAGTGATAACTAGCAAAAAAAAGGAAGAAAAATGAGCAAGCAAGTGCTAGAAAAAACAAGGAAAGAAAAGATTGAAATGAACAAATTGGGATGAAGCCAAGTGATCTTGTGACCCTCGAAGTCATTCTAGAACCATTAATTGTTGCTAGGTGCATTGCACGCAATGTAATATTTTTAGCTGTTAAATGCCCTAATGCTAACAGAATGACCCCATTTTGTTTCTTTTGTCATCTTCATTGAGCAGAAGGGTGATTGGTTTGTGATTTTTAAGTAACTCATTCATATAATACATGGTCAAAGAGAAAGGTAGCCACGGCTAGCAAAGACTTGAACACAGGGGTTGTTGATCCTTTTAAGGGAATGGTTGAATCAGAGTTTGACTTGAAAGAAGAGGTCCTATGGTTGAATGGACAGATAGCTGAAATTGTAACGACCCGACTCGTCGTTACGGGAGTTATCATCCTGTTTTCTTCATTTAACACTTCAATATGCTAATTTATATGTGTTCAGAACGTTAGAAGCAAATCGTAAGGAATTTATAGAAATGAGGCCATAAACCTCTTTATGAGAAGGATAGTTTGGAAAAGTCAACCGAATATTGACCGATGAGTTAGATAGCTCGGAATTGAATTCTGATGATTCGGCTAGTTTTGGGGGATTATTTATGACTTAGGAGAGCAATCGGAATCGAATTCGGATGTCCGGTGTAGTTTTAGGCTTGAATTGGCTAAGGTCGAATTTTGGCGAAATCCGAACGGTAGGTGAGATTTTGCTCCGGGGCTCGGAATGAAATTCTGAGAGTTGCCGTAGCTCCATTAGGTCATTTTGGATATGCGTGCAAAATTTCAGGTCATCCGGAGGTGCTTAGGTCGGGTTTTAGATCGAATGTTAGTTTCGGAAGTTTTAAAGAAATTTAGGCTTGAATCAGTCTGAAAATCGTGATTTTAATGTTTAAGATGGTATTTTTATGTTACGAGCAAGTTTGAATGAGGTAATGTGATTTATTGGTGGCTTTGGTTGAGGTCCCGGGGGTCTCGGGATCATTGCGGATGGCCAACGGGCAAGTTTTGATCATAAAATTGCAACAGAAAATTGCAGACAGCTGTTGTTCTATGCGATCGCATAAACAAGATTGCAATCGCATAGAAGGATCTGAAGGGGCGAAAATTTTACACTATGCGATTGCGTGAAGGGTATTGCGATCGCATAGGTTGCTGAGACTGTGCAGCACGATCGCGTAAACGTTGGTGCGATCGCATAGTGTAGGGGGTCGAAGCTATGCGATCGCATGGATAGTCCTGCGATCGCAGAGAAGAAATTTTAAGGCCTGGAAAACTTGCTCTATGCGATCGCAAGAGTGGCCCAAATTCATGAGTTTTGAAAGGCCATTCGAACTCCGATTTCGATAAATTTTATATGCATGGACTCGCGGCTAGATGAGGAATCCGTTGGTATGATTTTTGGAATTTTTCGAGAAGCGGGTCTGGGGTCTGGATTTTACCAACTTAGTGCATTATTGCTTATTTCGAGTAAATTAAATTGGGTTATGTTTCTTTGACACGTATTTGATATAATTGCTGTGGTTTGACTAGATTCGACGCACGAGACGACAAATTCAAAGGGAAAGGGCATCGCGGACGAGTCCACGATCGGCTAGAGGTGAGTAGTTAGTGTATATGGTAGCCTGAGGGTTCGAAACCCCGGCTTAGCACATTGTGACGCTAGTAGGGCGTGGCTCGCACCCCGTGGCAGGTGTGGGATTGATTGTGACTGGGGATTGAGACTTAGTCCATCCCGAATATGAATAACATGATATATATGGTTGAAACACACACTGTGTTTGGTATAATTGTGGGCTGTAAGCCATGTTTGGGGCCTTGTGCCGACCTGTAGTATCCCTAGGGGATAGTTATATATGTGATAGCTCTATTTGCTTAGTCACTGATCTCAGTCCTGGTTTGAAATCACCATGTTAAAATGCTAAGTCACATGTTCTTGCAAAATTAAATAAAAATTAAAGTATTTTCGTAATTAATGAACTGGAAACTGGAAGTAAATTATTTGAACTGTTGTGTGACTCATATGCATGTTGTGGACTGAGGATGGATCGGGCTGCACGCCGTAGCAATTGATATGAGGATCGAGCTACACGTCGCAGTATTATTGCGCTTGGGCTGTAGGAGCCCCTCCGGAGTCTGTACACACCCCAGTGAGCACCGTCGACGATAAATGGATCGGGCTACACGCCGTAGCGTCATGTGCATTGCATTGCATCTTTATCTTTTGAATTATCTGTGTTAATTATAATGTACTGATGTTGCTAGTTCGTAGGAGGAATCAGACTGTAGTTTAGCTTTACTCTGTGGTATTATGTGGATTTCCTACTTTCAGCTATTAATATATACTTATTACTCACTGAGTACTTAGTACTCACCCCTACTCCCTGCACCTTTGTGTGCAGATTCAGGTACACAGGAGGGATAGACGAGCACTCTAGCTTCTACCAGTATTTATCCGAGTTGCTGAGGTAGCTGCCGACGTTCGCAGAACCTAGCTTCTCATTCCATTTAGTTATCATTATATGTGTCAGACTAGAGTATTTCATTCAGTATTCTCTATTACTATTCGGTTTTGTTAGAGGCTCTAGACTTGTGACCCCAGATCTTTGGGAGTGTTAGTTCGTTTTCGCACTTCTCATTATTTGTTCATATTATTATTATTGGAGTTTTTTTTGACTCATATATTCTTCTTGAGTTGTCCATTTGGGTTTTCTATTTGAAAACAATTGTTGGTTTGGGTGGCCTAGCTTTAGTGTTGGGCGCCATCACCATCGGATTTGGGTCGTGACAAGTTGGTATCAGAGCCTACGTTACTAGGACTCGCGAGTCATGAGCTGGTTTAGTAGGCTTTCGTGGATCGGTACGTAGACGTTCGTATCTATCCTCAGGAGGCTACAAAACTTTAGGAAAGACTTCACTTTTCTTGGATTCATGTCGTGCGGCTTGTGTTATCGTGAAACTAAACTTTTCCATATTCTATTCTCTTGCAGATGGAGAGAACACGTGCTAACGGACATGGCAGACGACCACCAGTGGCACCCAGAGCCTATGGTCGTGGTAGAGGTAGGGAAGCACTGCCAGCACCTGCTGACCCACCATCTAACCAAACTCAAGGTCAGATACCAGTGCCGGTGGCCCAGGTTCAGGATCAGGTTCCAGCTGCAGGCACCCCAGCAGCTTAGGTTCAGGCACCGGCAGTTTCTATTGAGATACCGGGTCTTCAGGAGACTTTGGCTTAGATTCTATCAGTATGCACTGGCTTAGCTCAGGTGGTAGCAGCCTCTACTGCAGCGGCTTCTTCACAGGCAGGGGGAGGGAATCAGACCCTCGTGGCTCGCACACCTGAGCCGGTAGTTCAGGGTTTACAGGCACCTGAGGCAGCTCCAGCTCAACCAGCTGCACTTGTTGCACCAGCCCCAGCTCACGTGGTTCCAGCTATGCCTGACGATGAGCAGCGTCGGTTGGAGAGGTTTGAGAGGCTACAGCATCCGGCATTCAGTGGTGCTGAGGGCGAGGACGCCCAGGGTTTTCTGGATAAGTGTCAGCGTATGCTCTGTACTGTGAGTATTCTGGAGTCCAGCGGTGTTGCGTTCACTACCTTCCAGTTCACAGGACCAGCATTTCAGTGGTGGGAGGATTTTGAGAGGCGTAGGCCTGCTGGGGCAGCGCCCCTCACTTGGCAGCAGTTCTCCACGGTATTTTTGGAGAAGTATGTGCCTCAATCCTAGAGGGAGGAGCCGCGTTGTCAGTTCGAGTGGCTGAAGCAGGGAGATATGTCGGTAACTCGGTATGAGTTGAGATTTACACAGCTAGCCCGTCATGCCATGTGGATGATCCCGACGGACAGAGAGAGGATCAGGAGATTTATAGATGGTCTCATCTATCCCATCCATATATTGATGACTAGAGAGAGGGCTTCGGCATTTACCTTTGAGGAGGTGGTTGATGCGGCTCGTCAGATTGAGACAGATCGCCATCGAGAGCATGAGGAGAGGGAGGCTAAGAGGCCTCGTGGTATTGGTAGTTATAGTGGTGCTCCGTCTAGGGGCCAACCTTAGCAAAGCAGGGGTCGTTCTTTCAAATCTCCTCAGTCAGGACGTGCAGAGTCTAGTGGAGCTTCATCAAATCATGGTCGTCAGGGCCATCAGGGCCATCAGGGTTAGCAGGGTCGTCAGTAGAGTCTACCTGCATTGAGCACCCTTCCAGCTCAGAGCTCTACTCTTGCTTCTTTAGCTCAAGATTCATCTGCAGCGAGGGGTCCTCAGCAATCCCTTCCGCGAGCTTCAGGCCATTGCTTTGAGTGTGGAGAGTTTGACCATATCAGGAGAGAGTGTCCTTAGTGGCTTCGTAAGAACAGGGACCAGCCCTCGTCTTCTGCTCCTGTTTCTTCAGCACCAGCACAGTCATCTAGGAGTGGTGGCCAGGTAGCCAGGGGTCGCCCTAGGGGCGAGGATCTAGCGGAAACTAGGCCCGTTTCTATGCTCTTCCTGATAGGAAGGACGTTGATGCATCAGATGCTGTCATTTCAGGTATTATCTCAGTTTGCCACAAGGATGCTTCTGTCTTATTTGATCCCGGATCCACCTATTCCTATGTTTCTTCATATTTTGCGCATTATTTGGGTATGACCCATGGTATTCTTGCCTTGCCCGTGCATGTGTCTACCCCGGTGAGTGATACAGTTATTGTGGATCAGGTATATCTATCTTGTCTTATTACTATTGGGCATCTGGAGACCCAAGTTGACTTATTACTATTGGGCATGGTGGATTTCGATGTGATTCTAGGCATGGATTGATTATCTCCTTACCATGCGATTCTGGACTGTCATGCTAAGACAGTCACACAAGCTATTCCAGGTAATCCGAGGATCGAGTGGCGTGGCGTGACTGATTATGTATCCAACAGGGTGATTTCCTATATAAAAGCCCAACGAATGATTGGGAAGGGTTATTTATCTTATTTGGCCTTCATTAGAGATGTTGAGGCTCAGACACCCAGTCTTGATTCGGCCCCGTTGTGAGGGATTTCCCGGACGTATTTACAGTAGACCTATCGGGCATGCCGCCTGACAGGGATATTGATTTTGGTATTGACTTGGTGCCAAGCACTCATCCCATTTCTATTCCTCCCTACCGCATGGCACCAGCTGAGTTAAAAGAGTTGAAAGAATAGCTTCAGGAACTCTTAGATAAGGGGTTCATTCGCCCGAGTGTGTCACCCTGGGGTGCACCTGTATTACTCGTAAAGAAGAAAGATGGCACAATGAGAATGTGCATTGATTACAGGCAGTTGAACAAGGTAACAGTGAAGAATAAGTACCGATTGCCTCGTATTAAGGACTAGTTTGATCACGTCCAGGGAGCTAGTGTATTCTCTAAGATTGGCCTTCGATCGGGTTATCACCAGCTGAAGATTAGGGATTCAGACATTATGAAAACAACGTTCAGAACGAGATATGGGCACTATGAATTTCTGGTCATGTCTTTCGGGCTGACCAATGCCCCAGCCGCATTCATGCACTTGATGAATAGTGTACTTACGCCGTACCTTGATTCTTTCATGATCGTGTTTATTGATGATATCCTGGTGTATTCACGCAGCCAGGAGGAGCCTGCACAACACTTGAGGGTGGTATTGCAGAGGTTGAGAGAAGAAAAGCTTTATGCAAAATTCTCTAAGTGTGAATTCTGGCTTGATACTATGACTTTTCTGGGACATGTAGTGTCCAGTGATGGTATTCGGGTTGACCCATAGAAGTTCGAGGCGGTGCAGAATTGGCCCAGACCTTCTTCAGCTACGGAGATCCGGAGTTTCCTCCGCTTGGCAGGTTATTACCGCCGGTTTGTTCAGGGTTTTTCATCTATTGCTTCACCTTTGAATAAGTTGACACATAAGAATGCTCCATTTGTGTGGTCTGATGAATGTGAGGAGAGCTTCCAGAACCTCAAGTCGGCCTTGATCACAACTCCAATGCTTGTATTGCCATCAGCTTCGGGGTCTTATACGGTGTATTGTGATGCTTTGAGAGTTGGGATCGATTGTGTATTAATGCAGGAGGGTAGAGTTATTGCATATGCTTCTCGTCAGCTAAAGCCCCATGAGAAGAACTACCATGTTCATGACTTAGAGTTAGCTGCTATTGTTCATGCTTTGAAAATTTGGAGGCATTACTTGTATGGTGTATCTTGTGATGTATATACAGACCACTGCAGCCTTCAGCATTTGTTTAAGCAGAAAGATCTCAATTAGAGGCAGCGGAGATGGCTCGAATTGCTTAAAGACTATGATATTACCATTTTGCACCATTCCGGGAAGGCCAACGTAGTGGCCGATGCATTGAGCCGGAAGGCTATTAGTATGTGCAGCTTGGCCTACATTCCAGTTGTTGAGAGACCCCTTGCAGTTCATGTTCAGGCATTAGCTAATCAGATGGTGTGGCTGGATATTTATGAGCCTAGTCGGGTGATGGCTTGCGTGGTAGCTCGGTCTTCTTTATATGACCGTATTCGAGAGTGCCAGTATGATCCACACTTGCTTGTCCTTAAGGATAGAGTTCAGCATGATGATGCCAGAGATGTCACTATTGATAGTGATGGTGTGTTGCGGATGCAGGGCCGGATATGCGTGCCCAATGTTGATGGCCTTCGTGAGTTGATATTAGAGGAGGCCCACAGCTCGCGGTATTCTATTCATCCAGGTGCCGCAAAGATGTATCAGGATTTGAGGCAGCATTACTGGTGGAGAAATATGAAGAAAGATATTTTGAATCATGTGGTAGGGTGCCTAAACTGTCAAGAGGTCAAGTATGAGCATCAGTGGCCTGGAGGTGTGTTCCAGCGTATTGATAATCCCGAGTGGAAGTGGGAAAGGATCACTATGGACTTTGTTAGTGGACTCCCTCGGAGAGAGAGGAAGCTTGATTCAGTTTGGGTGGTTGTGGATAGGCTGACCAAGTCAGCTCACTTCATTCCAGTGTGTACTACATACTCCTCGGATCGGTTGGCAGAGATATTCATCCACAAGATCATGAGATTGCATGGAGTTCCCATTTCTATCATATCAGACAGAGGTACCCAGTTCACTTCTCAGTTCTGGAGGACATTTCTGTGAGAGTTGGGTTCACAGGTAGAGCTGAGCACAGCATTTCATCCATAGACGGATGGGCAGTCCAAGCGTATAATTCATATATTAGAGGACATGTTGCGTGCTTATGTTATTGATTTTGGTGGTTCATGGGCTGATTACTTGCCTCTTGCAGAGTTTACTTATAATAATAGCTATCAGTCCAGCATTTATATGGCACCGTATGAAGCTTTATATGGGAGGCGGTGTAGGTCTCCAGTCGGTTGGTTTGCGCCCGGCGAGACTAGATTGTTGGGGACTGAGTTAGTTCAGGATGCCTTAGACAAGGTGAAGGTGATTTAGGAGAGACTTCACACAGCTCAGTTGCGTCAGAAGAGTTTTGCGGACTGGAAGGTCCGAGATGTGTCTTATTTAGTAGGTGAGAAGGTGTTGCTGAATGTTTCGCCTATGAAGGGCGTTATGAGGTTTGGAAAAAGAGGAAAGTTAAGCCCAAGGTTCATTGGACCTTTTGAAGTGCTTAAGAATGTTGGGGAGGTGGCCTATATACTTGCTTTGCCACCCAGCCTGTCGGGAGTTCACCCGGTATTCCATGTATCTATGCTCCGGAAGTATGTTGGAGACCCATCACATGTGTTAGACTTCAGTACGATACAATTAGATGAGGACTTGACCTATGATGTGGAACCGGTAGCCATTTTGGATCGACAGGTTCGTAAGCTGAGATCTAAGGACATAGCTTCAGTGAAAGTGCAGTGGAGAGGTCGCCCCATGGATGAAGCAACTTGGGAGATCGAACAGGAGATGCGGAGCAGATATCCAGACTTATTTGAGACTGCAGGTATGTTTCTTAACCAGCTCGTGGACGAGCGTTTGTTTAAGTTGGGGAGAATGTAACGACCCGACTCATTGTTATGGGAGTTATCTTCCCGTTTACTTCATTTAACACTTCAATATGCTAATTTATATGTGTTCGGAAAGTTAGAAGCAAATCGGAAGGAATTTAGATAGAAATGAGGCCATAAACCTCTTGATGAGAAGGATAGTTTGGAAAAGTCAACTGAATGTTGACCGATAAGTTAGACAGCTCAGAATTGAATTCTAATGATTTGACTAGTTTCGGGGGATCATTTATGACTTAGGAGAGCAATCGGAATCGAATTCGGAGGTCCGGTGTAGTTTTAGGCTTGAATTGGCTAAGGTCAAATTTTGGCGAAATCCGAATGGTAAGTGAGATTTTTTTTGGGGCTCGGAATGAAATTCTGAGAGCTGCAGTAGCTCCGTTAGGTGATTTTGGATATGCGTGCGAAATTTCAGGTCATTTGGAGGTGCTTAGGTCGGGTTTTAGATCGAATGTTAGTTTCGGAAGTTTTAAAGAAACTTAGGCTTGAATCCGTGTGAAAATGGTGATTTAGATGTTTTTTATGGTGTTTTTATGTTATGAGCAAGTTTGAATGAGGTAATGTGATGTATTGGTGGCTTTGGTTGAGCTCCCGAGGGTCTCGGGATCGTTTCGGATGCCCAACGGGCAAGTTTTGATCATGAAATTGCAACAGAAACTTGCAGACAATTGTTGTTCTATACAATCGCATAGACAGGATTGCGATCGCATAGAAGGATCTGAAGGGGCGAAAATTTTACACTATGCGATCGCGTGAAGGGTATTGCGATCGCATAGGTTGCTGAGACTGTGCAGTGCGATCGCGTAGTGTAGGGGGTCGAAGCTATGCGATCGCATGGATAGTCCTGCGATCGCAGAGAAGAAATTTTAAGGCCTGGAAAACTTGCTCTATGCGATCGCAAGAGTGGCCCTGCGATCGCATAGAAAGAGACGTCTGAGCAGAAACAAATTTAATTAATTTCAC
The DNA here is from genome assembly GCA_032618575.1 of Nicotiana noctiflora. NCBI lineage: Eukaryota > Viridiplantae > Streptophyta > Magnoliopsida > Solanales > Solanaceae > Nicotiana > Nicotiana noctiflora. The sequence continues at coordinate 374,302 of JASVEL010012149.1, forward strand.
ACGCAACCCTAATCATATTTTCACTAATTTCACTTCGTTTAGATATGGTTTTGGGAGCTGTGAAGAGAGAAATCAATGGGGTACTATCAGAGGTAAGTTTCTTGACTCAAAAACACGATTATATGGTAGAATTGACATCAAAACTCATGAATTTGGGTAGAAATTGTGAAGAATTAGGGCCTAGATTGTGAAAACAAAATTTTGACTTTTGAAAGGCCATTCGAACTCCGATTTTGATAAATTTTATATGCACGGACTCGCGGTGAGACAATGAATCCGTTGGTATGATTTTCAGAATTTTTCGAGAAGCGGGCCCGGGGTCTGGGTTTTACCAACTTGGTGCTTTATTGCGTATTTCGAGTATATTAAATTGGGTTATGTTCTTTGACCCGTATTTGATATAATTGCTGTGGTTTGACTAGATTCGACGCACGAGGCAGCAAATTCAAAGTGAAAGAGCATCGCGGACGAGTCCACGGCCGGCTAGAGGTGAGCAGTTAGTGTATATGGTAGGCTAAGGGTTCAAAACCCCAGCTTAGCACATTGTGACGCTAGTAGGGCGTGGCTTGTATCCCGTGGCTGGTGCGGGATTGATTGTGACTGGGGATTGAGACTTAGTCTATCCCGATATATGAATAACATGATATATGTGGTTGAAACACACACTGTGTTTGGTATAATTGTGGGTTGTAAGCCATGTTTGGGGCCTTGTGCCGACCTGTAATATTCATAGGGGATAGTTATATATGTGATAGCTCTATTTGCTTAGTCACTGCTCTCAGTCCTGGTTTGAAATCACCATGTTAAAATGCTAAGTCACATGTTCTTGGAAAATTAAAGTATTTTCGTAATTAATGAACTGGAAACTGGAAGTTATTTGAAGTGTTGTGTGACTCATATGCATGTTGTGGACTGAGGATGGATCGGGCGGCACACCGCAGCAGTTGATATGAGGATCGAGCTGCACGCCGCAGTATTATTGCGCTTGGGCTGTAGGAGCCCCTCCGGAGTCTGTACACACCCCCAGTGAGCGCCGTCGACGTTAAATGGATCGAGCTACACGCCATAGCGATCATGTGCATCGCATTGCATCTTTATCTGTTGAATTATCTGTGTTAATTGTTATGTACCGATATTGCTAGTTCGTAGGAGGAATCGGACTGTAGTTTAGCTTTACTCTGTGGTATTATGTGGATTTCCTACTTTCAGCTATTAATATATACTTATTACTCACTAAGTACTTAGTACTTACCCCTACTCCCTGTACCTTTGTGTGCAGACTCAGGTACACAGGAGGGATAGACGAGCACTCCAGCTTCTACCAGGGTTATTTCGAGTTGCTGAGGTAGCTGCCGACGTTCGCAAAACCTAGCTTCTCATTCCATTCAGTTATCATTATATGTGTTAGACTAGAGTATTTCATTCAGTATTCTCTATTACTATTCGGTTTTGTTAGAGGCTCTAGACTTGTGACCCCAGATCTTTGGGAGTGTTAGTTCGTTTTCGCACTTCTCAGTATTTGTTCATATTATTATTATTGAGTTGTCCATTTGGGTTTTCTATTTGAAAACAATTGTTGGTTTGGCTGGCCTAGCTTTAGTGTTGGGCGCCATCACGATCGAATTTGGGTCGTGACAGAAATGTACCAAACCAAGATTAGTGGGGGCCCTCCACCATCAAGTCCCGCTAACTACACCGAAATCGTCGTCGCCATTCCGCCACTATCACAAGTCCAGGATATCTCCCCACCACATCTTAACACTCCACCCCAGAACCATCTTATATCCCTCTCCTTTGACCATTTATGTTTCTGTAGCTCATCCACCGTCTACCTTTCCTCGATCATCTAACGATATTGTGTTAAAAATCCTCGATGCCCAACACTATGCTCCATAACTCAAGGTCTCGGGTTCATACTCTTACGCTCTTCATTTTGAGCCTCCCGACGAGACTGCAAAGCCTTCTAAGAAAGTGGAGCAAGATGAGATATCCAAAAAGTTGAAAGGGTATAAGATGCCAAAGTTTAATTAGTATGATGGTCGTGGAGATCCAATAGCCCATATGAGGGGTTATTGTAGTGAAATGAGAAGTTTTGGTAGGAAAGATGAGTTGTTGATGGCGTATTTCAGTGAGAACCTGACTAGGGAAGCTTTGGTGTGGTTTACTCGTCAAGATGTCAATAAGTGGCATGCATGGGGGTGAAATGGCTCAAGATTTTATTTGGCACTATCAGTATAATATAGACATTACCCCATACCACCCTCCCTATCTTAGATAGAAAAGAAACCCGAGGGAAATTTTTGGGAGTTTTTGCTCAGATGGAACGAACAAGTTGCTCGGGTCAGTTCTCCGATTGATAGAAAAGAAGTTGTTGAGTCCCGTCAATGAAAGGATCCTGTGGGCATTCCTGCAAAATGCTTTCAGCCTCAATACCGACCCCATGAACATACCCCAAGCTCCACATAATCCACCTTAGTATTATCCTTCGAACAACATCCGCCCATCTGTCCAATCACTAGGTCATTCCGTAGGGCGAGCACCAGCATCCTGAAATTATTGTATGCCTGCACAGCATTTTTTAGCATCCAACAACCCTAGAAATTGGGTCATAGAAGAAAATAAAGGCAAAGAAATAGTTTCACGCCAATTGGAGAAACCTATACAAGCCTACATGAAAATTTAAAACACTTTGGCCTGATTGAGTCGCTCCTCAGCTGTACTTCGAACCCATATGCAAAAGGATTTGATCCTACTGTACGGTGCATGTACCACTCTAATGTCCAAGGGTATGGCATTGAAGATTGTCGTGCTTTTAAAAAGGAAATAGTAAGAATGATTCAAGAAAAAATAATTGTGGTCCAAGGCAATAATACCCCAAGTGTCACACATAATCCTCTACAGGTATATGAAAACACACAAATTGTGGGGATGGTTTGCAATGACAAAGGGTTGGTTAGAGGAGTCAATAAGCCACTTGGTGAAGACAATATGATTGAATTTGGTGAATGTCCGAGTAATATTAATATAGAACTCAATGGCTAAGATGTTGAGCTTGGTAATTGAAAAGATGCTTTTCTATTGGCTAGCCCGGGAGGAGTCTTGGTTGTCCATTTTGTTGTCATTTTTGTTGTTCGAGTTGTTTTAGGGTTGTAATCGGGATATTGCCTTGTGAATCAAACCCTCCTATCCTTTTATTTTCCTAGTTCATTTAGTCGTAGTGCCCCTTCTAGTGTTATTCAGGTTTTTCCAGGGTCGTAACCCCAATGTGTTTTGTTTGTTTCGTTGTTCAAACCCTTTCACCGTCTATCTAATGTAATTTTCTATTTTGTGTTGTTTCTAATCATTTTTATTTTGTTTAGTTCTCTTCTCATTTCATAGTTCTTTTCCTACGGACTGTAGTGACATGACATGCATGCATAATTCTAAGACTGATCTTAAACGTTAGCCTAATCATGAAGCAATAAAATAATTTTTTAAGATGATAGGGACATTTGTGGGAAGTAAAGAGATTTTGAAATCATATGAAGCCCGAACCATGTCAAACTGGGGCAGATAATTTGGGAAGTTAATAGGGTGACAAGAATTTTTTACAAGCAAGTGCGTCCCAGACAATTTGAAGCAGGAAACTTTGAGTTCAATTGCATCTCAAGTTACAAGATAAAGTCAAGAAAGTTTTCTCTGAACTGACGGAGGATATCCATTGTGAAGAGGGAATCACCCAACGAGGGTTTTTTACTTGACAAGGCGATAAAGAAAAGTGGAAGGCATACCAGTGATAGCAATGTCAAAGTCGCAAAAGAAATATTATGCATGATTTTTTATTTTCATTTCAAGTTGCATGTGTTATGCTTGGCATTTTATGGGATTGGGACGCCCTCTTTCAGCTACCTAAACACTTATACCATTTGATACCCTTTTGAGCTTATACTAATTTCTTTTACCTCCCCTCTTTTGGAATCAAGTTAGAGTAATGCAAAAAAAAAAGAAGTTTATGTCCCCATAATTTTATTTTAAAAAGGTTCATTCCAAAAGGAAAATTCAAAAAGAAGAATTAAAAAAAATAGAGATAAAAAAGGAAAAGAAAAAAAAGAAAAGAATGAAAAAGAAAGAAAATTTAAAAAGAGAAAAAGAAAAGAAAAGCAAAAATAGCAACAACAGAAAGTTTCTTTGTGAACTACGTTTGACCTGATTCTTGTCACCACAAGATACGTAGGCAGCCTTATGGTTCAGTCATACCAAATAAAAATATTTTATAATCCCACGAAGTCAAGAGTGAGGTGGTCTTTCTTAGTAGAAAGAACTAATTGCCTTGCTATTACCAGTGGAGAAGTGGGGTTACTACGTGCATCCCAATTATTTTATCATTCGCACCGATCACATCAGTCTCAAATTTTTGAGAGATAAAAGGATTACTACTGGCCTTCAACATAAAGGTCTTTATGTACTCATGAGATTAAGTTATGAGATTCAATATAGAAAAAGGGGTCGAAAATGTGGTGGTGGATACATGATATCGGAGGTTTGATGCCAAAGATTCAGTGATGGAATGCAATGAGTTGACTACTATACTGTGATGACCCAAAGGGTCATCACCTATTTTCTCATCCGTTCCGTGCTTCTGAGGCCTTGAAAACCTTATTTTCTATCGCCTCTATTTGCATATGCACTCCGAGCGCATAGACGGAAAGCTTTTACGTTGAAATATGTGAAATCTGTGAAACATTTGAAGAATTTTGATATTAATATGATTAAAGTTGACTTAATTCAATATTTTTGGTAAATGGACCTGGACCTGAGATTGGACGGTCCCGAAAGGTCCGTAGAAAAATATAGGACTCGGGTATGTGCTCGGAGTCGAAATCCGAGGTCTAGAACCTGAGTAAAAGATTTTTTCTGTAAAATTGTTTTTATGAAATTATTAAGAAAAATGAAAATAAAAATTAATTAAAAGACTATGGTATCGTGCACGTATATTGGTTCCGACGCCCGGTACAAGTCTTATATATTGTTTAAGCACTTTTTATAAAGTTTGCTCGAAATCGGACGTCGTTTGACATATTTCGGACTATAAGTTCCAAGTGTTTAGAAGAAAAATCATGAGTTTTGAAGCTTGATTCTATATAAATGATGCTATTTTGGTGATTGGATCGCGCGAGTAAGTCCGTAGGATGTTTTTAAGGTTGTGTGCATGTTTGGTTTGGATCCCCGAGGGCTCGGGTGAGTTTTGGATAGGCCACGAGTTACATTTTTTGCATTTTTGAAAAGCAAGTATTTCTCATTTGGTATCTTTGAATTTGCGAAGGAACTATTGCAAATGCGAGCTTTGCAAATGTGAAGTCTGCATCGCAAATGCAAAATGGGGAGACCTGGCTTGGGAACACAAATGTGATCAATTGACTCGCAAATACGAAGGAGGCCTGATCGCAAATGCGTCCCTCCAATCACAAATGCGAAGTCTGCGCCAAGGCCCAATGTTTGCAAATGCGAACTAAGGCTTCGCAATACCCCTGAACCATGATTCGCAATTCCCATATCCGAGGCCCAACAAATTTTATATTTAGTCGAATTTTTATCACTTTTCACCATTTTTTCAAAACCTAAACAGCATAGACGATTTTTCAAGAGAAAACTTCATCTTGTTACTCATTTCTTTCAATTTTTAACATCATTAAACATTTTTTCCACTTGAAATCAAGGATTTTCATGGGTGAAATTGGGGTTTCTGGGTAGAACCTATGTTTTCTATAAATTGGGGAGTTGAACCTCGATTTGAGGTCTGATTTTAAAACAAATTATATATTTTTACTCGTGGGGTATTGGGTAACCGATTTGGTTCTCCTCGAGTTTCGACCACGTCGGCACGGGAGCATTTTGGGAATTTTGAGTAAAACTTGGGAAAACCATTTTTATGCATTCACATTGATTCATATAGAGTTTATTAAAGTAATTGAACAATTTGTGATTATATTCGAGCGAATTGGAGGTGGAATCGCGAGGTAAAGCAATAATTGAGGAACAAGTAGATTTTAAGGCTTTGAGGTAAGTGTTTGGTCTAACCCTAGCTTGAGGGAATAGGAATTGAGTCTTGTTGCTAATTGTTATGTGATCGAGTACGATGTATAGGCATGGTGTACATTGTTGTGAGTCCTCTTAATGTGATTATCATGACTTGGTTGTGAACTCCGTAATTATTGGAGGGTTTCTTAATGTTGTGAATAACATGAGAATGGTAAGATGATTAATTGATTCTTGGGAGCATTGGCTTAAATTGTTATACGAATATTGAAGGCATACAAAATGACTTGATCATTTCGAGCGTTGGCTCAAAATAGAAGAGTGAATTATGAGATAAGGAAAAGTAAGAAAGTGTTGTCAATTATTCCCTTGCCGGGACGTTTGGTTGAACTTGTTGGATTATTTCCAATGCCGGGATGTTTGTCAAATATTTTCTTATTGTTATGTCATTTAATTGTGAATGTTATTTGGGAAATCAACATGTTAAATGATATTGAGGAACGGGTTGTACGCCGCAACAATGATATTGAGGATTGGATTGCGCACCGCAAAAATGATGAATGATAAATGATATGGATCGGTTTGCACGCCGCAACAGTGATATTGTGGAGTGTGTTGTACGCTGCAATAATGTTATTATGGAGCAGCTTGCACGTCGCAAGAGTTCTTGATGCAGTATGTTTATATTTGACTAGTGAATTCTTGTTCATGGTGAATCTAAGTTGTGTTAATTTTGTTACTCTGGATTTCTGTTAATATTGTATCTCCTGATAGCATATTTCCCCTCCAATGATGTTGATTACTTGGTATTCGATTTATGTTGTATATTTATAACTGCACAGGTTTATGTGTTGTACAGTCTAGCCTCGTAACTACTTCGCCGGGGTTAGGGTAGACACTTACTAGCACATGGGGTCGGTTGTGCTGATACTACACTTCTGTGTATTTTTGCACAGGTCCAGATTTCGAGGAGCAGCAGTAGCAGTAGTTCGGGAGCAGATTTTATGATTTACAAGACTGAGGTGCCTTGTAGGCGTCCGCAGGCTCGACATCTCTTCTAATATTTTCATTTTTACTGTTGCCACATCGTTTTCGAGACAGAAAACTGTAATATTTCTTTTAGACCCTTGTATCTAGTTTATTCTTAGTGGTTCGTGAGTATGTGACACCAAATCTTGGGTAGAGGATATTGCTTATTACTCCGTATTTGTTTTAGACTTATGAATTAGACCTTTCGCAGTTATTGTTGTTAGTATTATTGATTCTATAAATTACCGATAAAATGGTTATACTAATGAAATTGATAGGTAAGTTGGCTTGCCTAGCTACCACGCGCAGGTGCCATCATGATCTCGATGGTGGGAAATCCGGGCCGTGACAAGTTGGTATCAGAGCACTAGGTTACATAGGTCTTGCTACTCACAAACAAACTTAGTAGAATCTGAGGGGTAGGTACAAAGACGTCTGTACTTGTTCCCCAGAGTCTATTGAGTTAGGAAAAAAATCTCTCATTTGTTCTTTCTTGTCGTGTAATTTGGTTCCTCAAATGCTGATTGAATTTCTACTGTACTATTTTGTAGATGGCAAGAACACACGCTTCCTTATCCACCGATCAGCAGTCCGAGCCCCGACAGCTCCCACTAGGGGCAGAGGACGTGGTCAGGCTAGGAGCAGAGGTAGGGGCAGAGCCCAGCCACCAGTAGCAACACCAGTGGCAGATACTCAGGTTGACCTTGGCGGGGAGGTTCCGTCCCTAGCCCAGATAATTCCGGCGGGCCCAGCTCAGGTCCTAGAGGGGTTTATTGCTACCCCTGTTCTTCAGGATGCCTTGGTCCGGTTGGTTGGCATTATGGAGAGTGTCACCCGTGCAGGGTTGCTTCTTACAGCACCAGCCACTCCCCAGGTTGGATGAGGAGCCTAGACTCCTGCTGTACGTACTCTGGAGCAGGTAGTTCCCCAGACTCAGGTTCTACTGGTTCAAACAGCTCCGGCAGTTCAGCCGGGGGTAGTTGCACAGACCGGTGATGGAGCGGCTATGTCTGCAGATGCTTTATGGAGGTTGGACAGATTTAACAAGCTCTTCACTGCTACATTCAGTGGAGCTTCTTCGGATGACCCCCAGGATTTTTTATACAGCTGCTACGAGATTCTTCGGAACGTTGGCATTATGGAGTCCTATGGGGTTGATTTTGTAGCTTTTCGTTTATCTGGATCTGCCAAGACTTGGTGGAGGGATTACTGTTCAGCCAGACCAGCTGGATCACCGCCTTTGACTTGGAATGAGTTCTCGGAGTTGTTTTTAGAAAAGTTCCTTCCCGTTACTCAGAGAGATGCTTATTAGAGGCTGTTTGAGCGCCTTCAATAAGGGTTTATGATGGTCACACAGTATAAGACCCGATTTATCGATCTGGCTCACTATGCCTTCGTCATACTCCCCACTGAGAGGAAGATAGTGAGGAGATTTATTGATGGGTTGATCCAGCCTATTCATCTTCAGATGGCCAAAGATGCGGGTAGTGATATTACTTTTCAGGAGGCGGCCAAAGTGGCCCATAGGAACGAGATCTTCTTACCATATGGGGCTGGTTATAGGGCAGACAAAAAGCCCCGTCACTCAGGTCGATTCGGTGGTGCCTCATATGGAGGCAGGGATTCTTATAATAGGGGCCAGTCTTCCAGGCCTTTTCACGCAGCCATCCGGGCTTCACGGGATGTCTCAGGTGATTTAAGTTTTTGTGGGCAGTATTCTGATCAGCAGCCCATTGGTTCACAACTTCTTCAGAGTGTTCGTGGAGGTCATTCGGGCCATCAGGGCCAGTCTTACCATACAGATGGATGTTATGAGTGTGGTGAGTATGGTCATATCAGGAGAGCTTTCCCGAGATTAAGGGCTACAAAGTCACAGCAGCAGGGTCCTCGTCCCATGATTCACGTACCAATTGACCCACAGCATGCCCAACTAGTCAGGGGCGGGGGTAGGGATCATAGAGGTGGAGATTGAGACCGTAGAGGTGGAGCCCGTACCACCAGAGGTAGAGGTCAGTAGGTAGATGGTCGTCCTAGAGACATAGTTTATGGAGGTGGGGCTAAGCCCCGATTTTATGCTTTGCCAGCCAGGCGAGAGGCGGAGGCGTCAAATGCTATGATTACATGTACTATTCTGGTTTGCGATAGAGATGCTTCAGTACTATTTGACCCTGGGTCTACATATTCATATGTGTCTTCCTATTTTGCACCCTGTCTGGCTATGTCTAGTTATACCTTGGAAATTCCTGTCTGTGTGTCTACGCCAATGGGTGACTCCATAGTAGTCGACCGGGTGCATTCCTGCATGGTTGTGTTTGAGGGTCTTGACACCGTGTTGATTTATTACTTTTAGATATGGTGGATTTTGATGTTATTGGGGATGGATTGGTTGTCCCCATATCAGGCTATCCTAGATTTTCACGCCAAGACCGTGACCTTGGCTTTACTAGAATTACCCGGACTAGAGTAGAAAGGGACCCCAGGTCACGCCACTCGCACTGTTATGTCATACGTTAAGGCTCGACGCATGGTCGAGAAGTGCTGTTTAGCTTATCTGGCGCATGTTTGCGACTCCAGCGCAGAGGTTCCTTTTATTGACTTTGTTCCTATTATAAGGGCGTTTCCCGACATTTTCCCTTCAGACCTGTCGGGTATGCCGCCCGACAGGGATATTGATTTCTGTATTGATATGATTCCAGGCACGCAAGCCATTTCTATTCACTTGTATCGCATGGCCCCGCCAAAGTTAAAGGAGTTAAAGGACCAATTGTAGGATTTACTAGAGAAGGGCTTTATCATGCCTAGTATTTCTCACTGGGATGCGCCGATGGTGTTTGTGAAGAAGAAGGATGATTTGATGCGGATGTGTATAGATTATCAGCAATTGAACAAAGTGACGATAAAAAATAAGTATCCACTACCGAGGATCGATTATTTGTTTGACTAGCTCCAGGGAACAAGGGTGTTCTCAAAGATAGACTTGAGATCTGGCTACCATCAGCTGAAGATTAGGGCGTCTGATGTCCCGAAAACAGCATTCCGCACTCGGTATGGGCACTATGAGTTTTTAGTCATGTCATTTGGGTTGACCAATGCCCCAGCAACATTTATGGAGTTGATGAACCAAGTATTCAAGCCTTATCTAGACTTGTTTGTGATAGTCTTTATAGATGATATTCTGGTATACTCCCGCAACCAGGAATAGCACGAGCAGCACCTCAGAGTGGTTCTTCAGACTTTGAAGGATAGTCGGTTATATGCTAAGTTTTCGAAGTGCAAGTTCTGGTTAAGTTCGGTTGCATTTCTGGGTCATATTGTATTAGTAGAGGGTATTCAGGTGGACCCAAAGAAGATTGAGGCAGTCAAGAATTGGCCTCAACCAGCTTCAGTGACCGAGATTCGGAGTTTCTTGGGGTTAGCATGGTACTACCGTTGGTTCGTAGAGGAGTTTTCTTCTATTGCAGTCCCGATGACCAGGTTGACCGAGAAGGTTGCCTTGTTCAGGTGTTCATATGAGTGTGAGGCAAGCTTTCAGAAGCTCAAGATAGCTCTAACTATGGCAGCGGTGTTAGTTTTGCCTAAGGGTTCAGGGCCTTACACAATCTATTGTGATGCTTCCCGTACTGGGATTGGAGCAGTATTGATGAAGGATGGCAAAGTTATTGCCTATGCCTCAAGCCAATTGAAAATCCATGAGAATAACTATACGGTTCATGACCTAGAGTTGGCAGCGATTGTTCATGCTTTGACAATTTAGAGGCATTATCTATATGGTGTGGCGTGTGAGGTATACACGGATCACAAGAGCCTTCAGTACTTGTTAAAGCAGAAGGAGTTGAATGTGCGGTAGAGAAGATGGCTAGAGTTGTTGAAAGATTATGATGTGACTATCTTGTATCACCCGAGTAAGGCCAATGTGGCGGCCGATGCATTGAGTAGAAAGTCTGCCAGCATTGGTAGTCTTGCTTATATTCCGGTCAGCTAGAGACCGCTTGCTTTAGATGTTCAGTCCCTGGCCAACCGATTTGTGAGATTAGATATTTCTGAGCCTAGCAGAGTGTTGGCTTGCACGGTCGCTCGTCCTTCTCTATTAGAGCGTATCCACGAACGGCAGTTTGATGATCTCCATTTGTGTGTCCTGAGACATTAGATATTTCTGAGCCTAGCATAGTGTTGGCTTGCACGGTCGATCGATCTTCTCTATTAGAGCGTATCCCCCGTGAACGGCAGTTTGATGATCCCCATTTGTGTGTCCTGAGAGACATGGTGCAGCGTAGAGGTGCCACGAAGGTGACCTTAGGTGATGACGGGGTGTTGAGATTATAGGGGCGAGTTTGTGTGCCCAATATTGATGGGATTCGAGAGTTGATCTTAGCAGAGGCCTATAGTTCTCGGTATTCTATTCACTCCGGCACCACGAAGATGTATCAGGACTTGCAGCAGCATTATTGGTGGCGTAGGATGAAAAAGGATATTGTTGCGTATGTCACTAGGTGTTTGAACTATCATCAGGTCAAGTATGAGCATCATAGACCTGGTGGCTTGTTTCAGAGGATTGAGCTTCCCGAGTGGAAATGGAAAAGGATTACCATGGATTTCATTATTGGACTCACGTTGACTCGGAAGAAGTTTGATGATATTTGGGTCATTATTAATAGGCTGATCAAGTCAGTGCATTTCATTCCAGTAGCAGTCTCCTATTCATCCGAGAGGTTAGCTGAAATTTATATCTGGGTGATTGTTCGCCTTCATGGGGTGCCGGTATCCATCATCTCAGATCGGGTTACGCAGTTTAGCTCGCGCTTCTGGAGAGCGGTTTAGCAAGAGTTAGGCACCTAGGTTCAATTGAGCACAGCATTCCATCCTCAGACGGACGGTCAGTCCGAACGGACTATTTAGATTTTGGAAGATATGCTCTGAGCTTGTGTCATTGACTTTGGAGGCTCGTGCGACCAGTTTTTGTGTTTAGCAGAGTTCGCCTATAACATCAGCTACCAGTACAGCATTCAGATGGCTCCATATGAGGCGTTGTATGGTAGGCAATGTCGGTCTGTAGTCAATGGTTTGTGTAAGGCCCCGTAAAATTTTTGTGCATAAAACCTAGTAGCTGTGGCGTCATGGTCCGAATAATGTGTTAGGAATGCGTAGAATGAAGTTTCAAAAATGTAGAGAATAAAGTTTTCCAGAAAAGTGTCAAGTATGCAGTCAAGAATGCGACCGCAAACCTGTTATGCGGACCGCATTCTTGCCGCAAAGTTTAACAGAAGCCTTCCAAAATCCATGTCAATAATGCGGTCGAAATGCGATCGCATAGTGAATCTACGGTCCACTTTGCGACCGCAGATCAGGAATGCGGACCGCATTCTGGCCGCATTGTGTAACAGAACTTGTGTAATTTTGAGGCCATTCTGCGGTCACTATGCGGACCGCATGTTGATTCTGCGGTCGCATAGTGCACCGCATAATTGACCCCGACCTAGATTTTGTAACATTTTGACCCGATCCCTTCTTTAATATAACGCCTTTCACCCTCATTTTATCATATCATCTTACCTAAATTAGAGAGAGAAGAGAGGGGTTTTAGAGAGAGAAGTTCTTCATCTTCAAGGATTGTTCCAACCATTTAGTCCAAAGGATCCTAGGGCAAGGATTCAACTTCCCCAATTTTTTCAAGGTAAAAACCCTAGCTATTTTCTCAAATTTTCAGTTTTAAATTGGGTAAAGAGAGGTTTGCATATAATAGCTTTGAAAATGGAATTTTACACTCATGCATGATTATTGAACTTGATTTTTAGTAAAAAGAAGTGAGTAGAAGTAAGAGTCTTCAAGAACAAGGTTGTCAAGAGTAGGAAATCTTGGGTAAGCATAAAGTAGGAGGTTAAAGGAAGGAAATTCGACACCAGGTATGTGTGGCTAATTTTGATTCTTGTAAAATCGCCCATATGTGTGAAATTGTTTGGCATGTGTTAATTTGAGAGATTTTATGTGATTCTTCGATATCATTGTAGGGCATTCAATTGATGATTGAACTACATGTGGTATGGTATGAAATATGAATTGAAAAGGAATTGGAATTGGTAAAGAACTGAGAACAATTGTTGTTATGGCATATATGGTTTCTTTTGGAAAGATATGAAACACTTGAATTGTGTGAATATTTCTTGATTATGGAAATATTGTAACTTGGTTGTGATATTGGCTTGATAAGTAATTGAGAACATGAAACAATGTGCAAGTTGCTTAGTTGAACTTGTTGAAATTGTGTGTAGTACCTTATCTGCTGTTTGAAATTGTTGTGTTTTAAACTGTAAGGCGGGGTCGTGTTGCGCGCCGCAACGTGAGGAAATAAGGTGTGGGTTGGGGTGATAAGGGTGGCCGAGGTAATAAGGGTGGTCGGGGGCAATAAGGATGGAAAGCGATCGAAATCGCTATTGAAAATTGATACAAAAATCAATGATGTGAAATTGTGAAAGGAGACAGCAGGAGAGTTTGCAACCTCGGGGGCACTGATTGCCCCTATGTTTGACTACTTGCAATTTATGTGGTTGATTGGTTGTTGTTCTATTTGTTGACCTTGAATGTGCTTATGTTGAGGCTTATCTGAAATGAGTAAAAGGTGGAAAACATGGTTGGCTGGCTTGATTAGTTTTAATGTAATTTAATGGCTTGAGTTTACTTGGGACAAAGTTTGTCCATACATACCAGTACAATTCTAATGTACTGACGTCCCTTTTGCCGGGGGCGCTACATTCGTGTTATGATTGTAGGTGGATCAGTAGCAGGCACTTCTACTTCAGCTCGTCGGCAGTAGTATCCTTCATCTTCCACTGCCCGTTTTGGTGAGCCCTTTTTCTTCCTCGGGGCCCAGTGTGGCTCATGCCACTTTTATTTCAGACTTTCTTTTGGATTTTTGTAAGGTATAGTCGGAGCCTTGTTACCGGCAAGTATTGTATTTCCTTTTGTATCCTAGAGGCTCCGTAGACATATAAACTGTGGGGTTGTGGCCTATGTATATGTATGTCGGGCGTTGTAAATGTAAATTGTGAACTTGTTAGTAAATCAATCATATGGTTATGTTTATGCATTGTGAAATCAGTTATAATTGGTTAGATATTTGGTTTATGAGTAATAATCAACACGGGGGTAATGCATGGGATAGAAAGGCACCCAGGTCCGCTTGACTGGGGCTACTCGGTCAGGCGCCGGTCATGTCCCTCGATTTTGGGGCGTGACAAACTTGGTATCAGAGCCTAAGGTTTTTAAAGTGTCCTAGGATGTCTCGGAGCCGTGTCTCGTAGTGCCCTTCTTTTAGGTGTGTTGTCGACCACATCATATAAGTAGGGGGCTACACGGGCATTTAGGAATTTACCTATTTCTTTGTTAATCTATATCGTGCGGTAAAGTGCAATGTGAAAATATCTATGTCTAATTCGCGCCTTGTTCCCAAATTTTCAGAATATGGCGCCTAAGAAGAGGGCTAGACTCGGCCTTGGGGCCAATGCCGGCCCAAGTGCGGCTGCTAATCATGTACCCGATGCCGTGGGCGAGAATGACCCACCAGTCCTGAATTTGCCTGGCCCATCTGTTCAAAACCCAAGTGTCCCTATTCCAGCTGCGGCAGAGGATGCCACCATTCCTCCTGCCGGTGTTCCTGACTCAGATACAGTTCCCGCTTCGGGCTCTGGTATCTCTAATGAGGATCTTAGGGGAGCCATTCATATGTTAACACAGTTAGTGGCCGCCCAGGCCCAGAGATCCCATGATGCCCCTGCATCCTCCAGCGGACAGGGAGATTCCTCCGGCTCCAGAGTCCACCAGTTCTTGCGGTTGGCCCCTCCAGAATTTTCAGGCATAGATCTAGAGGCTGACCCACGGGATTTCCTTGATGAGATATACAAGACCCTCAGAGTGATGAAGGCTACAGATATAGAGGGCGTAGAGTTGGCCTCTTAAAGGCTGAAGGGAGCGGCACGATCATGGTTCGACATGTGGGAGGATTCCTGTGAGGAGGTGAGCCCTCCGGCCAGATGGGATGAGTTCGTAGATGCATTTATGGACCACTTCTTGCCTGCCGAGGTGATGGCAGCCCGCGCCACGGAGTTCGAGGTCCTCAAACAGGGCAGTATGAGTGTTTGGGAGTATCGCATGGAGTTCGTAAGGTTGTCCAAGTACGCTCCTCATTTAGTGTCGACCATGGATGCCCAGGTTCGACGGTTTGTTCAGGGCCTTAGCCCTTTGGTAGTGAATGAGGCCGCCACAGCAGCTTTGCACTCAGACATGAACTATGGGAGGATCATGGGGTTTTGCTCAGGCCACAGAGGCCAGGAAATTGAAGATTCGTGCAGAAAGAGAAAGTAGCAGCAGGGCCCGGTCAATGGGTCATTCAGGGAGATCACTTCCAGGGAGAGGGTCATCAGGGCCATCCCAGTCATATGCTCAGTCCTCCGCGAGTGCACCACCATCTGTGCACAGTCATCAACAGGGCAGTTACTCGAGACCCGGTTCAGACAGCAGGAGGTCTCGTCAGTCTGGTCGTCCTGGGGTGAGATCCCAGCAGCAGGGGAGACCTACATGCCCCAAGTGTGGGAGATTTCATACAGAGACTTACTACCTTGACCTTCCAGTGTGCTTCGGGTGCGGGGTGAGAGGTCACATTCAGCGGGACTACCGTGCACCCCGTCAAGGTATAGGTAGGGGATCTGCTCAGTCATCCGGTTCTTCAGCTTCTACATCATCAGAGCGTACTCCAGCATCAGCAGGGCGTGGTGCAGCTAGGGGTGGAACTCAGGGTAGGGGTGGACCTAGCCGATTATATGCATTGAGTGGCCGCCAAAATGCCGAGGCTTCTCCAGATGTTGTTATAGGTATCCTGTCTGTTCAGACTATTGATTGTTATGCCCTTATTGATCCAGGGTCCTCCTTGTCTTATGTCACTCCATTCATTGCTTCAAGTTTTGGGATAGAACCCGAACAGCTTCATGAGCCGTTCTCCGTGTCGACTCCGGTTGGTGATTCTATTTCAGCCTCACGAGTCTATAGAAATTGTGTTGTCACGGTGAGTGGTCGTGTTACCACAGCCGATCTTATTGAGCTTGGGATGGTTGGTTTTGATGTAATTATGGGGATGGATTGGCTCTATTCATGCTTTGCCAAGCTTGACTGTCGGACGAGAGTTATGAGGCTCGAGTTCCCTAACGAGCCAGTTATTGAATGGAGAGGAAATGGTGTAGTGCCAAGGGGTAGGTTTATTTCCTACCTTAAGGCTTCGAAGATGATTAAGAAGGGGTGTATCTATCACTTGGTTCGGGTAACGGACACCACCTCGGAGGTGCCTACCCTCGAGTCCGTGCCGATTGTGAATGAATTTCCTGAAGTGTTTCCGGATGAGCTTCCGGGCATTCCGCCAGATAGGGAGATTGATTTTGGGATTGATGTATTGCCAGATACTCAGCCAATATCCATTCCACCATACAGAATGGCGCCAGCAGAGTTAAGGGAGTTAAATGAGCAGCTGAGGGATTTATTAGAGAAAGGGTTCATACGACCGAGTGTGTCGCCGTGGGATGCTCCGGTTCTTTTTGTCAAAAAGAAGGATGGGTCACTTCGAATGTGTATTGATTATCGGCAGCTCAACAAAGTCACCATCAAGAATAAATATCCTTTGCCTCGAGTGGATGATCCGTTTGACCAATTGCAGGGAGCGAAGTTCTTCTCAAAGATTGATTTACGGTCTGGGTACCACCAGTTGAAAATCAGGGAGCAGGATATTCCTAAGACCGCTTTCAGAACTCGTTATGGTCACTTCGAGTTTTTGGTCATGTCTTTTGGGCTAACCAATGCCCCAGCAGCTTTCATGGACCTTATGAATCGAGTTTTCAAGCCATTCCTAGATTCTTTTGTAATTGTGTTCATTGACGACATCCTCATCTACTCTCGGAGCAAGGAAGATCATGCCATTCACCTCAGAGCAGCATTGCAGACCCTTCATCAGCATCAATTGTACGCCAAGTTCTCAAAATGCGAGTTTTGGTTGGAGTCCGTAGCCTTTCTAGGGCATGTTATTTCCAGTAAGGGAATTCAGGTGGATCCTCAGAAGATTGCGGCAGTGAAAGATTGGCCTAGACCCACGACCCCGACTGAGATTCGCAGCTTTTTGGGTCTGGCAGGGTACTATCGGAGGTTTGTAGAGGGGTTCTCGACCCTCGCTTCCCCATTGACAAAACTGACGCAGAAGGCAGTTAAGTTCCAGTGGTCCGAAGCATGTGAGAAAAGTTTCCAGGAATTGAAGTCAAGATTGACCTCGGCACCGGTATTGGCCTTGCTAGAAGGCACAGAAGGATTTGTGGTTTATTGTGATGCCTCCAGGGTTGGTTTGGGATGTGTATTGATGCAGCACGGAAAGGTTATAGCTTATGCTTCCAGGCAACTCAAGAACCATGAGAAGAATTATCCGACGCATGATTTGGAGCTTGCAACTGTTGTGTTTGCCTTGAAAATATGGCGACACTATCTTTATGGGGTACATGTAGATGTGTTTTCAGACCACAAGAGCCTCCAGTATTTGTTCAAGCAGAAAGAGCTGAATCTGAGACAGCGGCGGTGGTTAGAACTACTCAAGGACTATGATTTGAACATATTCTACCATCCAGGTAAGGCAAATGTTGTAGCCGACGCTCTTAGCCGAAAATCCATGGGTAGTTTGGCTCATTTGGGTGTGGATCAGAGACTCTTGGCTCGGGAGGTTTACCAATTAGCCAGTTTGGGGGTTCGTATCTCGGCGTCAGACGAGGGGGATGTTTTGGTGCATAATGGAGCAGAATCATCACTGGTCGCGGAAATCAAGGAAAAATGGTTCATGGATCAAGCATTGGTTCGGGTGAAGGAAGCAGTTATGAATAACAAGACCTCAGCATTTGTACTCAGCAGCGAGGATGGTGTATTGCGGTGCCAAGGTAGACTATGTGTTCCGGATGTGGACGAGCTTCGGGAGAGGGTAATGGCAGAGGCTCATATTTCCAGGTATTCGGTACACCCAGGTTCCACGAAAATGTATCATGATCTCAAGGAGATTTATTAGTGGAACGGTATGAAAAGGGATGTGGCAAGTTTTGTAGCTAAATGTCCGAACTGTCAACAAGTGAAGGCCGAGCATCAACGGCCTGGTGGATTAACTCAGCTTATAGAAATACCAAGGTGGAAATGGGAGATGATCAATATGGATTTTATGGTGGGGTTACCTCGCACTCAGCGTAAGTTCGATTCAATATGGGTGATAGTGGATCGACTCACCAAATCAGCTCACTTCCTGCCAGTCAAGTCTACTGATACTATAGAGCAGTATGCTAAGTTGTATATCAAGGAGATAGTAAGGCTTCATGGCACTCCACTTTCTATTATCTCGGATCGCGGGGCTCGGTTCACAGCTAATTTTTGGAAGAAATTTCAGAAAGGTTTGGGAACTCATGTGAATCTCAGCACAACTTTCCATCCGCAGACCGGCGGTCAGGCCGAGCGGATTATTCAGACACTTGAAGATATGTTGCGGGCTTGTGTCTTAGATTTTAAAGGTAATTGGGATGAACACTTGCCACTGATAGAATTTGCTTACAATAACAGCTATCATGCTAGCATTCAAATGGCCCCGTTTGAGGCATTGTACGGGAGAAGATGTAGGTCGCCAATCGGGTGGTTTGAGGTAGGTGAAGCGGAATTGCTAGGGCCAGATATGGTGTACGAAGCTATGGAAAAGGTCAAGGTTATTCAGGAGAGAATGAAAACAGCACAGAGTCGTCAAAAATCCTATGCAGACGTTCGCCGAAGGGATTTGTAGTTTCAAGTCGATGATTGGGTGTTCTTGAGGGTATCTCCTATGAAGGGAGTCATGCGATTTGGAAAGAAAGGGAAATTGAGTCCTAGGTATGTCGGGCCATATCGGATCGTTCAAAGGATTGGTCAAGTTGCTTATAGGCTAGAATTGCCTCCTGAGATGTCATCAGTGCACCCGGTATTCCATGTCTTCATGTTGAAGAAAGTGATCGGAGATCCATCCACCATCATGCCAGTCGAAGCTATAGAGGTTAATGAAGATTTGTCATATGAAGAAGTTCCAGTTGCCATTCTTGATAGGCAAGTCCGTAAGTTAAGAAATAAGGAAGTTGCCTCTGTTAAAGAATTGTGGCGAAGTCAACAAGTTGAGGAGGCCACATGGGAAGCAGAAAAAGAGATGAAGGAAAAGTACCCCCATTTGTTTGATCAAGCCTAGAAGAAATTAGGTGACCCTTCTACTCCTAGTAACTGTCATCTTGTCCAAGTTGTTCCCCTCTTAGTGTTAGTGAAGTCTCCTTCATTTTGTAATGAGTTAAATGTGTTGTTTCCTTGGGTCACTTGAACCTTTCTTGATAAATGAAATCCTTGTAAATATTCATGTGTTAAATAAACAACTAATAGTAAGTGTAGATTGGTAATGGTTTGTTTGTGTGTACATAGTGTATTAAGATGGTTAAACAAGGTAAGAACTCATTATGTGCAATTGTAACAATGTGATAGAACATGTGCATTTGTTGAGGTAAGAAAGTGTATACTAGTTGTTTGGTAATGTGTTTCGGGGGCCCTCTGACAGGTGGATATGTCCATAATACAAAGGAAACTCCTGGCGAAATTTTTCTAAAATATAAGAGTTAGTCAAAATTTTGATAGCTTGCATATCATGTCTTTCAAAACAAATTTATTTTCAAAGTCCTCATTCGAGGACGAATGATCTTAAGGGAGGGAGGATGTAAGGCCCCGTAAAATTTTTGTGCATAAAACCTAGTAGCTGTGGCGTCATGGTCCGAATAATGTGTTAGGAATGCGTAGAATAAAGTTTCAAAAATGTAGAGAATAAAGTTTTTCAGAAAAGTGTCAAGTATGCGGTCAAGAATGCGACCGCAAACCTGTTATGCGGACCGCATTCTTGCCGCAAAGTTTAACAGAAGCCTTCCAAAATCCATGTCAATAATGCGGTCGAAATGCGATCGCATAGTGAATCTGCGGTCCACTTTGCGACCGCAGATCAGGAATGCGGACCGCATTCTGGCCGCATTGTGTAACAGAACTTGTGTAATTTTGAGGCCATTCCGCAGTCACTATGCGGACCGCATGTTGATTCTGCGGTCGCATAGTGCACCGCATAATTGACCCCGGCCCAGATTTTGTAACATTTTGACCCGATCCCTTCTTTAATATAACGCCTTTCACCCTCATTTTATCATATCATCTTACCTAAATTAGAGAGAGAAGAGAGGGGTTTTAGAGAGAGAAGTTCTTCATCTTCAAGGATTGTTCCAACCATTTAGTCCAAAGGATCCTAGGGCAAGGATTCAACTTCCCCAATCTTTTCAAGGTAAAAACCCTAGCTATTTTCTCAAATTTTCAGTTTTAAATTGGGTAAAGAGAGGTTTGCATATAATAGCTTTGAAAATGGAATTTTACACTCATGCATGATTATTGAACTTGATTTTTAGTAAAAAAAAGTGAGTAGAAGTAAGAGTCTTCAAGAACAAGGTTGTCAAGAGTAGGAAATCTTGGGTAAGCATAAAGTAGGAGGTTAAAGGAAGGAAATTCGACACCAGGTATGTATGGCTAATTTTGATTCTTGTAAAATCGCCCATATGTGTGAAATTGTTTGGCATGTGTTAATTTGAGAGATTTTATGTGATTCTTCGATATCATTGTTGGGCATTCAATTGGTGATTGAACTACATGTGGTATGGTATGAAATATGAATTGAAAGATGACAAAGGAATTGGAATTGGTAAAGAACTGAGAACAATTATTGTTATGGCATATATGGTTTCTTTTGGAAAGATATGAAACACTTGAATTGTGTGAATATTTCTTGATTATGGAAATATTGTAACTTGGTTGTGATATTGGCTTGATAAGTAATTGAGAACATGAAACAATGTGCAAGTTGCTTATTTGAACTTGTTGAAATTGTGTGTAGTACCTTATCTGCTGTTTGAAATTGTTGTGTTTTAAACCGTAAGGCGGGGTCGTGTTGCGCGCCGCAACGTGAGGAAATAAGGTGTGGGTTGGGGTGATAAGGGTGGCCGAGGTAATAAGGGTGGTCGGGGGCAATAAGGATGGAAAGCGATCGAAATCGCTATTGAAAATTGATACAAAAATCAATGATGTGAAATTGTGAAAGGAGACAGCGGGAGAGTTTGCAACCTGGGGGGCACTGATTGCCCCTATGTTTGACTACTTGCAATTTATGTTGTTGATTGGTTGTTGTTCTATTTGTTGACCTTGAATGTGCTTATGTTGAGGCTTATCTGAAATGAGTAAAAGGTGGAAAACATGGTTGGCTGGCTTGATTAGTTTTAATGTAATTTAATGGCTTGAGTTTACTTGGGACAAAGTTTGTCCATACATACCAGTACAATTCAAATGTACTGACATCCCTTTTGCCGGGGGCGCTACATTCGTGTTATGATTGTAGGTGGATCAGTAGCAGGCACTTCTACTTCAGTTCGTCGGCAGTAGTATCCTTCATCTTCCACTGCCCGTTTTGGTGAGCCCTTTTTCTTCCTCGGGGCCCAGTGTGGCTCATGCCACTTTTATTTCAGACTTTCTTTTGGATTTTTGTAAGGTATAGCCGGAGCCTTGTTACCGGCAAGTATTGTATTTCCTTTTGTATCCTAGAGGCTCCGTAGACATGTAAACTGTGGGGTTGTGGCCTATGTATATGTATGTCGGGCGTTGTAAATGTAAATTGTGAACTTGTTAGTAAATCAATCATATGGTTATGTTTATGCATTGTGAAATCAGTTATAATTGGTTAGATATTTGGTTTATGAGTAATAATCAACACGGGGGTAATGCATGGGATAGAAAGGCACCCAGGTCCGCTTGACTGGGGCTACTCGGTCAGGCGCCGGTCATGTCCCTCGATTTTGGGGCGTGACAGTTTGAGTTGGGAGAGGCTTGGTTGTTGGGTACTGACTTAGTTCAGGAGGCCTTATATAAGGTCAAAATCATTCAGGAAAGGCTGCGTTCAGCTCAGTCTAGACAGAAGAGTTATGCATACAGTAAGGTCCGAGATGTAAAGTTTATGGTTGATGAGCGGGTATTGCTCTGGGTGTCGCCTACGGAGGGTGCGATGAGGTTCGGATAGAAGGGCAAGCTTAGCCCCTAGGCACATTGCTCCGTTTGAGATTCTTGATCAAGTGGGATAGGTGGCTTATAGACTTATATTGCTACCTATCTTATTGGTCGTGCATCAAGTTTTTCATGTATTTATGCTTCGGAGGTATCACAGTGATTCTACACATGTGTTAGACTTCAGCACTGTCCAATTGGACAAGGATTTATCTTACGAGGAGGAGCCGGTAGCTATTCTAGATGCAGGTTCGTCAGTTGAGATCTAGGAGTTTTCTCTCTATTCGTGTTTTGTGAAGAGGTCATCCCCCTGAGGCATCGACCTGGGAGTCCGAGTCTAATATGTGGAGCCGCTATCCACATCTGTTCCCCGACTCAGGTACTTCTTACTTTTGTTCGTTCGAGGACGAACGGTTATTTTAGAGGTGGAGGATCTGACGACCCAAAGGGGTCATCACCTGTTTCCTCATCCGTTCCGTGCTTCTGAGGCCTTAAAAACCTCATTTTCTATTGCCTCGATTTGCATGTGCAGTCCAGGCGCGTACCCGAAAAGCTTTTACGTTGATATATGTAAAATCTGTGAAGATTTTGAAGAATTTTGATATTAATATGATTAAAGTTAACTTCGGTCAGCAGTATTGGTATACGGACCTGGACCCGAGATTGGACATTCCTAAAAGGTCCGTAGAAAAATATGGGACTCGGGCATGTGCCCGGAGTCGAAATCCGAGGTCTAGAACCTACGTAAAAGAATTTTTTTGTTAAATTGTTTTCCTGAAATTATTAAGGAAAATGGAAATGAAAATTGATTAACAGACTATGGTATCGGGTTCGCATTTTGGTTCCGACACCCGGTACAAATCTTATATATTGTTTAAGCACCTTCTGTAAAGTTTTCTCGAAATCGGACGATAAGTTCCAAGTTTGAAAGTTAATGAAGTTTAGAAGAAAAATCATGAGTTTTGAGGCTTGATTCTATGTAAATGATGTTAATTTGGCAATTTGATTGCACGAGTAAGTCCGTAGGATGTTTTTGAAGTTCTGTGCATATTTGGTTTGGAGCCCCGAGGGCTCGGGTGAGTTTTGGATAGGCCACGAGTTACCTTTTTGCATTTTTAAAAATCTGGTATTTCTCATCTGGCATCTTCGCATTTGCGAAGAAACTATCGCAAATGCGAGCTTCGCAAATGCAAAGCCTCCATCGCAAATGCGGAAAGGGGAGAGCTGGCTTGGGATCGCAAATGCGATCAATTGACTCGCAAATGCGAAGGAGGCCTGATCGCAAATGCGACCCTCCAGTCGCAAATGCGAAGTCTGCGCCCAGTCCCAGTGTTCACAAATGCGAACTAAGGCCTCGCAATTCCCAGACCTCCTATGTTCGCAAATGCGAACCAAGGTTTGCAATTCCCATATCCGAGGCCTAGTAAATTTTATACTTAGTCGAATTTTCATCACTTTTCACCATTCTTTCAAAATCTAAACACCATAGACGATTTTTCAACAGCAAACTTCATCCCAAATCACTTGTAAGTCGATTTTTACTCAATTCTTTTAACTTTTAACATCATTAAACATGTTTTCCACTTGAAATCAAGTATTTTCATGTGTGAAATTGGGATTTTTGTGTAGAACCTAGATTTTCTATAAATTGGGGGAGTTGGACCTCGATTTGAGGTTCGATTTCATAACAAATTATATATTCGTACTCGTTGGGGATTGGGTAACCGAATTTTGGTTCGAACCTCAAGTTTCGACCACGTGGGCCCGGGGGCGTTTTGGAATTTTTTGAGTAAAACTTGGGAAATCCATTTTTATGCATTCACATTGATTCATATAGAGTTTATTAAAGTAATTTAACAATTTGTGATTAGATTCGAGCGAATTGGAGGTGGAACCATGAGGTAAAGCAATAGTTGATGAATAAGTAGATTTCAAGGCTTTGAGGTAAATGTTTGGTCTAACCCTAGCTTCAGAGAACAGAAGCTGAGTCTTGTAGCTAACTGTTATGTGATTGAGTACGATGTATAGGCATGGTGACGAGTATCTATACATTGGTGTCTAGCATGATCATGAGTCCATTTAATGTGATTATCATGACTTGGTTGTGAACTCCGTAATTATTGGAGGATTTCTTAATGTTGTGAATAACATGTGAATGGTAAGATGATTAATTGATTCTTGGGAGCATTGGCTCGAATTGTTATATGAATATTGAAGGCATACGAAATGACTTGATCATTTGGAGCGTTGGCTTAAAATAGAAGAGTAAATTATGAGATAGGGAAAAGTAAGAAAGCGTTGTTAATTATTCCCTCCGTGATGTTTGGTTGAACTTGTTGGATTTTTTTCCCTTGTCAGGATATTTTTCAAATATTTGCTTATTATTATGTTCTTTAATTGTGACTGTTGTTTGGAAAATCAATCTGTTAAATAATATTGAGGAGCGGATTGCACGCCGCAACAATGATATTGAGGATTGGGTTGCGCGCCGCAACAATAATAAATGATAAATGATATGGATCAGGTTGCACGCCGCAATAGTGGTATTGTTGAGCGGGTTGCACCCTGCAACAATGTTAATTATGGAGCGGGTTGCACGCCGTAACAGTTCTTGATGCCATGTGTTTATATTTGAGTAGTAAATTCTTGTTCATGGTGAATCTAAGTTGTGTTAATTTTGTTACTCTGGATTTCTGTTAATATTGTATCTCCCCATAGCATGTTTCCCCTCCCATAATGTTGATACCTTATATTCGATTTTTGCTTTATATTTATAACTGCACAGATTTATGTAATGTCCAGCCTAGCCTCGTCACTGCTTCGTCGGGGTTAGGCTAGATACTTACTAGCACATGGGGTCGGTTGTGCTGATACTACACTTCTGTGTATTTTTGCACAGGTCCAGATTTCGAGGAGCAGCAGTAGCAGTAGTTCGGGAGAAAATTTTATGATTTACGAGACTGAGGTGCCTTGCAGGCGTCCGCAGGCTCGACATCTCTTCTAATAATTTCATTTTCACTGTTGCCATGTTGTTTTCGAGACAGACAACTGTTATATTTCTTTCAGATCCTTGTATTTAGTTTATTCTTAGTGGTTCGTGAGTATGTAACACCAAATCTTGGGTAGAGGATATTGCCGATTACTCCGTATTTATTTCAGACTTATGAATTAGACCTTCCGTAGTTATTGTTGTTATTATTACTGATGCTATAAATTGTCGACAGAATGATTTTACTAATAAAAATGGTAGGTAAGTTGGCTTGCCTAGCTACCACGAGTAGGCGCCATCACGATCCCGATGGTGAAAAATCCGGGTCGTGACATATACACCCAAAGTGGGCCATGAGAATAATCAAGAAGCTCAACAAATTTTATCTGAGTTATTGGTAGATGCAAATATAACTGTGCAAAATGGATTGATTCGAGTTAATGAAACAATCTTTGTAGGATGTAAGGGTCAACTAAGATGCAACCTTATTAATCAAATGCATTCTCCTTGGGGTGGACATTCAGGCATTATAGGAACTCAACAGAGGTTAAGAGCTGTCTCCTTTCGCCTAGAATGCTAAATGATGTTAAAGAAAAGGTCCAAAATTGTGAAATTTATCAAAGGAATAAGGGAGAGCATGTTCCTTACCCAGGGCTTCTACAACCATTGCATATTCCAAATAGGGCATGGGAACACTTAACCATGGATTTCAAATAAAGCATTGTATGGCCATGATCCACCCTTGCCATCCTTTGAGCTCGTTTTACGATCTAAGTTAGAATTAGGTGATTAATGGTTGAAGGAGAGACAAATCAATAAAATCCTCAAGGACAACTTAATCGAATGAAACAGTATGCTGACGCCAAAAGAACTGAAAGGGACTTTTGTTTAACCAAAATATTGACCTTCGATTAAAGCTAGAAAATAATAGAGAAATCGGGTTACTGATAATCAAGAGACTGAAAAAAAATGTAGTAGGCTTTCAATAATCAGAATGGACAGAAAAAAAGGTTGTATTCCAGTGACTGTTGTGTGTTACAATGGATATAACTTCCTCCTTTTATAGCCTACTCTAGATGGAGGGATAAAACGTAAGTTTTAATGGGCAATAAATAGCATTAAGTAAGTCGTTACACAATCATTTTCATTAAATGCCAATTCTTCAACGTATTGGGCGTTTAATGACTGAATCTGGACTTCTTTCTGCCTTCAGATCCATGCTTTAAATGCTTTTTTGGCTCATTACCGTTGGATGTCTTGAACAGATACGAAGCTCGTGTCTATTTGCTGTTGTTGTCCTTCATCTCCGTAGTTATGTTCTCACCCGTTCTAAATAGGTACGGGACTTCTTAATCGAATTTCATCTCGTGCCTAATTTACTTCTTCGTATCTTCTCCTCAAAATAATAATAATTTTTTTTGTTTGATATTCCACGTGTCTTGCCACGTCATAAAAAATTTTTCGCAATACAGATAGTCCCCCCACTTTCCATTTATTTATCGTTTAAATATATGGGAAGTGGATTCTTACAAAAGAGAATTTTTATCATCATAAATGATGTGTCAGTGTTGGCGCTTCAATTGTCTCCACCATTTAATGCTCTTCACACGTGTCGCCTTCTGATTCGACCCTGCAGCTCTACACCCTTTTTTCCAGGCTTTCTTAACCTTTCTTTTCGAGAAATGACAGTTCTCCTTAATATAGTTTTCCATTTATACCTCTTTAGTTTTACTAGTTGCCTCTTTACCATACTTTGAATCTTCAACTTTCTTCTGCATCCAGTAATCCCTTTTTCCTTTCTTCCAAGAACCAATTTTAATCGGCAATGGCATCTTCAAAACCTAACCCCAGAAAGGTCCCGAACCTTGTTCAGTTTCCTAATGCCACTTCTTCGCTTAGGCTAAGCAAAGACAAAGAGGGAAGACTTCGCTCTTTAAGGTCATCGCGCGAGGGGTCATCTGGTAATACCCCTTCTTCCCCAAACCCGAATGTCACAAGTTCTTCTTCTAAAGTATCTCCTTCTAAAGGTAAAGAGCTTTTTGACCCTTCTTCAGAACCTTCGGTTCAGGACATTGTTCCCAGTGACTTATCCTTCTCGAGTGATAAAACGTCACTCTTGAAGCAAGTAGAAAAGTTGGATAAACTTGATGCTTATGTTTCTCTTTTAATCGAACTCTCAATCCCAACCATTAGGAAGGAGTGTTATTGGAGAGAAAATCTTCGAGTATCCATTCCTACTATTAAGCAAAGGATCTCTTCTTCTAGGAATGGATATTCATTTGTTTACACCTATCCTTTCACTTGGGGACTGAAACCTGCTGTAGATCCGGTCATCCTTGATTTTTGCCGTTTTTTCAATGTTTGCCTAGGTCAAGTCGGTCCATTAGTATGGAGGGCAGTGGCTTGTTTGAGGTTTTTGTCTACAAAGGCCAAGGTTGATTTCACCTTTGCTCACCTTATTCATTTGTACCATCCGAACCTGATGCGTCACGGTTTCTTTACCTTAACTGCATGGAGTAAAAAGGTTTTGGTAAACCTGGACGACGTTAATGACCGTGGATGGTATCTTCATTATATTGTTGTTCGCACGGTGGATTTGCTAGGTGAAACAAACATTCCCTTCCCAAAGAAGTGGAACTTTGCATGTAAGTTTTCTGGTTATCGTTTATTTTTGTCTTTAGAGATTTTGATTTTCTCTTTGATCCCATTCCTTTTGTGGATTTTGCAGCAACCATGGGGGACGTGGAACTTGTTCCCAACTTCCGTGGTTGGGTAGATTCGATTCTGAAAGTGGCTCCCAGAGAAGAAAGAACTTGGCAGTCTATTTCTTGCCTTAACAACTGGAAAGTGAAAACACACGGCGCGTATGTTTTTATGATCACATGCGTGTAGTAGATTCAGTTTTCTACAACATTGACTTCATTTTTTTTATATATCCTTTTATCTTAGGGTTCGGGAACAGAGGAATGCTACCCGATGTAGCTATGGCTATGCGAGTTGCTGCCAATCCTGCTCTTGATCTGGACAAGACCAAAGCTTTGATAGCAGCAAAGAGAAAGTTGTTGGCAGCTGATGCTAGCGCGGGGGTAGAGGAGAGGCCAAAAATAAGAAGACGTGGAAATGAGATTGAGGGTGCTCCCGCTCGTACCTCTTCAGCTGAGACTGCCTTGGTTGAGGAAAAAGCTCTCCAATAGACTTTAGTGAGCCTACACCCCGTCTTCTTATTGAAGGTAGCGAGTCCGGCCCTGTTTTAAATGAAGTTCCTTTATCTTCCTCACTTCCCGTTTCTCCCAATTCATTTTCTTCTTCTTTACCCGTAAGTGTTTTTGACCTTACATTGGGTTCCTCTTTATCATTTTTGGCGGGTATTTCTGCTCCCGTATCTATTCAAACTCCCGAGCCTGTTCTTATTCAAGCTCCCGTACCTTCTACCATTCTTCCTTCT
The DNA here is from genome assembly GCA_032618575.1 of Nicotiana noctiflora. Taxonomy (NCBI): domain Eukaryota; kingdom Viridiplantae; phylum Streptophyta; class Magnoliopsida; order Solanales; family Solanaceae; genus Nicotiana; species Nicotiana noctiflora. The sequence goes on from JASVEL010012149.1 coordinate 402,918, forward strand.
TCTTCCACTCCTTCTTCCATTCCCTCATCTTCCTCTTTAGTACACTCGGAAACCTGCCCGAGTAGCAGCGGTATGATTATAAGAAAGGTCACACTTGAAGTACCTGCTACTCATAGCCTATTAAGGAACACCGGTGGTGCTGATGTGTGGCTGGAGCCTTTGATAGGGGATTTGGAGAGAAGAAAGATGGAAGACCACAGCTGTTTGTCTCTGATGAACGACGTAGTTCATTCGACTTTAAAGGTAATTTCATTTTGAATATTAATTTCCCCTTCCTCGTAGGTATTTATTTTTTGTACCTTTGTATTTGCAGGCTAACTTAATCAGCATGGAGCTTATGGGGAGGATCTCTTCCATGGAAAGAAAGGCTCGTGAATCTTCTAAAGTTTCTGAAGAGATTCAATTTGAAGCTCAAAATTGGAAGGAGCAATATGAAAGTGCTTTGATAGATGTGGAGGAACTTCGAGACGAGAAAGCCCGTTTGGAGCAAGAGAATTGTGCTTTATCAGTCGACCTAGGAGTGTCCCATGCCGCCTTGATTCAAGTTAAGAAGGACAAGGATATCTTGAATGACTCGTTGTTAAAGGCGAATGAAGAGATCAAAGGGCTCGAAGAACTCATGAAGAGGAAGGAAGATTATACCAAGGAGTTAGAGCAAAGCTTGACGCAAGCCCGAGTCGATTTGAAGACTTCCTCGGACAAGATCCATGCCTTAGAAGATTCCAACATTACTCTCAAGACGTCTCCTGATTCCCAATTAACTGAGCAAGAAGTAATGAGAAATTCTCTTGCTACGCGGGAGAAGGATTACGAGACTCTGGAGAAGGAATATAACTCTGTTGCAGAGAATTTCAACTATGAAGTCAACTGGGCTTTTCTTACATCACGCCGGGATGCATTATTAGAGGTTACTCAAGAGGGTTTTAATTTACAATCTGAAATAGCCAAGATTGTAGATGTGATTGAGAAAAGTAACAAACCTGAAGGCACTCCCGAGCAGCCTATCAGTATTCCTTCTCCTGTATGTGGGACTTCTGAGGCAGTGTCTCCGGTGGATGGCGAAGCTATAACTGAAGATACCGGAGTTCTTGAAAATGAAGCTATCCCCGCTCCTGCTACATCCTCTGACACTCCTTCCTTTCCAGTGATCAACTGATGGAAATTTTTTTTTTGTTATGTTTTCCTTTGGTGGTTTATTCCTTGTAAAAGGATTTTTTTGTAATGATGTCCCCAGTTCCTAAAATGGGGTGAACTTATTTAAATATAATTATAATTTGAATGATCAAATTTGCTGTGCCATTTTAGGGGTTTACTTAATACCTCCATTTGTCCGTGCCTATCTGCGTATTTAGGACTTTATAGAATAATTTTTGCATTTTTATCCTTTTAGAAAATGCTTTATGATTCTACTCGTGAACTTGTCAACACGAGGATTATAAAAGAGGGCCCTTTTATATATTGGCACTAAATGAAGAAGACGTCTCAACTTCATAAAATGGTGCTATACGATGGAAGAGATAGGAAACACATGTTTTTCTTTTTCTCTGTACGAAATAACTTTGCCAAGCTTTTTATTCATGAGCTTGGGGTAAAGTTTTTGAATGATACATGTGTTATAGTACGTCTATGACTTCCTCGCAACTGTTTTTTGTGCAACAGATTTTTTATAAAAAATACACAAGGTTTTCCATTACAACTTGTTTTAGCATGTAACCATAGTCCTTTCTTTATGTATTTAAAAAGGACTTGGAGAGTATTTACAATATTGCGATTTTGCAAAATAGTGTAACTGAATCTTAGTTAGCTGGAGAAGCCTGTTCTCAAAGGTATCGTGTGCGGTAAGCCCACCATCATAGGCGTTACCCACGTACAAGTATTTTAAGGTTATCCTGGTTGACCAAGCCCATGCTTCCATCCGTAATGATCCAAGGATTAACTGGATCTGCAACCCAGTGCATAAGCACAAAGGACGTCGTGGTCTTATTTTAGCTGGTAAGAAATACAGGGATCTCTGCTGCTGCCATTAATTTGCTTGGTAGTTTCGACCCATTGTTGTTTCCTAGTTTTGGCTTTAGAGTTGTAATCCTGCAAGTCCTGCTTACTTTGAATTCCCGTATCTCTTTTACAGTCCCGCGTCTGCTATCTTGCACGAAACTACACGTACCGTACAGTCCCCGGGTGTTCAAGCGCGGTAGGAATGAGGTCTTGAGAATTTGGTTGTTACTCGTAAGCCGACCCTTTCCCTGAAACAAAAAGTTCACGGGACTCGAAGATACGGTTTTTAGATGTAAACTGCCTACCCGTATTCATTTCCATTAGATCTGTGTAACCTTAGGCTCATAATTTATGAGTATTCTATTTTGCCATGCAGGTTGTATCTCATCATCTGGTACGGGTTAGGATTTGTGCCTAGCATCTAAAACCGTTAGTAAAATCATAAAAGAGAAAAATTAATTATATATGAAGGTACCTAAACGTACTTACTTTATTAAAAGTAGTATTTTTTCAGGTGTACAGCATTCCAATACGAAGGAGGAATTTCACCGTCCATGGTTTCTAACTCATACGCTCCTTTGCCTGCCACGCTACGGATTTTGTAAGGTCCTTCCCATGTTGGACTTAACTTCCCCGAATTAGCAGCCTTCATGGATTGAAACACCTTTTTGAGCATGAAGTCCCCAGTTTTAAAGAACCTGAGACGTGCTTTTCGATTATAGTACCGTTCAATCATTTCTTTTTGGGCTGCCATCCTTATCAATGCTGCCTCCCTTCTTCCTTCTACCAGATCCAAGTTAACTAGTAACTCCTCATTGTTTGCATCTTCCCTTGCTCGGTCGTATCTTATACTTGGTTCCCCTATTTCAACGGGAATCAAGGCTTCTGTGCCATAAACCATGGAGAATGGGATTTCGCCCGTACTTGTTTCTGTAGTTGTCCGATAAGCCCAATACAGCTGGATGCACTTCAGGCCAATTACCTTTTGAATCTTGCAACCTCTTTTTCAAATTATTGATGATTATATTGTTGGTGTATTCTTCTTGCCCATTACCGACTGGATGATATGGAGTCGATGTTATTCTCTTGATTTGCCAGCTTTGAAAGAACTCTGTAATTTGTGCTCCTATGAATTGCGGACCGTTGTCGCACACGATTTCCTTTGGAACCCCAAAGCGGCATATTATATTTCTCCAGATAAAGTCTTTGACTTCTTTCTCTCGTATCTGTTTTAATGCTCCTGCTTCTACCCATTTGGTGAAATAGTCAGTAAGCACGAGTAGAAATTTTACCTGACCTTTTGCTTGTGGTAGTGGACCCATAATATCTATCCCCCACTTCATGAAGGGCCATGGGGCTATGACTGGATGTAACAGCTCAGCTGGCCTATGCATGGTGTTCCCGTACCTTTGGCATTTATCACATTTAGATATGAAATCGTTTGCTTCTTCTTCCATTTTGGGCCAATAGTACCCGACCCGTATCAATGTTTTTACCAACGATCAGCCTCCCGCATGATATCCACAGTGTCCTTCATGTATTTCCCTCATTACATACTCCGTTTGCGAGGGACCGAGACACCTTGCTAGAGGACCTCCGAACATCTTTCGATAAAGATTTCCTTGGTGTAAACAGTAACGTGCAGCTTTCTTTCGTAATCCATGAGCATTTGTTTTATCGTTAGGTAGGGTTCCACACTGCAAAAAAGCAATGATTTCATTTCTCCAATCCCATGTCAGATGATTAAAATTTACCTCGTTCTTATCAGGCTCAAGAATGGAATGAAATAAATATATAATTGAAGCGTTTGCGTCGTTTGCTATATCTGCCACAGATGCAAGATTGGATAAAGCGTCAGCTTCTACATTCTCATCCCTTGGAATCTGTATTATCTTCCAAGTCTCGAATTGTCTCACTAATTCTCGCACATTCTCAAGATGTTCCTGCATTCTGGTTTCTCTGGCTACAAAAGTCCCCAGCACTTGATTTACTACTAGCTGCGAATCACTTTTGATTATGACTTGCTTGATGCCGAGTTCGAGTGCCAACTCCAAACCTGTAATCACAGCTTCATACTCTGCTTCATTGTTAGTGATAGAAGGACATTTTATAGCTTGTCTAATTGTTTCTCCTGTTGGTGGGATTAAAACAATTCCTAAACCTGCCCCTTTTACATTAGATGAGCCATCAGCAAATAAAGACCAAATCCCTGGGATTGCACCGTTAAAAACCTGTAATTCTTTTTCTGCCTCTAGGTGCATCTCCTGACTAAAATCAGCTACGAAATCTGCGAGTACTTGGGATTTGATAGCAGTTCTAGGTTGGTAAATTATTTCATATTCACTTAATTCTATAGCCCATTTTGCTAATCTACCTGACAATTCATGTTTGTGCAAAATGTTTCTTAGGGGAAAAGCCGTAACTACGACGATAGGGTGACATTGGAAATATGGTCTTAGCTTCCTAGATGCTATAAATAGTGCTAATTCTAGCTTTTCCAACTGTGGATACCTGGTTTCTGCATCTAATAAAGCTTTACTTGCGTAATAAACAGGAGATTGCTTACCTTGGTCTTCACGAACTAGAACAACACTTACCGTTACTTCTGAGACTACTAGATAGATAAGCAACTTCTCACCTTCTCTTGGTTTTGCCAATAGGGGCGGATTTGACAGGTAGGTTTTCAAATCCTTAAGACCTTGTTGACAATCTTCGTTCCACTCGAAATGATCTTGTTTCTTCAGTGTCGGGAAGAATTTAAAGAATTTTTCAGAAGATTTAGAAATGAATCTCCCTAGAGCTGTGATTCTTCCAGTCAACCTTTGAACCTCTTTTTTATTTGTAAGGATATCGGGTATTTCTTCGATTGCTTTAATCTGTGAAGGGTTCACCTCAATGCCACGGTTAGAAATAAGAAAACCCAAAAATTTACCTGAGGCTACTCCAAATGCACATTTCTCTGGGTTAAGTTTCATATTGTACTTACGCAAAATTTCAAACGTGACAGATAAATGAGAGATGTGATCATCAGAGTGTTGAGTTTTAACAAGCATATTGTCTATATATACTTCCATGGTTTTCCCTAAATGTTCTTGAAACATTTTGGTGACTAACATCTGATAGGTTGCACCAGCATTTTTAAGACCAAAGGGCATTACTTCATAGCAGTAAGTCCCCCGGTCAGTGACGAAGGAAGTCTTTTCCTCATCGTCAGGGTGCATTTTAATTTGATTGTACCCCGAATATGCATCTAAAAAACTTAGAAGTTCGTGACCTGCCGTGGTGTCTATCATTTGATCTATATGAGGTAAGGGAAAAGAATCTTTTGGACAAGCCTTATTGAGATCAGTATAATCTACACAAACTCGCCACTAACCATTTTTCTTAAGTACGACCACCGTATTGGCTAACCAATCAGGATATTTTACCTCGCGTATTGACCCAATTTGTAATAATTTTTGGACTTCATCTTGAATTACTTAATTCTTGAAGGCTCCTTGCTTTCTTTTCTTCTGTTTGATTGGAATGTAGGTTGGATCCACGTTGAGTTCATGAGTCATTACTTCCGGTGGTATACCTGTCATATCAGCATGGGACCAAGCAAAACAATCCCAGTTAGTTTTCAAAAATTCAATTAACGTACCTCGCATATCAGACCATAGGTTGATCCCTACATAAACTTTTCTCTCGGGCCATTATTAAGATAAGACCACTACTTCGAGCTCTTCAATTGTTGTTTTGATATTTTCATTATCCTCGGGTTCCTGAATAACATCGGGCCTCGAGTCTAAATCTATTTTTTTAAGTGAATTTTGACTTTTGTCGCCCTCAACTGCCTCGTCGGAGTTCGTATCTGCTATGACGTTGATACTCCTGGCTATTCGTTGATCCCCTCGGATTTGTCGCACTCCCCAAGGCGACGGAAATTTGATGACTTGATGTAGAGTTGAAGGAACAACACCCATATCATGAATGCATGGCCTCCCCAAGATTAGGTTATAATCCATTTCTATATTTACTACCTGAAATTTGGTTTCTTTAACAACTCCCGCAGCGTAAGTTGTTAAGACTACTTCTCCCATCGTTATCGCATTCGTATTATCAAAGCCTGATAATATATGCGCCTTAGGTATCATCATATTTTCAGCTTGTATTTCTTGTAGTACATTTAGTAAGATGATGTTGACAGAGCTTCCCGGATCGATTAAGACTCGCCTCACATCAGTATCGTGCACGAGTAAAGAAATAATCAGTGCGTCATTGTGAGGGGTGATCATTCCTTCGGTGTCTGCATCATTAAAAATCATGCTTTCATCCTCCAAGGTTTGTCGTACTCGCTTCCCGTGCGTAATAACCACCTTAGAAATTTTCTGTGAAACTGTATACGTTATTCCATAGATATCCTCTCCACCGCTGCTAACGTTCAATGTATCGTGTGACATGATGTTCACAATAAATTAAACGTATAAGTTCTAAAAAGAATCGATTATCAGTTTCCCGGCAACGGAACCAATTTGTTTAACCAAAATATTGAACTTCGATTAAAGCTAGAAAATAATAGAGAAATCGGGTTACTGATAATCAAGAGACCGAAAAAAAATGTAGTAGGCTTTCAATATTCAGAATGGACAGTAAAAAAGGTTGTATTCCAGTGATTGTTGTGTGTTACAATGGATATAACTTCCTCCTTTTATAGCCTACTCTAGATGGAGGGATAAATCGTAAGTTTTAATGGCAATAAATAGCATTAAGTAAGTCGTTACACAATTATTTTCATTAAATGCCAATTCTTTAATGTATTGGGCGTTTAATGACTGAATCTGGACTTCTTTCTGCCTTCAGATCCATGCTTTAAATGCTTTTTTGGCTTATTACCGTTGGATGTCTTGAACAGATACGAAGCTTGTGTCTATTTCCTGTTGATGTCCTTCATCTCCGTAGTTACGTTCTCACCTGTTCTAAATAGGTACGGGACTTCTTAATCGAATTTCATCCCGTGCCTAATTTACTTCTTCGTATGTTCTCCTCAAAATAATAATATTTTTTTTTGTTTGATATCCCACGTGTCTTGCCACGTCATAAAAACTTTTTTCCCAATACAACAGTTGCAACCTTATAGACAAATGTAAGTCGCAATGAGGAGGATCTGAAGCTATCAGCCATATATTTTTGTCCTTATGCTACAACAACAACAACAACAACAACCCAGTATATTCTCACAGAATGGACTCTGAGAGAGTAATATGTAGACATGCCTTACCTCTACCCGAAAGGGCAGAGAGGCTGTTTCCAATCGACCTTCGGCGCAAGGAAGAGAAAGGCAAACAAAAACAGAAACACAAACAGCATTAGTTACTCCAGCATAAATCGCATAAATAATTATCTAAATATAAGAGTCATAAGTACCATAAATAAACTGACATACAATAATATTAAAACAGTAACTACTAGAAATGACTACCATAAGAAAACACAAACCAAATTTGCCGGCGACTTCAAAGATTCATAATGTATTTCATGTCTCACAGCTTAAGAAAAAGGTCGCGACAAGATTATACCTGCTAAAGAGCCTCCATTTTGCTCTAATGATGGACAAATATTAGCTGAACCTATTGCAATAGTAGAAAGAAAATTGGTCAAGAAATGTAATAAGGTTGTGGTGCAAGTACTGGTCCAATGGGCAAATTTGTCGAAGGAGGAAGCTACTTGGGAAGATTATGCATTCCTGAAATCTCAGTTCCCTGAGATGGATCTATAAGGGCAGGGACGGTGCCACAGCGAAGGACATGTGCGTTTGGTTGGAAAGCAGTTTTCCGGAGATTAATTATTCCGGGATTAGTTATTTTATTTTCCTATGGGGATAAAAAATACTAAAATTTTCGGATAACCAATTCCGGGATTAATTATACTGGACTTTTGTACCAACAAAATATGGATAAACTCTTCTTAAATTTTATCCCGTGATTACTTATTCCTTATCCCTCCTACCAAACGAACCCTTAGTATTTAGGTAGTGCATTTTCATTGTAAATTCTCATCTGATGAATTAATAATTTTATTGTTTGTTTTCATTTTCTTAGTTCTTAGCTCTCATATTCTAAATTAGTAGCTTAAACCGTACACTTTAGGTCACCACTATTATTGAGCCGCCTCTCTAGGAGGATACATCAGTTGCCAAGATTGAACTTCAAAAGTCTACATCAAATACCGCATTCTAAGAATTTGGAAATATAATACATCTATGTAATATATTACATAGATGAGTGAAAAAGACTTCTCAGATGCATAAGGATGACAAGATTATTCATCAATGTTAACTTTACTTCCTTCTCCATTCGATAAGTTCTAGTTTTCTTTAATTTTGACTTTTTGGATTAGATTCTTATTTGTCTTTTTTATTTTATTTTCCCCAAGACCAAGTCTCGAATGAGTTTTGTTTTTATATAATAATAAGACTGTTTCTGTTAAAAAGAATTACTCAGCTTCCAATATTTATTTAATATAAACTAATTAATTTGACCCAATATAGGAAGTTACATATGAGTAAAATTTTTAGAGTTCATTTTATTTTTATAGTTTAACATTCGATTTTATGATTTATGCTTTAATATTCGTTTGTTTTATAATAATATAAATTGCCATTTTCTGAAATTGTAATATATATATATATATATATATATATATATATATTCTCTTACATTTTTGTTTGACTTAAACATTGTTATACGCTAAAAATGTATGTTTAAAAAAGACGTCGTCGAACTAAGGTAAAAGAACCCTGGTATGTATAGGAATTTACATTTTGCCCTTCAACGTCCTAAAATTTCCCATCTAACTATAAAATTTAAAGTAGTTTTTATTAAGATAAGTTATCCGCTAATGTAGTGTCTAAATGAATAATTAAACGTCAAACTCAAATCCACCTAATTGGTCCCATACTTTTGACTTTACACAATAAAACTCTCTTCTCATTTAGTAGTACTCTTCCTATCTCTCCTATTTGAGCATTGATTTCTCTAGCAGAAAAAAAAAAAAGAAAAATGGTTGTCACAGGTGAACATAGCTATGATAGGACAAGTGAATTAATTTCTTTTGATAACACAAAAGCTGGTGTTAAAGGGCTAGTAGATGCAGGAGTCGAAAAGGTTCCAAGAATTTTCTATACACCAGAAGATGCATATAATGTGGCATCTAATGATCCTGAAAAATCTCAAATCAATATTCCTGTTATAGACTTAGATGGCATAAATAAAGATCCAATTAAACGTAGCGCGATAGTTGAAAAAATCCGTGATGCATCTCAAGTGTGGGGTTTCTTTCAAATAGTCAATCATGGAATTCCAGAAAGTGCATTGGAAGAAATGTTGAATGGTGTTAGGAGGTTTTATGAGCAAGATAATGAAGTGAAGAAACAATGGTATACCCGGGACACATCGAAAAGAGTGGTGTATAATAGCAATTTTGATCTGTTTGGAGCTGCATCAGCTAATTGGAGGGATACTACTTACTGCAGTATGGCTCCAGACCCTCCTTCTGCTGATGAATTGCCTGAGGCGTGCAGGTATTTACTGGTTGAACTTTCACTTCCGCTCATACTTTCGTGTACTTTATTTGAAAAATCAAAACACGAATATAACAACAACATTAACAACAACTACCCAGTATAGTCCCATAAGGTGAGGTTTAGAGAGGATAATATGTAGACAGACTTTACCTCTACCCAAAAGGGCAGAGAGGCAGTTTCCAATCGACACTCGGCTTAGAGAAGGAAAGGGAAAGCAACAACAAAAATAAAAACAAAAGAGCATTAGTAATTCCGGCAAAAATCGTGTAAATAGTTATCTAAACATAAGAATTATACATAAAATGACATGAAATAAATCAAACAGTAGCTACCATAAATAACTACCATAAGGGGGACATACTCCAATGCACGAATCATCTATGAGTCGCCCTGACAAGCCTCACCCAACCCCGGGAAAGGAGTACGAAAAATTCTAGGAGCCCTTATCCTACAATTCTGATACTAGACCTCCAGATTTTTCTATCAAGTGTCATGTCCTCGGAAATCCGCATCCTAGTCATGTCATGCCTAATCACCTCTCCCCAATACCTCTTAGGTCTCCCTCTGCCTCTCCTCACGCCGACCACCGCCAGTCGCTCACAACTTCTCACCGGGGCCTCAAGACTTTTCCTCCGTACATGCCCGAACCACCTGAGCCTCGCTTCACGCATCTTCTCATCTACTGGGGCCACCTCCACCTTCTCTCGAATAACTTCATTCTTAATCTTATCTAACCTGGTGAGTCCGCGCATACACCTTAGCATCTTCATCTCCGCAACCTTCATTCTCTGAACATGAGAGTTCTTCACCGGCCAGCACTCAGCCCCATACAACATGGCACGTGTAACCACAGCTCTATAAAATTTCTCCTTGAGTTTCAGTGGCACTTTCTTGTCACACAGGACTCCTGATGCAAGCCTCCACTTCGACCATCCCGCTCCTATACAATGAGTGATATCCCCATCAATCTCTTTGTCCCCCTGAATCACCGACCCAAGATATCTGAAACTGTCCCTCTTGGAGATGACCTGAGATCCAATCTTCACGTCCCTGCCTACTTCGTTCGGCTTGGCGCTAAACTTGCATTTCAGGTATTCAGTCTTAGATCTGCTTATTTTGATACCCTTAGACTCGAGAGTCTGTCTCCATAGCTCTAGTCTCTCATATACACTGATCCTCGTCTCGTCTATCAACACTATGTCATCAGCAAATAGCATGCACCAAGGCACATCCCCCTGAATATGTCGGGTTATAGCATCCATCACCAAGGCAAACAAGAGAGGGCTAAGCGCCGATCCTTGATGGAGCCCCATAACCACCGGGAAATATTTTGAGTCACCGCTCACCGTCCTAACCCTAGTCTTAGCTCCATCGTACATGTCCTTGATTACTCTTAGGCTTCCGGCACGCTCTTCGCCTCCAGGCACCTCTGTAGCACCTCCCTTGGGACCTTGTCATACGCCTTCTCCAAGTCGATAAACACCATGTGCAAGTCCTTTTTCTTATCTTTGAACTGTTCTCCTGACAACGTGGATAGCTTCTGTAGTGGAGCGACCCGGCATAAAACCAAATTGGTTCCGATATAGTCAAATATAATCACGCATCTAGAGAAATCATTAATTGAAGCAGCATATGGATCACTTTGAGTCAGAAATTCTTGTACCTTTTTCTCATAGCATTTGTTATGTTTCTGTTCTACTTCTATCACGAAAATTGGAACCTCTATTGAGATAGAGTAACACTTAATAGTCTCAAGTATACGGGAATCATAATAATACGCTATACTGAAATCTGCCCTAGCTAGAAGCTATAGGAGATTATCAGCAACAAGTTATCATACCCAGTGTAATCTCACAACTAGGGTCTGGGATGGTGCAGCGGACGCAGACCTTACCCCTATCTTTGTGAGGTAGAGAGATTGTCTCCGATGGACCCTCGACTCAAGAAAAATATTTTTCAATATAAATTTGAAAACTACAAGAGTAAAAAAAAACAATGATGAAAAGACCGTAGAACAGAAAGTTATGACAACAAATTGTATAGGAGATTGTCAATTTAGCATTTTCGATAGCTAAGAAATATTTTATGATATTTGGTGCAGGGATATTCTGATTGAGTACTCGGAGCACATAAAGAAGCTAGGTTGTTCCTTATTCGAATTACTCTCTGAGGCGCTTGGCCTCAACCCGAGCTATCTGAATGATATTGGGTGTTCAGAAGGGCTTGCTGTTTTGTACCATTATTACCCTGCTTGCCCCGAGCCAGAACTAACTCTTGGAACTAGCAAGCATTCAGATAGTGACTTCTTCACAGTGCTGCTACAAGATAATAGTGGAGGCCTTCAGGTTCTTCATGACAATTACTGGGTTGATGTTCTTCCTCTCTCTGGAGCTCTTGTAGTAAATTTTGGTGAACTTTTACAGGTAAGCGATTTTATATAAGAGTTTATCCTATTTACGAAGGAAAGTCTTAGTGTAACTGGTAAAGCTGCTGCTAGGTTCGAGCTTGCAACAGCCTATAGCAGAAATGCAAGGTAGGTTACGTACAGTAATCTCCTCTGATCCGACCCTTCCCGAGATCCTGTGCAATTGCAAGAGCTTAGTGCGCCTGCTTTTTATTCTATTTGTAACAGGGTTATAAGAAAATGATTCATGAATTGACATATATTATGTTGTGCTAACTTCGTTTTGATGGAAAATATTCCAGCTGATATCAAATGACAAGTTCAAGAGCATTGCTCACAGAGTACTAGCAAGTCGGGTTGGTCCAAGAGTATCAGTAGCCTGTTTCTTTACCACTGGTCACTCATTATCATCAAGAGTTTATGGACCAATTAAGGAGTTGTTATCAGAAGATAATCCCGCGAGGTATCGGGAAACTACTGTGAAGGATTTCTCAGTTCACTATAATGCAACAGGCCTTGGAGGCAAATCTGCCTTAATAGACTTCAGGATCTGAATTCATTTGTTAGTCAAACCATTAATTAGTTCCTAAAATCAGTTATATGTAACTGTTCTGCTGGAGTAAAGCTATATGATTGTGTTTTGTATTCTACACTTTGGCCTTGTTATTCCTAAAAATTATGTTTCTTACGTCCATTCCGCGTTCTGAATATTTATGCATGTATGCAGCTGTGGATTTTTTTTAAAGTATTTTACTAATGGAGATTGAATACTTTTCTGCTTAGTTTGGATTTGCACCTACTGAATACCTCTTCACACAAGTCTCAACTAGCGCAGAGGCAATATCTCACTTCATTTTTCTCTCACCTCACGACCAATCCATGGAACCACCACCCAGTAAACCATCCTTTCCACCGGATAAACAAACTCAAATGGAGGTAGAACTACCCAATCACTCCTATAAGAAAATGCTACTAGATAAGAAAAGCTCCAACTAAGCAAATTACTGTGACATAGAGCACCAATCAACCCCTAAAGGGGTCAAAAGGAAACATATAGAAGGATCCATTCCACTATCTCCAGAAGAAAATGAAAGACTATACGAACCATGGAAATTCTATGTGTGACGACCTGGTCCGTCGTCACGAGAATTACCACCCCGTTATGTTGAAATTGTATGTTTTATACTTTTATATCAGTATTAAAGTCTATCGGGTGAGTTAGGAGTGAATTGGATTGAAAATGAGGCATATAGCCTTTGTGAAGGAAACTTGAATAAGGAAAGTCAACCCAGAGTTGACTATTTGGTTAGAGGGCTCGGAATCGAATTCTGATGATTCGGTTAGTTTCGGGAGGTGATTTGTGACTTAGGGGAGCGATCGGAATTGAATTTGGAGGCCCGGTGTAGAAATAGGCTTGAATTGGCTAAGGTTGAATTTTGGCGAAATCCGAACGGTAGGTGATATTTTGATCCGGGGGTCGGAATGGAATTCCGACAGTTGCAGTAGCTCCGTTAGGTGATTTTGGATGTGCCTGCAAAATTTCAGGTCATTCGGACGTCGTTTATTCGGGTTTTTGATTGATTGTGTAATTCGGAATGTTTTAAGGAAATTAGGCTTGAATCCATGTGTAATTGGTGATTTTAATGTTTAGGATGGTGTTTTATGATTGGAACAAGTTCGTATCGTGTTTTGGGGTATGCTGGTGGTTTTCGTTGGGGTCCCGGGGGCCTCGGGGTGTTTTCGGATGGTTAAACGGAAGAAAAATCATGGAAATTGCAGGTTGAAGAGTACTGGTTCTGTCATTTTCGCCCCTGCGGAAAGCTGGTCGCGGAGGCGAGTCCGCAGGAGCGGACTGAGGAGCGCAGGCGCGCTTGGCATCGCAGAAGCGGAACATTTTCCGCTGAAGCGGCATCGCTGGTGCGAGCCAGTGATCGCAGAAGCGGACGAGAAGAAAATGGGAAGGTCCGCGGAAGCGGACACTTGACCGCCTGGGCGAGTCCGCAGGAGCGGACTCTGGTGCGCAGAAGCGGATGTCTTCGCAAAAGCGGAGGTTTAATCGCGGAAGCGGACGCGCATAAGCGGCCCTTTGCTCGCAGAAGCGGAAGTGGCCGGCTAGGCCTGGAACCGCTGAAGCGACCCTTTGGTCGCGGATACGGACTCGTAGGAGCGGAAATTCTTCCGCGGAAGCGAAAATCGCTGTAAGTTAAGTGTATCAGAAGTTAGAAAAATTTCAGAACATTTCACACATTTGGGTCTCTGCTTTAGAAGCGATTTGGGCGATTTTGAAGAGAAATTCAAGGGAAATCATCAGGTAATCAACTATGGACTTAAACTATGATTAGTATTGATAATATTATGTAATTATATCATGAAAATGGAGGAATTTGGGGTAATTTATGGAGGATTTAGCCCTAGGCTTGAACTTTAGAAAATCAAGGTTTTGAATGGGCAAATGGAGTCCGAATTTGGTAAAATTGATATGCTTAGACTCGTATTGAGATGAGGGTTCCGAATATGTGACTTTCGTGATTTTTCGATAAGCGTACCGAAAGTCGGGTTTTGACAACTTTGGGAATTTTGATGTAAATCGAGTTGTATTGATTGGGTGTCGTCCCATTGGCCTAATTTGTTGTGTTTCTACTGTATTTGATCAGATTCTACGCGTGCGGAGCTTGATTCTCGTGGCAAGGGCATTGCGGAGTAGTCGTCGCGCCGTATTGAGGTGAGTAATAGATGTGGGTGATGACCGGCGGGTTCGAAACCCCGGTATACCACTTTGTGACGCTGTATAGCGGCGAGACACGCACACTCTTGAGAGTGCGGGGTCGATCATGAATTGGAGACTATATATTAGTCCGACCTGTTGATACTGTATTATTGGCTATTCTCGAGCCGTCGAACCTCCGTCTCGGATGGTTGCATATATATATATTGTGATAATGGCCACTCTTGAGCCGAGGAACCTCCTTCTTGGACGGTTGAGTATATTGTGGGCTGTGAGCCAGTTATTGGGTCCCGCGAGGATCGTTATCATTGTCTTATCATATAGACATGCTAGTTTACTACTAGTCCGCAGCTATTTTTGTTATTATGCTAATTCCAATCTCTGGAACTTGATATTACTGTTTTCCAACTGAAAAATGATAAAAGAGTTTTCAAAAACTACTTTTGAGCCTGCGAGGCTGTATCTGCATATTAGCCGACTAGTAGTGGATCGGGCTGCACGCCGCAGCGAGATATATGTTGGATCGGACTGCACGCCGCAGAATATCTCTATGAGATGTGCTTGGGCTGTAGGAGCCCCTCCGGAGTCTGAACCCCCACGGTGAGCACGGGTACCCAAAATTGGAGTCGGGCTACGCGCCGTAGCGGTCATATCATGCATTGCATTGCATTTAGCTACATCTGCTAGCTGTTATGCTATTTATTGGTATTTGTTGGTATAGGTACAGTGAAGATTGATTCTATGACAGGGTAGCTGATTATAGCTTTACATAGTGCTTTATTGCGGATTTCTTATCTGCGTTCTCTTACCCTTGTTTATTACCACTGAGTCTGGCAGTACTCATTTTACTCCCTGCACCTTGTGTGCAGATCCAGGTACCTCTCAGCAGTGATCCAGTAGCTGTGCGAGGCGACATCCGTGGGATATACGAGGTAGCTGCAGAGTCCGCAGGACCCGATATTCCTTCCTACTGTCTTTTGATTTTGTATTGACATTTCTTTCCGCACTTGGTATCTTGTAAACCTTTATACACTCATGTTCAGTAGAGGCTCATGACTCTTGACCCTTCGGTCTATGGGAGTTGATGTATTATTGGGACTTGGTTCCCCTGTTTTTAATATATCTATCACTGTTATGCTTAAATTGGATAAAGTGAGCTTGTGGCTCCGTGATTATTGTTGATTGGTCGGGCTGGCCTAGCAGTGTGCTGGGCGCCATCACGACCGGATTTGGGGTCGTGACAAGTTGGTATCAAAGCCTAGGTTTACTAGGCCTCGTGAGTCTTGAGCCGGTTAGTAGAGTCTTGTGGATCGGTACGGGGACGCCTGTACTTATCCTCGGGAGGCTGCGAACCTTTAGGAAAAACTTCACTTTTCTTGAACTCTGTCGTGCGATCTTGTTGTTCCGAGAACCTGAACTTCTATATTCTATTCTCTCGCAGATGGCGAGAACGCGAGCATCGGGACGAGGTGGACGACCTCCATTGCCACCTATTAGAGGCCGTGGGCGCGGTCGTGCTAGAGGTAGAGGTAGAGGCGCTTGAGGTGGTGCCGGCTGACCCGCCCGTTGTACCGGTTCGAGAGCGACCCCCGGTGATTGATGCTCCGGCGGTCCCGGTTCGGGGCCGGACTATATCTATTTCTATTCCTGGTCTTCAGGGAGACTCTTGCTCGGATATTATCGGTGTGTTCCGGTTTAGCTCGGGTAGTTTCGGCTACCGCTACGGTAGCGACATCTCGGTCGGGGGTGGTCGGCGGACCCCTGCGGCTCGCACACCGACCCGGTTGTTCGGGGACTTCGGACGCCGGAGGCGGTCCCCGCTCGGGCGGTTGCACCGGTTATTCCTCCGACTGCACTAGCTCCGGCTCCGGAGCATATGGTTCGAGTTATGCCCGATGACGAGCGGCGTCGTCTCGAGAGATTTGGCAGACTTCGACCACCCCATTTTAGTGGCGCCGAGGGCGAGGATGCCCGGGGTTTCTTGGATAAGTGTCGAAAGATGCTGCGTACGGCTGGTATTCTTGAGTCCGGCGGAGTTTCATTTACTACATTTCAGTTCACCGGTCCCGCATTTGATTGGTGGGAGGAGTTTGAGAGGCGTAGGCCCGCAAGAGCAGCACCTCTCACATGGCAGCAGAGTTCTCTACTCTCTTTCTAGAGAAATATGTACCTCGGTCTCGTCGCGAGGAGCTACGTCGCCGGTTCGAGTGGTTGATTCAGGGCGACATGTCTGTGACCCAGTATGAGCTTAGATTCACTCGGTTGGCTAGGCATGCCACATGGATGATCCCCACCGATAGGGAGAGGATCAAGAGGTTCATTGATGGCCTCAACTACTCTATCCGTATTCTTATGACCAGCAAGCGAGTTCTGTCATCATCGTTTGAGCAGGTTGTTGATATGGCACGCTCCATTGAGGCAGATCGTCATCGAGAGAGAGAGGAGCGGGAGGCCGAGAGGCCTCGTAGTTCTGGCAGTTTCAGTGGTGCTCCATCTAGAGGGCATTCCCAGCAGAGCAGAGGTCGCTCATCTAGACCTTCTCATTCAGACCGCCCAGAGCAGAGCGGAGGTTCTTATGGTCGTGGTCGTCAGGGGTTTCAGCAGGGTCAGTCATCACTTAGTGCCCTTCCAGCTCAGAGTGCAGCACCTACTTCTCTAGCACCAGGTGCATGTTATGAGTGTGGTGAGTTTGGCCATATGAGGAGACAGTGCCCTCGACTACGTAGGGGCGGGACTCAGCAGAGGGATCAGAGCCCTCCTCTTCGGCACCATCTCGGTCTAGTAGAGGTGGAGGTTAGTCTTCTCGTGGTCGCCCGAGGGCGAGGAGAGATCCGGTGGAGGCCGAGGCACGGTTCTATGCACTTCCGACGGGCGTGATGCAGTTGCCTCCGATGCAGTAATTACAGGTATCATTTCTGTCTGTCACAGAGATGCCTCTGTTCTATTTGATCCGGGGTCCACATATTCTTACGTGTCCTCTTATTTTGCATATCACTTGGGTGCGACTCGTGGAAGTCTTGATTTACCTGTTCATGTATCCACCCCCGTGGGTGATGCGATCATTGTGGATCATGTCTATAGATCCTGTGTTATATCTATTGGGGGTCTGGAGACCTAGGCAGATTTGTTATTGTTGGGAATGGTGGACTTTGATGTTATATTGGGTATGGACTGGTTGTCTCCGTATCATGCTATATTGGACTGTCATGCTAAGACGATTACGTTGGCCATTCCTGGTATTTCTCAGATTGAGTGGCGGGGTTCGACCGATTTCGTCCCTAGCCGTGTTATTTCGTTCCTAAAAGCTCGGAAGATGGTTGAAAAAGGGTGTTTATCGTACTTAGCTTTTGTGAGAGATGTGGGAGCTGAGTCTCCTAGCATTGATTCTGTACCTGTTGTGAGGGACTTCTCAGATGTATTCCCCTCAGACCTGCCGGGCATGCCGCCGGACAGGGATATTGATTTTGGCATTGACTTGGTGCCGGGCACTCAGCCCATATCCATTCCTCCTTATCGAATGGCACCAGCCAAGTTGAAAGAACTAAAAGAGCAGCTTCAAGAACTTCTGGATAAGGGTTTCATCCGTCCTAGTGTGTCCCCGTGGGGTGCGCCGGTATTATTTGTTAAAAAGAAAGATGGTTCCATGCGAATGTGTATTGATTATAGGCAATTGAACAAAGTGACGGTGAAGAACAAGTACCCTCTACCGCGCATAGATGATTTGTTTGATCAGTTACAGGGTGCGAGGGTGTTTTCTAAGATCGATCTTCGTTCGAGCTATCATCAGTTGAAGATCAGAGACTCAGATATTATGAAGACTGCATTCAGGACCCGATATGGTCATTATGAGTTTCTTGTGATGTCGTTTGGGCTGACCAACGCCCCAGCAGCATTTATGCATCCGATGAACAGTGTGTTCAGGCCTTATTTGGATTCATTTGTGATTGTGTTCATTGATGACATTCTAGTCTACTCCCGTAGTCGGGAGGAGCATGCTCAGCATTTGAGTATTGTGTTGCAGAGATTGAGAGAGGAGAAGCTATATGCTAAATTCTCCAAGTGCGAGTTTTGGCTCGAGTCCGTAGCATTTATGGGACATGTGGTGTCTCGTGATGGTATTCAGGTTGATCAGAAAAAGATAGAGGCGGTGCAGAGTTGGCCTAGACCGACCTCAGCTACAAAGATTAGGAGTTTTCTTGGTTTGGCGGGATATTATCGCCGGTTTGTTCAGGGATTTTCATCCATTGCTTCTTCATTGACTAAATTGACCCAGAAGGGTGCACCATTCATGTGGTCGGATGAGTGCGAGGGGAGATTTCAGAAGCTCAAGACAGCTTTGACCACAGCTCCAGTGTTAGTATTGCCATCAGCTTCAGGTTCATATACCGTTTATTGTGATGCCTCGAGAGTGGGGATAGGTTGTGTGTTGATGCAGGAAGGTAAGGTAATTGCTTATGCTTCTCGGCAGGTGAAGCCACATGAGAAGAACTATCCTGTTCATGACTTGGAGCTAGCCGCCATTGTTCATGCATTGAAGATTTGGAGGCACTATTTGTACGGCGTGTCTTGTGAGGTGTATACCGACCATCGTAGTCTCCGGCACTTGTTCAAACAGAAAGACCTTAATTTGAGACAGCGGAGATGGCTAGAGTTGCTGAAGGATTATGACATTACTATATTATATCATCCGGGAAGGCCAATGTGGTGGCCGATGCTTTGAGCCGGAAGGCGGTCAGTATGGGGAGCTTGGCATATATTCCAGCTGAGGAGAGGCCATTTGCTTATGATGTTCAGGTGCTAGCCAATCGGCTAGTGAGGTTAGATATTTCGGAGCCCAGCAGGTTATTGGCTTGTGTTGTATCTCGGTCATCTCTATATGATCGTATTCGTGAGCGCCAGTATGATGATCCACATTTGGCTGTCCTTAGGGACAGAGTTCGGCATGATGATGCTAGAGATGTCACCATTGATAGTGACGGCGTATTGAGGATGCAGGGCCGGATATGTGTGCCCAATGTTGATGGCCTTCGTGAGTTGATTCTGGAGGAGGCCCATAGCTCGCGGTATTCTATCCATCCGGGAGCCGCGAAGATGTATCAAGATTTGAAACAGCACTATTGGTGGAGAAAGATGAAAATGGACATTGTCGGACATGTATCACGGTGCCTCAACTATCAGCAGGTTAAGTACGTGCATCAGAGGCCCGGTGGTGTATTTCAGCGCATTGATATTCCTGAGTGGAAATGGGAGAGGGTCACTATGGACTTTGTTACTGGACTCCCTCGGACGGCGAGGAAGTTTGATTCCGTATGGGTGATTGTGGATAGACTGACCAAGTCAGCTCACTTCATTCCAGTTAGTACTACCTACTCATCGGAGCGGTTGGCAGCGATCTTTATTCGAGAGATTGTTCGGTTGTATGGGGTCCCAGTGTCTATCATATCCGACAGGGGTACTCAGTTCACTTCTTAGTTTTGGAGAGCATTTCAGCGAGAGATGGGTACGCGGGTTGAGTTGAGTACAGCATTTCACCCCCAGACAGACGGGACAGTCTGAGCGCACTATTCAGATCCTGGAGGATATGTTGCGAGCTTGCTTGATTGATTTTGGTGGTTCGTGGGATGAGTTCCTACCACTTGCTGAGTTTGCCTACAACAACAGTTATCAGTCGAGTATTCAGATGGCCCCGTATGAGGCATTGTATGGCGGGCGGTGTAGATCCCCCGTGGGATGGTTTGAGCCTGGTGAGGTTAGATTGATAGGGACTGAGTTAGTCCGGGATGCTCTAGATAGAGCAAAGTTGATCCAGGAGAGGCTTCGTACAGCACAGTCTCGCGAGAAGAGTTATGCGGACCGTAGAGTTCGAGAGTTGTCTTTCATGGTTGGTGACAGAGTATTGTTGAAGATTTCACCTATGAAGGGTGTCATGAGGTTTGGGAAGAAAGGAAAGTTGAGTCCCCGGTACATTGGTCCTTTTGAGATACTTAGGAGAGTTGGAGAGGTGGCATATGAGTTAGCCTTGCCGCCCAGCTTATCCAGCGTTCATCCAGTATTCCATGTGTCTATGCTCCGGAAGTACATTGGAGATCCGTCTCATGTATTAGATTTCAGTACCATTCAACTTGATGGTGATCTATCCTATGATGTGGAGCCTATTGCCATTTTGGGACGTCAGGTGAGAAAATTGAGGTCTAAGGAGATTGCATCGGTTAAGGTTCAGTGGAGAGGTCGACCCGTGGAGGAGGCCACTTGGGAGACCGAGCGGGAGATGCGGAGCAGATATCCTCACTTGTTTGAGACTTCAGGTATGTTTCTTGACCCGCTCGAGGACGAGCGTTTGCTTAAAAGGGGGAGAATGTGACGACCCGGACCGTCGTCACGGGAATTACCACCCCGTTATGTTGAAATTGTATGTTTTATGCTTTTATATTAGTGTTAAAGTCTATCAGGGGTGAGTTAGGAGTGAATTGGATTGAAAATGAGGCATATAGCCTTTGTGAAGAAAACTTGAATAAGGAAAGTCAACCCGGAGTTGACTATTTGGTTAGAGGGCTCGGAATCGGATTCTGATGATTCGGTTAGTTCCGGGAGGTGATTTGTGACTTAGGGGAGCGCACTCGGAATTGAATTTGGAGGTCCGGTGTAGAAATAGGCTTGAATTGGCTAAGGTTGAATTTTGGCGAAATCCGAACGGTAGGTGATATTTTGATCCGGGGTCGAAATGGAATTCCGACAGTTGCAGTAGCTTCGTTATGTGATTTTGGATGTGCCTGCAAAATTTCAGGTCATTCGGACGTCGTTTAGTCGGGTTTTTGATTGATTGTGTAATTCGGAATGTTTTAAGGAAATTAGGCTTGAATCCGTGTGTAATTGGTGATTTTAATGTTTAGGATGGTGTTTTTATGATTGGAACAAGTTCGTATCGTGTTTTGGGGTATGTTGGTGGTTTTCGTTGGGGTCCCGGGGGCCTCGGGGTGTTTTCGGATGGTTAAACGGAAGAAAAAATCATGGAAATTGCAGGTTGAAGAGTACTGGTTCTGTCATTTTCGCCCCTGCGGAAAGCTGGTCGCGGAGGCGAGTCCGCAGGAGCGGACTGAGGAGCGCGCAGGCGCGCTTGGCATCGCAGAAGCGGAACATTTTCCGCTGAAGCGGCATTGCTGGTGCGAGCCAGTGATCGCAGAAGCGGACGAGAAGAAAATGGGAAGGTCCGCAGAAGCGGACACCTGACCGCCTGGGCGAGTCCGCAGGAGCGGACTCCGGTGCGCAGAAGCGGATGTCTTCGCAGAAGCGGAGGTTTAATCGCGGAAGCGGACGCGCATAAGTGATCCTTTTCTCGCAGAAGCGGAATTGGCCGACTAGGCCTGGAATCGCTGAAGCGACCCTTTGGTCGCGGATACGGACTCGTAAGAGCGGAAATTCTTCCGCAGAAGCGAAAATCGCTGTAAGTTAAGTGTATCAGAAGTTAGAAAAATTTCAGAACATTTCACACATTTGGGTCTCGGTTTTAGAGGCGATTTGGGCGATTTTGAAGAGAAATTCAAGGGAAATCATCAGGTAATCAACTATGGACTTAAAGTATGATTAGTATTGATAATATTATGTAATTATATCATGAAAATGGAGGAATTTGGGGTAATTTATGGAGGATTTAGCCCTAGGCTTGAACTTTAGAAAATCAAGGTTTTGAATGGGCAAATGGAGTCCGAATTTGGTAAAATTGATATGCTTAGACTCGTATTGAGATGAGGGTTCGAATATGTGACTTTCATGATTTTTCGACAAGCGTACCGAAAGTTGGGTTTTGACAACTTTGGGAATTTTGATGTAAATCGAGTTGTATTGATTGGGTGTCGTCCCATTGGCCTAATTTGTTGTATTTCTACTGTATTTGATCGGATTCTACGCGTGCGGAGCTTGATTCTCGTGGCAAGGGCATTGCGGAGTAGTCGTCGCGCCGTATTGAGGTGAGTAATAGATGTGGGTGATGACCAGCGGGTTCGAAACCCCGGTATACCACTTTGTGACGCTGTATAGCGGCGAGACACGCACACTCCTGAGAGTGCGGGGTCGATCATGAACTGGAGACTATATATTAGTCCGACCTGTTGATACCTGTATTATTGGCTATTCTCGAGCCGTCGAACCTCCTTCTCGGATGGTTGCATATATATATATTGTGATAATGGCCACTCTTGAGCCGAGGAACCTCCTTCTTGGACGGTTGAGTATATTGTGGGCTGTGAGCCAGTTATTGGGTCCCGCGAGGATCGTTATCATTGTCTTATCATATAGACATGCTAGTTTACTACTAGTCCGCAGCTATTTTTGTTATTATGCTAATTCCAAATCTCTGGAACTTGATATTACTGTTTTCCAACTGAAAAATGATAAAAGAGTTTTCAAAAACTACTTTTGAGACTGCGAGGCTGTATCTGCATATTAGCTGACTAGTAGTGGATCGGGCTGCACGCCGCAGCGAGATATATGTTGGATCGGACTGCACGCCGCCGGAATATCTCTATGAGATGTGCTTGGGCTGTAGGAGCCCCTCCGGAGTCTGAACCCCCACAGTGAGCACGGGTACCCAAAATTGGAGTCGGGCTACGTGCCGTAGCGGTCATATCATGCATTGCATTGCATTTAGATACATCTGCTAGCTGTTATGCTATTTATTGGTATTTTGTTGGTACAGGTACAGTGAATATTGATTCTATGACAGGGTAGCCGATTATAGCTTTACATAGTGCTTTATTGCGGATTTCTTATCTGCGCTGTCTTACCCTTGTTTATTACCACTGAGTCTGGCAGTACTCATTTTACTCCCTGCACCTTGTGTGCAGATCCAGGTACCTCTCAGCAGTGATCCAGTAGCTGTGCGAGGCGACATCTGTGGGATATACGAGGTAGCTGCAGAGTCCGGAGGACCCGATATTCCTTCCTACTGTCTTTTGATTTTGTATTGACATTTCTTTCCGCACTTGGTATCTTGTAAACCTTTATACACTTACGTTCAGTAGAGGCTCATGACTCTTGACCCTTGGTCTATGGGAGTTGATGTATTATGGGCCTTGGTTTCCCGTTTTCTTTATTGGTATCGCTATTGCTTAGTGATTTAATATGCTTATATGGGCTAAAGAGAGCTTCTAGCTCCGTTATTGTTATCGATTGGTCAGGCTGGCTTAGCAATGTGCTGGGCGCCATCACGACCGGATTTGGGGTCGTGACACTATGTGATCATCAAAGTCTTCAAAAAAAAACATATCCCATCACATTTTACGTTCCAAACTAATCGAGCTACGGAAGTCATCCGAACAGTTAATTTTGATTGACCTAGGATGAGACTTCTTCATAGCAAAATTTAGCTTGGAAGAAAGCATGGTGAAAGCATTGCACTTAGGACCATGGTTTGTGTCTGGACACTTTCTATCTGTCCGAAAATGGGAGCCAAAATTTGTTCCCTAGGTAGCTACACTTACCTTAACTGCCATATGGATACGGCTACCCCAATTGCCAACAAAATTCTACAACACAATGATAGAGGAAAATGTTGGGAGGAAGATAGGAGAACTACATAAAATTAATCAATGTACCTCCTCCACCCTAAGAGGAAGATACGCTTGTATATGCATCCAAGTCCCCCTTGAAGCACCTATAGAAACATCAGTGATCATTGGTGATCACAAACAGGCAGTGATTTACGAAGGTGGGAGAACACTATGCACAACATGTGGCAGGCTAGGCCACACAGCCATAAGATGCTCATACATTAAACCTCCACCCTCCACTACTGAGGGAACACGAGATCAACCACCATCAAACCTCACTCCGGAGGAGAGCTAGCGAAAAACTGTAACCTTTCCTAGAAGGCGCAAATAGGCCCCACATAAATCAAGCAATGAAAGTCAACACTTAAGGAAAAGAAATAATGCATCACTAGAGGAGGTACATGTAAATATGTTTGATGCAATCTCAGGTAAGTTTCTCCAAACCAAGTCTTTCAATTACAATGTAAAAAAGTGTTCCAATAATGTTACAAATAAAACAATAAGGCCAAATGGCCCAATAAAGTAATACACTCTAGAACCCAAATCAACAAATCACATACACAACCACAACTCAATGGACCAGGCCAACACGGGCACCAAAAGGAAAGTTGGGTCTAACTCAGACGACCCCCCTTTTTTCAGACCAACAGGCCAAGTCCCACACAGACCCAAGCCCAAATACCAATGCATCAGATATCTCACCAGGCAACACGCCTAAAGGGACAAGCCACACTCACTCCAAGGCCCAAGAATCCAAACACTCCACCGGCAAAGAACAACCGAAACCACTCATCACTACCATTCTGCCCCTACCTCAGCTACTGCTTCTCCCTCTAATAGAGAAATCCCAAAAGGCAGTCATGGCAATCAAGTGCAATCCCCTCCCTCTTCAACGGAAAATACACCAAAGGTCACCTTCGTTACATCCTTAATTAATGAGTACCCCAATTCATTAATCCCAAAATAAGGCAGCTCTTTCGCTATCCTAGATGTCCCATCTAGGGGTTTATAATGGGGGATCAGACAACTAACCCTTCCCCACCCTTTTCCCAAAACAGCAAAGCCAAAATACCCAAAAATGGCAAAAGAACACACACCCACCATCATCTCCACCCACCCTCTGCCTCTTGACTACCAACCGGCCTCATGGCTGGAGGTTGCATTGCAGGGGAAGGGCCTCTCATACAATTTTACAATCTGAAACAAAGCTATCACTCTGATTGTGCACCACCCAACACACCTGGTAAGAGTGACGGTGGAAGCTCTCAACAAAGGCGTGATAGTATTTGGGCCACAACTTTGGCAATCGATGCCCAACAACGATAGCCCAGCCCCAATCCCCGACCCCCAAGCCTTGAATAGTCACTTACTCCAAAGTTTCCAATCCTTTCCCTTGTTCCAAAACCTGATGAAGGAAGACCCATCAGCAGAACATATCTTCACTCAGATAAACCTACCACAGAAACACAAGTCATCCACTCCAAAGAAGGCTTCCTCCTCTTCCCCACTACAGAACATCCATCAAGGAATCTTCACAGCACTGGAGATTCTCAAGCAAAAGGATACCACAGAGGAAGTGGAGCAGCGATACATACCACCAAGGATCGATTCAGTCATCCTGAACTCGGTGAGGTCAATAGAGTTCAGGTCGGACACAGCAGAAGTGATAATGGTGCTATGTCCCAAAACGATATCCAAATGTGGACTGAGCCTAGTCTCAGGCCAAACTCAGGGATCACTAAAGCCATTACTAAACCTAACCCCAATACTAAGTCTGAAGAGAAGGTCCCCCACCTCTGGTGCCCAACACTCCAGGCTAATCGAACCCCTAGGTAGGGTCACAACCCCCAAAAACATCTCCAGTGATGAGCTATATCATATGGAATGTTGGGGAGGGGGTAATAGCACGGAGTTCAAGCGTCGCTGTCTTGAAATGGTCAAAATGCACAGTACAACAATGCTATCCTGTTAGAAACCAAGATGACTAACCACTAGGGGCTGGCGAGAATCCTGGATTTTGATATGATTATCGAATCCCCAGCTGTGGGAACTTTGGGGGGAATAATATTCATGTGGAAGGAACTTCTAGTAGCAGTTGAAGAAGTAGCCACCACCCCTCAGGGAATCCATGCTATGGTAAAGGTAAGACCTAACCACACCCCCTGGTTATTCTTTGCAATATATGCTAGTAATACTTTAGCTAATAGGAAGCTCCTTTGGGAGCAGTTAATTACCATAGCTAGGAATAGCAATGACAATTGTGCCATTAATTTGACCACAGTCAAAGTCACGTACATGGCCAAGGCCATCTCCAACAAATAAATGGCTAAGGCCACCATCGTCAATAAGTCAACCCAGCTCAACTACGATGGTCCAAGTCACGTACACGGCTATGGTCATCTCTAATGTATAAATGGCTAAGGCCACCATCTTTAATAAGTCGATCCATCTCAACCATAATAAACTAACTCGACACAGTTGAAGTCACGTATATGGCTACGGCAAGCACATAAAAACTCTACAAGCAAACAAACAAGCATTCGCCTTGCGGAATCGAAATACCAATAATAAAAGGTATAAAAGAAATAGCAAAAGAGTAACTTCTATTTATCATCAAGAAAAGTATGCTTATACAATGAGATCTATTCATATCCCCCCAAAACAACAAAAATAAAATAAATAAAAGTGCTATCATGCCCTGCCATCCTGTCCGCCGTTGCCCGCTGGTTCGTCATCCTTTTCGCTGCCACCCTCAGTTTGATAAGCCGTAGAGATCCAGGAACCAGAAACCAGACGGTTAACATCGTCGGAATTACAGCCCGTTCGGTCTGGGGAATTGGAACTATATCCACAGGCTTCTCGGGTAACCCGAACCAAATGTCGCTAGTCCTCTACCTCTGCCTCAGTATCTCGGCCCACAGCAAGCAACTCCTCAAACCCGACCAGCTTGGCTTCAGCGTACACCCACATGTCCCGTGCCTCGCCAGGCACATCGTCATCAGACCTAGACGTAGCAGCCTGCTAAAGAGCCTCAATTTTAGCCTCTTTGGCATTGAGTTTGGCTATTAAGGAATCGACCTCGGCATGCAAATTAGCGGCCTCTGCCACTACCTACGACCGACCTCTAATTCATCCTTCTTTGATTGGAGAAGAGTCTCCAATTCAATATTTCGTGCCAAGAAAGCTATCAGCTGATAATCCACCTGCTCCAGCTGATCTACTAGTCACTGTAGATGAGCCTCCGACTGCTCCAGGCCCTCACAAAAAAACCTAAAACTACGGGTCCTGAGCGAATAGGTCCGCCAGCTCCTGATGCTTGATGCGGCACTCCTTGTACTTCTTTGCCACCCTCTTCAGGGTGACATCCTTCTTCTGCGTTCACCAACCCTTCTCTATCTCCAAAACGAGGGTCTAAAGAAGAGACAAAAAAAAAAGACAAATTAGAATGCACCAAGGTTCACTTTATAATACATAACGAAGAACTGAGTATACCTGCAAAGCCGTACTGAAAACCCTTCAAGATAGATCCTTTTCGATAACATCTGTCACACTCTCGCGCTTAGCGGTCGCACATAGCAGGGTCATATCTGATGTGGCCTGCTCGCTATGCTGCAATAGGTTATATCCACTTGGTATCAAAATTCGGCGGTTAGGCCACCCGCCGTCATCCCCACACGGGCTCGATCCCTCCTTGATGCGTCCGTCTCAGGTTCTGCCCTCTCCTCATCATCTACCTCCTCCACAGTAGCTGACGTGCCACACTCTGAAATATGTACGGGGGCAGTGTCGAGAACTTCCCTCCCTTGGGGAGCCGACCTACCTAAGTGGATGGCATCGGCGATCAAAACTTGTCTTGACTCCGGATGAGGTTCACTCGCCCCCTCATCCTCTATGGCGATCCCCTTGCCGAGCATCAACCGGTGCCTCTTCCTCTCTAGCAGTTCCTCGCCCTCTGAAGTCTCCTCCACGAGCCGATGAGATGGCGGTGAAGGAGTTGCTTTGCTTGTGGACTCAGCCACAGGCGCAGCCTCAGGTTGAGTAACCTTTTGGACGCCATTACTGAGCGAGTCACGGGGCACGTACTTGTCTCTAGAATTAGTCCACACCCCGGACAGAGCAGCGACATTATGCTTCCTCCTCTTAGGGGCGCTCCGACCTGCCAATATAAAATAGGTCAAGCAACGAAACCTAATGAAACCTCCCAACCATGGTCGAAGAAGTTACCTGGTGGGTCATATCAATCACGGAATGCGGACCAGGTACGATACTTCTCCGCAAATAGATTCAACCATTCCACCCACGACCTAATATTGTCAACGGATCGGGGGTGGAGAAGCCCTCATTGTGAAAAGGAGAGGAAAACGAAAAGAAGTTATGATGGCCGTCCGGTCAAATATTGTAAACAGTACTAAAATTAATTAAAAACACTTACGTTCTGGATTCCACCACTCTGGGAATCCTTCAGGATTCGACACCAGGTGCTCCGTCCTGATGTAGAAACACTTACGCCAGAAGCTGCGGTTGGTCTTGTCATTGTCCTTGACGACCATGCCCCTCGTGCCACGACTTTTTTGTTGCAGCATAGTAACCTTTATGTAGCTAGGGCTAAATAGCAGCAAGAGGTGACCGAAATGCTTAATTTGGCCCTGGCCACATAGGTGGTCATAATACGACACACCTTCCAAGTGTAGGGAGTGAGCTGAGCCGAGCACACGTCATAAAAGCGGTAGAGCTCCTCCACAAGGTGATAAACGGGGAGGCTGTACCCAATCAGGAATGGGTATTTATAAAATGTGCAATATCCCTGCCGGTGCACGTTAGCATAGTTCGTGTCGGCCGGCTCCATTACCACATGGTCTGGAATTCGGTATGCCTCTCACAGGTCATTCAAATACGATTGCAATAGATCAGTATGATCCTTAGGGGGAGTCAGGCACTTGGTCGGGAAATCCCTACGAGCGTGTATCTCACTAGGAAAAACATTGTCTACGCTAAGGGGAACGAGGGGTTTCTTTGCCTTTTTCCCATCACCACCCGAAGATGGTGGAACCGTAGATGGGGTGTCATCTATTCCATTTTTACTTCTTTGCCCGCGTTTAGCCATAGTAATTTCCTATATAAATCAAGCTCTGACATAAAGAAGGGTGGTTTCATTAGAAACGGAAGAGTTTACACACAAAATGCCGATTTTTGGCAAAGAAGAAAAGGGAAGTAGAAAAATTCAGAAGTTCGAAAGATAAAAAAGATTGAACCTTCCTCCTATTTATAGGGCTATGATACACGGAAATCGAAGAGGCATGATTCAAAATGGGCGCGGGAAACCAAAACGTCAAATTGCCTCCTGAAAGGTCTCGGGAGCAGGTATAATCATGACTCATGCCCGTAGTGACATCATTTTAAAAAGTAGACCACGTGTCAATGGATCGGCAACGCCATACATATCCCCTATTCACGTCATCGCCCTCATAATAACGTCAAATTCTCCATAGATGAGATCGGCATTTCCGCCCATTGAAAACGTCTACCATATACGCCTCCAACGAGCGGAGGGACTAACTATATAGGGTTAAATTTGACCTTACACACCTCTATGCCAATGGGCACGCCCTATAAGTGTATACCTACTACAATAAGGGTACGGTTCGGACGTGAGGGTGAACACGACACCATTTAGAATTGGGCGTCCTCGCTAAGAGGATGTCAACCACGTTCAATACTTTAATTATTGTTTTAGGGAAGGCACCTCCTTATATAAAGGCGACCTTCTCATTGTGATAGGGATCACTGTTATTATCCAATAATACTACTCTCTCATTCTCTCTCTATCTCTTACTTCTGACAAACAACTGCTCTTAAGTTCATCATTTTGCAAAATTAGATCGGTCATAACCTCATTGTTCTTGCATCTCTAGACTTATTATATTTGATTATGATTTACCCTTTCATATCTTTGATTATTTTAACTTACAAAGTATCGTTTAACTTTTCAGCCAAACAATTATGATAAACTATTATCGAAAGACTTTAATTGTACTTCCACAATAAATTACGTATAAAAGTAGTAGTAGTAGACTGATTATGGTGGACCATTTCCGATATGAGAGATTTGAACCTCACAATATTGGTCCCGTATTTCCACTTGATAGAATAAAACACCGGAGAAAGTCTTTTCTCATCTGATCTTCCGTTGGAACTTTGATTTCCCTAGCAAAAAATATGAAAATTCATGAAAACGGCTATGACAGGAGAAGTGAATTAATAGCTTTTGATAACACAAAAGCTGGTGTTAAAGGACTATTTGATGCAGGATTTACAAAAGTCCCAAGAATTTTCTATACACCAGAAGATGCATATACAGTGGCCTCAGATGATCCTGAAAAATCCCAATTCAACATTCCTGTTATAGACTTAGATGACATCAGTAAAGATCCAATTAAACGTAGCGCGATAGTTGAAAAACTCCTTGATGCATCTCAAGTGTGGGGTTTCTTTCAAGTAGTTAATCATGGAATCCCAGAAAGTGTTTTAGAAGAAATGTTGAATGGTGTTAGGAGGTTTTATGAGCAAGATACTGAGGTGAAGAAACAATGGTATAGCCGGGACACATCGAAAAGAGTGGTGTATAATAGCAATTTTGATCTGTTCAGAGCTGCGTCAGCTAATTGGAGGGACATGCACTACTAATTGCAGCATGTCTCCAAACCCTCCTACTGCTGATGAATTGCCAGAGACTTGCAGGTACGTATTTACTGGTTTAACTTTTACTTCCACTCATACTTTGTTGAGTTTTTTTTTTTTTTGAAAAGTCAAAACGCAAACTAACGAATATATAGTGATTACGAAAAACAACTATCCACCCATATTATACACTAAAATATAAGTTGGATAATGAACTTTTTAAAAATGGATAAGATCCATATTATCTACTT
Source organism: Nicotiana noctiflora (assembly GCA_032618575.1). Lineage (NCBI taxonomy): Eukaryota > Viridiplantae > Streptophyta > Magnoliopsida > Solanales > Solanaceae > Nicotiana > Nicotiana noctiflora. The sequence goes on from JASVEL010012149.1 coordinate 434,080, forward strand.
AAAATAACAATAACAACCCAGTATAATCTCACAGTATGGGATTTGGGGAGCGTAATACGTACGCAAGCCTTATCCCTATCCGAAAGGGCACAGAGTCTGTTTCCAGTCGACCCTCGGCTCAGGAAAAGGAAAAGATAAAACAAAACAAAACAAAAACAACAAGACATTAGTAACCCCAGCAAAAATCGCATAAACAATATAATTATGTAAACATAGACCATAAATAACATGGCATACAAAAGGACAAGATACACAAAAACAACAACTGAAACAAATGGCATTAGTAACTCCAGCAGAAATTACATAGATAATTATGAAACCACAAATCATAAGTAAAATGACATGCAATACAAATACATAAATCATCTATGTAGAGTCCTACCAAACCCCGGCCCTGCCCTGGGGAAGAAGTGCGTGAAATTCTAGAAGCCCATATCCTACAACACTGATACTAGACATCCAAACTTTCTTATCAAGGGTCATGTCCTCGGAAATCCGCATTCTAGCCATGTCCTGCCCAATCACCTCTCCCCAATACCTCTTGGGTCCCCCTCTCTCGAGACTCGCATACCACCGACAACCACTCACAAATCCTCACCGAGGCATCAGGGCTTCTCCTCCGCACATGCCTGAACCACCTGAGCCTCGTTTCCTGCAGCTTCTCATCCACTAGGGTCACCCCCACCTTCTCAATGAGTTTAACATTTACATTTGCAAAGATTCAAATTAGGGATTGCTCAAATTTGAGCGATTATGAATTCTTCCAAAAGTAATCATATGATTATCCGCTGGTTAACATTTTTTCTATCCGTATTATAAACATGGATCGAATCGGATAATTTATCCGTTTTTAAGACCTATTTGCTACCCCTACTTATATGCATCTCCTTGAAGTTTGAATCTCCTAATTATATCATTTCTGTACAACAGTAGTCGAGTAAAATTTGTCCGCTAGAAAATCATTTGTTACCTAATCTCTAGAATAAGTGTAAAGGAAATAGTGAATTTAGCATTTTAATTAAATTAATGAAGTGATACACTATTTTCCTGCAGGGACATTCTGATTGATTACTCGGAGCAAGTAAAGAAGTTGGGTCGTACTTTATTTGAATTACTCTCTGAGGCGCTTGGCCTCAACCCGAGCTATCTGAATGACATTGGGTGTTCAGAAGGGCTTGCTGTTTTGTACCATTATTACCCTGCTTGCCCCGAGCCAGAACTAGCAAGCATGAAGACAGTGACTTCCTCACAGTACTGCTACAGGTTCTTCATGACAATTACTGGGTTGATGTTCCTCCTGTTTCTGGTGCTCTAGTAGTAAATATTGGTGATCTTTTACAGGTAAGTTATTTATGACGAATTATTCTCGTAATTGTATTCTTGAATTATATATATGGATAGAACATGAAATGTGCTAATTAACTTCGTTTTGTTGAAAAATTTCTAGCTCATATCAAATGACAAGTTCAGGAGCGTTGCACACAGAGTTCTGGCAAGTGGTGTTGGTCCAAGAGTATCAGTGGCCTGTTTTTTTACCACCGGTCACTCATTATCATCGAGATTTTATGGACCAATTAAGGAGTTGTTATCAGAAGATAATCCTGCGAGGTATAGGGAAACTACTGTTATGCAACGGGGATTGGAGGGAAATCGGCCTTGTCAGATTTTAGGATCTGAACCATTTGTTAGTCTGTTACTGTCAATGGATCTGCCATGACTTTGATTTTTATTCTACAGTTAAAACTTCCATGCAAGATATTATGAACAACAAAAACCAAAGATCAAATAAAAAATCCAATGTTGATCTAGTTTAAGCATTTGATCATACATGTACTTGTGCAGTTGTGCTCAAACAAAAAAAAAAATTCAAGATAATGGTGAAAATAGAACAAGGAGTAAGAAGGTGAAACAAGATTAGCAAGTTACCCATATTAAAAGAATGAAAGGGAAAATGGCAAAGATTAAGCAACAGGAGGCATGAATTCATGATCTTGAGATGTATCATCCTGGGAAGCTGGAGGTAGGCACAAAGCCATAACTAGGGAAAACAGCCATTTTATTTTGCGCCATCTGATATCCTGTTTTATGGGTTGGGATAAAACTCGGTGGGAAATCAATGAAAACTTTCAACTGCTGCACTATCCTTCCCTTGTCTGCCTTCAACGAGAGTTTCTCTTCCCGAATTTCAATCTTCTCTCTTGGTATTCGTCAGATTCAGTCTTCAGTTGGTTTGTCTGATTTCACAGGTCTCCCAGGTTCCAACACACCTACATGAAGCATAGTCGAGTTTCAAATAAATTTATTTAAATGCTAAAAAGGTTCACTTGAGTCGAACTCATTCTAAACCTAAAAAAACACATTCTGAAACTGATCAGCAAGTAATTGATATGCCAAGAGAAGTTCCCTCTACATTTCACATTCACGTGTATAACATACTAAATAAAAATGAAATAGTCTTCAATTTTCTTTTGCACTCCTTCAGCCACATGTGGAAGAGGGATCAAGATTGACAAACCCCGTAAAAGTAAATTTATCAATAAACTACATTCCTGCTTTATAATATGTGGTATCAATGTGTAGAGGCAATCTATAAAAGAAACCATCTTTGAATAAACATAAAAATAATAATGATCTAAGCATGACGGCACCTGTCATTCAATTTCTCTCTTCTTACGGATTGTTACGAGCCCTGTTTAAGAACCAAATAATGCAGATAATGTAAATGATTATGACCATATGATCGCTTTTGTCAACGTCACCAAGTAAAATAGCGATAGATTATTGAAATCATAGCTAAATGAACACTATCTCATTTCCACATTTATGTTAAATCCCAGGTCAACTAACATCCACTTTGCATATATTAGGAGTAATATTTACTGAAAGGCAGTTCTCACAAGGGAGAGGCACTATACCAAAAGGATATACTCCCTCCGTTCTCCGTTTCAATTTATGTAAACATATTTCCTTTTTAGTCCGTGCCAAAAAGAATGACCCATTTCCTTATTTAGAAACAATTTACCTTTGTGCAATGATTTATAGCCACACAAAATAAAGGTGCCTCATTTTATACGACAAGATCAAAAGTCTTCTCTCTTTTCTTAAACTCCGTGCCCAGTCAAATGGATTCACATAAATTGAAACGGAGGGAGTATATCTATTCTATGTGCCTTTGTTACAAAAGGTTTTTGCAAAATAAATAAATAAATAAATAAAAACCTTTTTTTTTTAAACCACAACAAGGTTAGTTTCTGCAAAAATGATTTTTTTTTTTTTGGGTGGTGGGGTGGGGGTGGGGGGCGGCAGCTGAAACACTTTCTCAAAAAATTGAAGCAAGCACCAATACTTTGTTAGAAAACAGACATACCAAGTGTTTAATGGTGAAAATAATTAATTTGAACTAATTCAGGCCTTCTCTATCAAAAGAAAAAATAAGCCATAAACATTCTACCCTCTAACAACAAAAGCAAACATTAGTGTAGTTTTACGACTGGGGTCTTGGAAGCATAGTGTATATACACATAGACGTTAGCCTACTTCCAAGACGTTACCAGTATAGTAGACAACTTTACTTCTCAAAAATATCTAATTAACAGTCAATTAAAACGATCCAGTTAATGATTAAGGGTATAAATCAAAATACCTCTGATTTAGTGTATGAACGTTCATGTAGAAATCAATAGGAGGTTCATGTATGAAACTATTAATATCGATTACGTCCCAGTTGTCATCTCGAAATGAATCCAATTGATCCATCTCGAGAACAAGTCAAATATTAAAAAGTTTAACTTCTATAAATACCTAGGCACATAAAAGATAAGGTAAACTATTAAAAGCCTATCTTTCTTGAATGAACATGACAATGAGTAACGATACTACAGGAGAAAACGAGGAGTTAGTTTAAAAGAGGATTCATCATAGTAGCAATTGTTGTTGACACGTGTAATACTGATTTGACTAAATTATTGGTGTCGCCGCAATTTCCACTGTGATTTTGATATGATGACTTAGCCTAGGGGTGTACATAGGTCGGGTTGGTTCGGATTTTACAATTACCAAACCAAATCATATGTATCGGGTTATTAAATCTAAAGACCAAACCAAACCAATAAATTCGGGTTTTTTCACTCTCGGTTTTTCTCGGTTTTTTTGGGTTTTCGGGTTTTTTGGTTTTTTCGGGTTTTTTCCGGTAAAATCTCCCTAGAACAAAACATATAAATTGTGCTCAAAATATTTCTTTAATCCTAGTAAGATACAACTATACAAAGTATTTTTCAAGAAAATAATACAAAATATGAGAAATATCATGGCATTATCCTAAAATCTTCAACGACAAAGACAATAAAATTATGTAATATAAATATTGGTAATTAAAAAGCTATAATAAAAATAAATATAATTTAAAAGTAATAAGTCATGATAAAATAAGTAGACTAATAAGGGGGTGTCAATCACATGACTAAACGCTAATAAAGGAAAAATAAAAATATGTTATGCATTTTTATCTAAATTATTGTAAAATAAAATATATATATTCAATACATTCTCGTTCATAATATTGAATTGAATGTCTTTTGTTAGCATTAATATTGATTTGATATAAGTTTAAGCTTTTGTTAGCATTATTTAGTTTACTAATGTTAATAACTATAAAACTTATTGGAACATTTAAAAATTCTAAATCCACTCTTAAAAGATAAAATTATAAATTTTTATAAGAAATATTTATAAATTACATCACAATAAGTATATTTATATATTAAATATATCTAATATTTGTATATATGTAATGTCGGGTTGGTTTGGTTTCGGTTTGACTTTCTTTAGTCAAAACCAAACCAAACCAATTATGGTCGGGTTTTTTTTCCCACACCAAACCAAATCAAACCAAACCATAGTCGGGTTTTTTTTCTCGGTTTGATTCGGATTATCGGGTTGGTGCGGTTTGTCGGTTTCCTTTGTACACCCCTAACTTAGCCCCTGGGAGTATGTATTTGGTACGAACAATATTTTTTTTATAAACAAAATACTAATAATTCCATCAATTTCATTCTACATAACACTTTTTTCATTATAATCCTTTTAATTTTATACATTTAAAATTTTGAATTTCTTATTGCACTCTAAATAATATTTTTTTTATATTCATAGGAAAATCATCACATATTTGGTATTCCTTATGTTTTATTATACTAGTCCTATAGTATGCACGTTGCGCATGTACCTTATGGTGTTGAGTAAAAGATTTTAAAAATTCACATAAATATTATTAAAAATTGTGTTTTGACTTATAAGATATAATCTTAAAAAAATAATGTAAATTCCTAAAAACGATGGATGGTGATTCTATTTGGTTAAGTCAATAATGGAAGATATATAGTCCCACATAAGTCAGGCATAGTCTTAACCAAATTATTTAATCAGTTATTATTTAAAAGAACATTTTAGTTATTCCACGAGAATCACTTGGAATTAAAATTGGAAATCTACTCCAATCATTCAGTTATTATTTTTTCTTGATTTCTCACCCAATATTCGTTATCGATATTAGGGCCCGATTAATCTAAATTTGCACGGGAAAATCCAAAATAGGGATAAATCGCACCTACTAAAGGCGACTCCATACCAAAGGCTCGAACTCGAGAACTGTGCAGTATTATTATTCAATTAGAATTTGTATTTAAAATGTCTATTAGTTAACTTTAAACCCCCAAAAAATCCATACAAGTTTGGAGTTTGATGCTTGTCTTTTCAGTTTATTAATTCTTTTTAATAGTAGTAAATTCTAATTCAAGTGATATTATCGCACTTAATTTAGGAATAATGTTGATATATGACCTCTCTTATCATTTGGATGGAGTCAAAATAACAGTCTTACTATTACTACTCATACTTGTCTCTAATTTTATAGTTATATCATTATCCAAAATAATAATTAAATAAGGTAAAATTTAAAGTAATTTGAACACCCGTGAATAATAAGTAGGAATAATTCAAATAGAAAAAAAAATTAATAAAGAAAATATTGTTAATTTAAAAGTCCTAATATTTAGAATTTTAACATTAGTTAAATTTTACTTTATATAAAAAAATTCCTTATTTAACCCATATAATATAACTATAATATCTTCATGGTCATTTTTCTAATATCTAGGAAGAAGTTAAGAATTTGATTACTTTCAATTAAATAATTTAAGAAAAATTAGTCATTTGAAAGATAAATAATTTATATGAGAAGTATTGATCGATAAAAATATTTATTTCAGCAATTATACTCACTTATTTATATACAGTGATAATATTGTTTAGGGAAGAAAAAGTTAAACACGTGTTCAATCCATTTATTCAACTCTTTCTTGTGCCTTTGAAAATGTTTTTCCAATGTATTTACCTACATCTATATTTTTGTTTTGTTCTTCACATTTACCCAAAAATATTTAAAAAGATTTTTATGCTAGGAAGAAATCATAAACATCTATGAAATGGATAGAAAATATGAAAGATGGAAGTATTATGGTCGTCGGGTATTCAATTTGAGTATGATTCGTCCAAGCACTGTCAACCCAGTGCAAAGGATTGTACAAAAAATATATTTATGCTACATAGTTCAAATAAGAACATAATTTATATTAATTAATTTTAAAATCTTATCTATTATATTTGATATACAATTCAAATAAGAAAAAATCTAATAGATAGAATTTAGTTGATAGCAAAGTCCTAATTATCTTAAAATTGATCGTTAGTAAGTATTCAAAAGAAGAAAATTATCTGACACTGTTTAACACTAATCTCAAATTGTTATGAATAGAATTATATTTAGAGTGAATGTCTATCTTGTGGAGAGTTTTACTTTGTGACTAAGTTATATTTTTCCTATAAATAGAGGGCTCTTACCCCATTGTAAATCATCCCAAAATTCAATAAGAATTCCCTTTCTCTCTTTCTCTGCAATATTGTTCTTCTTCTTTTATTATTTCATAACATGTTATCAGCACGAGACTCTAACCAATTGAGTAGAAGCTTTGGGATTGCTCATAATGATTGTCAATTGTTTCATGAACTTCCTTCATGATTAAAATTCTGGATTTAAGGTAAGTATTTTACTTTTCTCTTTCAAATTCTTGAAATTCTATAATTTGATTTTATATACAGGCAAAGACAACAAAGTTTGATTATAACTCTGATGGGGTTTTTAAGAAATTACACCCACATGAAGTGGTAAAATTTCTATGTCTTGCCATGATCAAAGTCATGTATGATCGTACGCACAAGAAGTGAAAACCCGTCCCATTGAATTTGCTCCATTCTCATTCCCTTTAGAGAATGTGATAGCAATATGTGATAAGTCTGAAAGAAGACAAAATTATTACCGTGAAGGTATCAATGGATGTAGCCGTGGCAATAGACGAAACTATAATCGTCATCATTTGTGGTATAATGAGAACAATAAGGATTCTCAAAATAATCCCACACATTGTGAAAATATTTGTCATCGATTTGACGTGAGATTTTATAAAGCACATACAGATGACTATGATCCATTCATGATGTGAATGAGAAAATATCTGATTTATGAATATATATTCGTTATTGGAAGAATAGAAATGTGCTAGTGGTAGTGATTACACCACACTCACCTCTAAAAGGAGGTTTGAGATAATACCATAAATAATGTCATTATTATGACATGAATGGTCATTGGTCACGTACCGATTGTACGCCAAAATATTTTGGCATTGTGATTATTAAAAGTCAACGATAATGCAAGAAACAGATCTTGCATATTATTTTGATCATGGCCATAATGGTATAACTTTCTCTTTAAAGGAAATATTCACCACATGGATGTTGATGGATCTGTGGTAGTACAAAATTAATTGGGAGCTCTAGAAAAGCCAATTATTACTATTTTGGAGAAACACAATTAATTACCAATAATGTATTGTGTTGTAGTACGTCTCAAAGAAACTTATTCAGTTTCCAAAGTATATGCGAAAGCAGTTGATTATATCGAGACTATAGATAAAGGAAAGATTTAATATCTTCTATTACTACAACTTGTAGCCGGGTAATATGTATGTGAAAAGTTACCCGCTTTATTCTCCAATTTGTACTACATAAATAAAGAATACCACAATGAAGTGGATATTAATATAAAAACTCATATCATAATAAACTTGAAGTTTATTCATAATTGCACACATCATGGTGTAAATCTAAAGTTTATCAATATTGATAATTTATTCCGTTGGCATAATTGATTTACCCATATCAATTTAAGTATGATGTGCAAAATAAAGAGAATTCACATGTGTAGAAGAACTAGAAAGTTCTTTACGAATTCTTTTATATGTCTGTTCTCATAAATTAATATACCAACTAAAAGTGGGATTGAATTCCATGAATGATGGAAATATCAAAGGTGAATATGGGCAAATTCACCCGCCATGTATACCACAAAAGATGCATCTATGAGATGGTTACATGTGCAATTTTTATTAACCCGCAACCTGGCCGGTGTGTTCGAGGTAACTTGCTCAATAATTTAATTTAGAGCATATTCCAGATTTTCTATTCAAGAAGTTCATCTTGATAAGTTGGTTTACATCACAGCTGGTTTAGCAAAATGATTTATTGAGTGCCTCCACTTAATAGCTAAACTATTGTTTATGAGAACAACATTTATATATATCAGTTTGATATACGTTATATACGAAAGTATATTATTTTCTCCCCTCACAAGTGGTTCAGGGTCAGGAACCAAATAATTCTATCTTATTATTATTGATGTGCGGTGTATATTTTGATTAACACCATAACACACAAAGATAGGTTCTCAAAGTTGAGGAAACAAGTTAGTTTTTCTAACATGAGGGGGAGACAAGATACAACAGTTGATAAAAGTTACATGGAATAAATTATCATTTATACATTGAGATCCTCGAATAAAATAATATGAACGAAGTTCATAAAAGGATAATTCATGTGCAATTTATTACAAAGCATGCCAGACGCATTTGCTGACCCAAATAAATTAACTATATTCTCATTGCAAATGCCCATATTAAGTCCTAGGAGGACAAAGTCTATGGTTAACTTAAAGCGTATAGACAATCGGTTTCAAATAAACTTCTTGATAAAGAAGATGAGCAAATGATCATAATAAAGGAGGCAAGTGATCTAGAATATCACATGACATTACATTTCATAATATCTCATGAGAGATTCAGGTACCTGAATATATGAATGAAGAGATTTCTATGTTATGTCATTATGAAAATACATTGAAACTGATATAAAATCTTTGTCGACGTTAACCTTTAAGAAGCTAGTGTACAAGATCGGGATGCGAAGGCTTAAGGATGTGAATTGATGCTCTCATCAGGGGGAGTTAATGCACGTTGTACTCTTTTTCCCTTACAAGGTTTTGTCCCGCTGGGTTTTACTTGCGAAGTTTTTAACGGGGCAACCAAAAGGCGTATTATTAGATATATGTACTCTTTTTCATTTTCTAGATTTTTTTCTCATTGGGTTTTATTTTAGTTAAGGTTTTAATAAGGCACATTACTTATTGAATAGACATTCAAGGGGGAGTGTTAAGAATAGAATTCTATTTAGAGTGAATGTCTATCTTGTGGAGAGTTTTACTTTGTGACTAAGTCATATTTTTTCTATAAATAGAGGGCTCTTACCCCATTATAAATCATCCCAAAATTCAATAAGAATTTCCTTTCTCTCTTTCTCTGCAATATTGTTCTTCTTCTTTTATTATTTCATATCACAAATAATACTTTTGAGGACTTTAAAACCAATTAAAATTTGCAAACTAATACTCAATGGAGTCCTTGATGTTTCCCACGTGCCTAAATAAAATTTAAAGGCTAGAGCATATTGCTCTAGCTTTCAGTTAAAAATAGGGAATTTTTCATACCTGTACCCTATAGCAAACTATATTACCAAAAATGTTTAAAATTTGGTAATTACCCGACCTGTGCACAATTTAACTACACTTTATGTACCAAACTATAAATAACGGAAAACTGAAGATATTATCCCCATTAATTCGCGCGCGATTGTAGGCAGAGAATAAGAAGGAAGATTCTGTGCATTTAATTCAAAATTGTGAAAAGGAAAACGAATCTGTAGCTCCGAAAAAAGCTCCTTCTTCAACTCAACAGAAAATATCTTCTCGCTTCTATTCCCAAAAATGCAGAATTTTCAGAAATTCAAATTGTAGAAATACAATTTTCTTCTACAAACTATTCTTCTCAATCTCTGTTCTCCAATTGTATATATACAACTGAACGACAGTTGTGATCTCATAACTATTGAGTTTTGAAAGTGTTTTTTTCGGTTAACAACTCAAAATCATGGCAAAAGTTACAATTATGCTGAAATCGAATGGTAATTGGGATAAATATGGAAGATATATAGATTTTGTAGTTGACGCAATTGTGGTAGATGATAATTCAAGCTACGGAAATCTCGTTTCTACAATTGCTGAACAATTGTCGATTGATACATCTGAGAAAATTGTAGAAATCAAATACATTGTGGATGAGAATTGTCCTCCAATGGAAATTAGGAATGATATGGGTGTTTCTGTGTATATGGAAACAAAGAAGGATAATAGGAACTTAAGTTCATATCCGTTATGTATAAGTGTTAGAGATTTCAATATGGAATTGGCAATCACAAATGAAAGCATCAGTACAGGTATGGTTGATCCAAACTGCAGAGTGTTATGGAGATATCGACTAACTACATTTACACTACATAAAACTACATATTAACTACAAATATTAATATACAGCATATTTACTGTATTTTTGAATTTATATTCTTCAGGTTCTTCAGGATCACTAAGGTTACTAGATATTCCATCGTCACCAGCAATAGAGGAATATCAAAGTGAAATAATAACCGAATCTAAGCAATTATGTATTGAAAAAGGACAAGTGTATCAGGACAAGAAAACAATAGCTGCTGCAATGAGGAATTATGCAGTGCAGCACAAGTTTCAGTTCAGAGTAAAAAGATCGAGTCATAGAAGGTATGTAGTTAAATTGTATAATATTTGAAGTTAAATGTAGTTTTGACAAAATTTCTGAATCTGGTGGATTGTTGAATTCTATTTCTAGTTATGCTTTTTGTATCACTGTATTTGTAGTTATTTGAATTTAATTATAGTTTAACTACAATTTTTTTATAGCTACTGGCTTATATGTGTAGCTGAAAGCTGCAAATGGCATTTCAAGGCAACATCAATTAACGATTCTGAAATGTTCAAGATAAGAAGTTTCAGTAGACAACACACTTGCTGTATAATGGATGAAACATTTATACAGCGCAAACGTACTGCATCAGTGGTTGGTAGCATGGTTGTTCCGAAATATTGTGATCCTAAAACTGTCTACACACCAAAGGACATACAACAAGACATGTTATCTGAACATGGACTAAACTTAAGCTACATGCAAGCATGGAGAGCAAAGGAAAAAGCATTATATTTTTTGAGAGGAAATCCGTGTGACTCCTACAACAAATTACCAAAATATTTTTATATTCTTGAGAAGATCTATCCTGGTTCGGTTGTTAAACTAAAGAAGGCAGCGGATGATTGCTTCTTATACGCATTTGTTGCTCTTTCAACATCAATCAATGGTTGGAAACATTGTAGGCCAGTTGTTGTCGTTGATGGAACATTTTTAAAGTCAGCATACAGGGGGATTATGCTGACAGCCAGCACAATGGATGCAGCAGGTGAGTAAAATACATACTGTGTGGTTATTTTTTCATTATTGTAGTTAAGTTGTAGCTAAATTGTAGTTGTATGTAGTTATATTAAAAAAATAACGAATTTGTACAAATGTAGTTGCTATTTAATTTTATATTCGGACTACAAAATGTAGGCACTATTTTTCCCTTGGCATATGCTGTCGTTAATTCTGAAAATGACGCTTCTTGGAAGTGGTTCTTTGAGAAATTCAAGGAGGCATATGGAGAAAGACCTTCAATGTGTGTTGTTTCAGATAGGCATGAGAGTATATTGAAGGCAACATCAGTTGTTTATCCGGGAATGGCACACTACTCTTGTATGTGGCATATATGGACAAATGTAAGATCAAAATTCAAAAAGGGACATCTACAATTGCATGAATTGTACTTTGCTGCAGCCCGCTCATACACTCCTGGATGAATTCAATGAAAGGATGATGAAGATTGAAGAGGTAGACCCGCGTGTAAAGTCTTACCTATATGATATTGGCTATCATAGATGGTCAAGAGTACATGCAACGGTAAATAGAACTTTTACTATGACGTCAAACATTGCCGAGTCATTGAATGTTGTTACGAAAGAAGCAAGAGAGCTGCCAATTTATGACCTATTTGAGTATATGAGAACTCTTATTGAACGTTGGACAAAAGAAAAGTTGTTGAAGGCAAAGGCTACTTTTACATTCCTTGGTCAAAAATTCCACAAAGAGTTGGATGATAACAACACGTCATCGCAGAAACTACGGGTAACATATTCTTGATTTCTACTGGAGGAAAAAAAAAAGTGATGCAAAATCTGGTTTAAATTGTAGTTAAATTGTAGTATATTTGTAGCTAATTGTAGTTATTTGTATATAATCCATTTAAGTATTTGATGTATCAGTTTTTCTGTTTGTTTTTATACTGTAGGTGAGAGCTTCAACTGATTATATACATACGGTGTTAGATGGTGCGAAGCGGTACATTGTGTGTCTACAAAACAAGAAATGTAGTTGTGGACAATTCCAACTTGATGAACTACCTTGTGCACATGCTCTAGCAGCATTAAGGCATAGGAATGAAACACCTGAAAATTATTGCTCTCCGTATTACACAAGGGAGAACCTTCTTCTTACATATGAAATGCCAGTAAATCCTCTTCCTGATGAACCCAAATGGGATGTTCCACAACATATTTTGGATGAGGTAGTAAAGCCACCAGCGGGAGATAAAAGGCAGCCAGGGAGACCTCAGAAGGAAAGATATAAAACATTTGATGAAATAAAGTCAAAGAAGTACAAGGTTTCATGCGGCAATTGTGGAGTCGAAGGGCATAACAAAAGAACTTGCAAGAATGCACCAAAAAAGAAATGATTGTTATGTAGTGATAATTGTTATTCAATTTAAGTCTTGTAGCGTAAATAAGATTTTTCAGATATAACTGAAAACCTGTATTGAATTTGAGGATGAAAGTTTATTTGAATCACTTTAACTGTGTGGCTCTACAATTTCATGTTGTTTGAATGCGAAGAATAGTGATTGTACTTTATGACTTAAATAAATGAATGACTCAATGTCAACTGTTTCCTTATTGTGGTTAAAGTATAGTATACGTGTGGTGTACCTGTTGGCGTATAATATAAGTTTTAGTAAATTGTACAAGAAATGTAGTTAAATGTAGTTTAATTGTAGTTCTATTTAATATTAACTGACAGTTTACATTTATAGTTGTAGTTAAATGTAGTTCAATTGTATATCTAATTGTAACAACTGACATTTATAGAAATATGATAGAACTCGACTACGCGAGTATAATATCTGGTAGATAACAATCATCTTTTACAAAAACTAAGAAACATAATTCCTACATTTTTTAACAACTACCAAACTACAGAGACACATCTAAGAAAAAAAGAAATCATCTCTTCTTTCGTTGAACTTTAGTCCTCTCGTTTTTTGCCGGTGCACCCTTCCTTCTAGCAAGTCTGCCTGTAACCTCACTCTCGCTAATTGATCCATCTTCTATCTTCTTTGTGGCGTAATCCCATAGTAGAGCTCCATAGCGAATACGATATGGGACAATATCACTCAAATCTTCCTTTGGGATGTAAAAGTCACCACATCTAACATATTCAGCAAAAGAAGCAATATATACACCACAATCCCTGCATTAAATGATCATTTGTCAGTATATATCAAACTACAAAAACAATAGGATAAACAATATAGAAAGGGAGAATAGTTTATTTACAGTGAGCCTTCTTTTTGTTGTGGAATCTCCGCAACCAGCCATTGAATGTCAAGAGGGTCGGTAACCGCTTTTTCAATGTATGACTTTGAATTTTTGAAGTCAATATCATTGCGTTTACCATAAAAACCAGTGCATGACAAATATAGAGGAATGATTCTTGCAAACTTGTCAACCATTGTTTGAACAGATTGGTTACGCTTTGCTCTTACCAATGAATCATAAACATAAAGTTGCCTATCCTTTATGTCAAAGACTAGCAACAACCAATGAAAGTTATCAACAATATTAACAGGCATGAGCACATAATCAATAACATCCCATGGAACATTTGCAAGAATCCTGTATCCCAGTATATATTCAGCAATGTCATCCTCAGGTTTAATCACCGAATTCCTTATATCCGGCGGAGAACTAGTGAACTTCTCGTATATTGCTTCAATCTTTATCTTGAACAAGCAATCAGTTGTTGTAAACCTTGTCTTGATGTTAGGGCCATATTATCCCTTCTTTCTCAGATAATACATAATAACATCAATGTGCTGCACAAATAAAATTGCAGTATACAGTAAACAACATTATTAACTACAAATATCTACAAACAACTACATACTAACTACAAATTAGACTTATCCAAAAAAAATGTCGCATGTTCTGTAACTTTTCCCCAACAACAAATAAATTACACTTAAAACAAATGCATCAACTAGTACAATTTAGTGCAAGTTATAATGAACAAATGTGAAGAAATACTACAACCAAAGAATATCAACTACAAAAAACTACATATGAACTACAACTGCACACATACTATGAATAAAAACAGGAATGGAAGTTTAAAAACTATATACTTACAGTGCTATTGATTACTTGTCCAGGGTGAGCTAGTTGATAGAACCATTCTTTCTTGTCAATCTTTTCACAACCCAAATCCAACTGAGGATTTATTTGGTTATCCTTCCGTGAGTAGAAATCTTTCCTCCTATAATAACAAAAAGATTGAATCAAATATAACATTTAGCAAAATTAATTTAACCTTTAATTTGTAAAAAAGAATTGATAAAAGGTATAAATTAAAGAAAATATACCTCCTATTTCCTTTGTCATTGCGATTGTATAACCAAGTTGTGAACCTGTCTATCAATTCAGGATCTACATCTTCACCTATGACTGTAGTGAAAGGGTGCTTCAGGTTAAAAATTTTAGGCCCAGCAGATGTGCTTCCTTCAGTACTGTACAATGGTGTGAATGGTGATCGAGCATATTTTCCCGGCAACTTTGTTCTAACAGGATGAAGAGGGGTTACTTCAACTTGTATTGGATCCTCAAAAATCACCAATTGTGATAAGTTGTCTGGAAGCTCGAAATCATCCAATGTAACAACTTTGTTTTGTATGGGTTCATGTACAACTTCTTTTTCATCAATTCCTCCCTGAGAAACTTCCTTCATTGTTACACCATGTATTGGGGACTGTGGTTGATCAACCACTGCTGGCACTACCCCTATAATATGGAATGAACAATTGTAGGTACAATGAATTTAAGTGTAGTTATTTGTAGGTTATATATAAATTTGGTAAAAAAGTAATAAATGTTACTATACCTGGTGTATAGGCATCAGCAACTTTTTGAAAATCATGATATAAGTCAACTTGAGGTTGTCCAGGTTGTTTAACAGTGGGGTCTACAAAATATAATTATAAAGTAATTAGTAACTCATACAATTTGAAGATAGGTTTGAATGAGTAATGTAGTTACCTATTTTACTTGTGGTTGCAGGACTTGCTTTTATTTTCTCACCAGAATTAATACCAAATTGCTGGTGTTTGACAAAGAGATTTTGTTCATTAGGTTTGGTGGAACTCCCTGCAAACTACAATTTTGATGTATATTTTAGAAAGAAATTGAGTGATATGTCAAATATAGATTTGTACTAAATTTGGTATGAAAAATCGAACCTTTGAATCATCAAACTCAAACCTCTTGTTAATGGCAGACATAACATTCTTTATAGATTGATCTATGAACTGTCGAATGGAAGAGAGTTCATGCAACAACATCCTTCTTTATAGAATCTAACTTCTTATCAACCTTCCAAAACACATATGAATAATGAGGTTGTAATATTAATATATACTCTACAATTAAAATACACATTAGCTACATAATAAATAAACTGTATTAAAATTGTAGTCACAAGTGTAGTTATTTGTATTTTTGTAAAAAACCTGCACAATTTTCTTTTCTAGATTGTTGATCTTGATGTTCACTGATTCCATTGACTTATTTGAAGAAAATTCTTTTGGTTCAGCTGTTGGAGAAGCATCAACTTGCACATTGGATGGTTCAGCAAATTCTTCATTTGCATATTGAATCTTTTCTGGAAGATTAAGAATTGCCAGCTCTTCTCCAGATTCAACAAGGTTTGAGAACTGAAAGTAAAAATGTAAGTTAATTGTATATAATATAAGTTTAATTATAAAATAATTAAACAATGCCAGAAAAAATACCTTCAGCCACTCAGGCTTTATCATCTTCTCCTCAAATACTGTCAACCATATCATACCTTTGTTTGCTGACCATCTTAGAATCCTAGGAATAGACTCAGAACACCGTGTAGCAATTTCGGTGTTGACAGACGAGCAACACTCATATAGCCATATTTGTAAGGCTAACGAGCATCCTCGTACAAGATACGAATGTACATTTGGACTAAGCCTATGCCTAACAGAACCAATAAGCTGCCTGAATGATTTCGTACCCCAAGGGTACGAATCAAAATTTCCAGATTCAACTAAAAAGAAAGTAAACTTGTCTATAACTGCTACATTGTCCTTGTCCGAAGGACAAACAAAAAATTCCAGAATATACAGAACACACAATTGCACAGCATCAACATCATTTTCCCAAGCTTTGTTGATAACAACATTCTTTAACTGCCATTTTTCTACTCTCTCTTTACCAGCAAAATACGTGTTCATCAAATTACTAACATATTGTGGATTATAACCATAATCTAAGAAGTTATTGACACAATTGAGGCCAGTTATTAAACCAAAAACTCTCAACGAAAAAATCAACTTTTCTCCCTTTAAAAGTACAGACAAATATTCATCAGTAGAATTTTTTAGCTCATACTTCATTAGGAGATGAAGTGATTGATTTTGCATCACAACAGGTGGAAGACCTAACAAGTACCCAAAACAGGTTTTTTTAAAAGCTCGTAAAGCATTGGCAGATAGCAAAGCCTTAATTTGGCTTGGTATGCTAGGCTCACACAAAGTGTGGAACCTAAGAATACCATAATCCACATTCTGCGGAGCAGCAAAGATGCTATTCTGAAAACAACATGAAAAAAACTGGATTGAGTATAGTTAACTACAATTAAATACAATAACACTACAAATTAACTACATAATAACTGGACAACTACAACACACAATGATATTATAACTACAATTTAAATACAAAAACTACAAATTAACTACATAATAACTGGACAAGTACAGAACACAATGATATTATAACTAAAAATTAACTACAAAAACTACAAATTAATTACAAAATACCCTGTTCCAAAACTACATATCTACCACACAATAACTAAAAAATAACTACAAAATATATTAATGATTTGTATAAAAAATACAGAATATCGACAATTAAACCTTAAAATTGAGACAAATTAAATACAAAAACACTATTCATAACTACAAAATCCATCACAATATAACTAAAATATAACTACATATGTACTAATATTTCATATAAAAACTACATAATAACAACAATTAAATCTCAAACTTTAGACAAATTAACTACATAATCACTGTTTGTAACTACAAATTTACACAATATAACTACAAATTAACAACACAAATATTAATAATTCATATAAAAACACAGAATAACGACAATTTAAACTCAAAATTGAGACAAATTAAAAAATTTACATAACTACACGGCAAAATAAAATAAAAATACCTTTTGTGAAAAATCATGAGGGATGCCTTTTTTTGCTTTTTTTGAATGTTTCCTTTTTGGTTTTTTAGAAGAAGATGGAGATAACTTCGATTTTTTGACAGGTTTAAGCTTTGGTGAATCCTCGACAAAATCATCGTCAAATTCCAACTGTTTTCCCTTGCGCTTGCGCTGTTGTTGATCAACATCACTAGCATTTCTATCTTGTAAATGCTTAGAGCGCATTTCAGCCCTTATTTGTCCGGGTGAAGGAATAGGTTTCGATTTTCCAGTTGCATGTGTATTCTGTTGGTTTTTTGCAGAAGATTTAGGTGTTAAAACACCTAAATCGAAAGAAGGAACATCAGTTAAAACCTCTTTTGTAGGTTTTTTTTTAGGTGTATTTTGATTCTTCATGATTTTGTTGAAAGATGAACTAGAAAAAAAATGGAGTGGAAGTTAATGGAGAATGAGGAAGATGTGTTCTGCTATACGGAAAAGGTGGAGAAGAACTGTAAAACACAAAAAAACGTGAGGGAACAAATGTACTGGGTGAAATCGTGGGGTGGGGGTGGGGGTGAGGTACGAAAATTTTAAAAATTGGAAGAGAGATAAGCGGGTAGGTAAATATTGGAAGATATTATCCCTAAATACACTCCTACAATAAATGGTAACTTAATTAATGCCTTAAATTGAATTATGGTACATAAATTGAAACTTGGTATGCTTAAATGTAATAAACACAAACCTTAAACATGGTTGGTAATAAGGTTTGCTATATAGTATACACATGTAAAAATTCCTTAAAAATATATCTTCTTCTTGTTCTTGGCCGGCCTCCTTTATTTAATATAGGGTTAGGACTTAAAATCTAATATTTTGCACTTTAGTCCTTAAAATTTTAGCTTTCTGCCGCGGTCCCACCGTAATCACGGTCAAACCGCGGCCAAACATGCTCTTTGATACTTCAGTTGTCCCCGAGTATGCTCTGCCACGGTTATGCCGCGGTCCCACCATAATCGCGGTATTTCAGCCTCTTCCGTTTGAAACTTAGAAAAATGCAAAACACGAAAGTTGTAGAACTTTGAGTTAGCATTCCAACCATATATTGTGAGCACAAATGGAGTTCTGAGCAAAAGGTTATATCTATTTTACTAGACAGTGCGCAATATGCCTCATCGAGTTTCGTTCGTGCTTAATTATCACATTTAACCCCCAAACATGATCCCGGATTAATTCCTTGAACTTTTACTCAAACTTTACAGCTCAAAATCACTTTAAAGCTCCAAACTTTAAAGCTCCAAAGCTATATAACATCTATATAGCTCGGAATCACACCTACAAAGCATAAAACACACCGTTAGTACAAAACACTAGTGATTAAAATGTAAACTCAACTAAAGCACAATAAATTAGAGTGCAATAAGAGATTAAAATATACAGTTATAGCGTATCATCAAAAACAATTTGTGACAAAAGTAATCAGTCACGAAATTTTGGCGGTAAAATAATCTAATGAAGTTCCATCACAAATATTATTAAAAATATATATTTAATAGAATTTGCTTTTGTGACATCTAGATGCGTTTCAAATTTGTGACAGATATTTAAATATGTCACAAAAATAAAAGAGATTTTTTCTATCATATATCAAAACCTTATTATCAAAAATATGCATAATTTATAATTTACCCGCCTTGTCCACATTTATTCTACAGTTATTATACCAATCATTAAATACTAACTAATAGTAGATGAATCTTTCTAATTTGTCGAGCTAAAATTGAGGAACATAATATTCTAAAAAGATTTGACGTAAATCATATCAAACCATATTCTTCTGAATATCCCTATTTAGGCGCGCTACAATTATGAAAGTAAATATTCTTCCAGATATTTTCCACCATTCATAGCCATTAAAAAGCTTGAAAGCTTTAAATTCAAATTTAGGTTTTCAAAATCATTATTTGTTTGGATTGGATGTTGTTGAAAATAATTGGAAATATGGTTTGGGGTTTATATCTCTATTTTGAGGAGTTTTGGTATAGATTAGACTTGGTTTTGACTGAAATTTAGATTGAAACTCGACGAAGAAGAAAAAGAAGAAGACATACTACAGAAATTGTAGATAAATTATGGATTATTTGTATTATGATTGTAGATGCTTTATTTTCTGTTTTTACAAATAAAAAAATGTTAAAACTTCTACAAATCTTTCGAAAAATGTAATTATGTCAAAAAATCACAATTATGCTACAATTGGATGAGAATTGGGATATAAAAATTCAATGTATCGAGTTTGTAGATGTTTTATATATAAATTGTAGATTATTTGTATTCTAATTGTAGGTGCTTTATTTTCTGTTTCACAAATAAAAAATGACTAAAAGTTCTATTAATCTTCTGCAAAAAATACAATTATGTCGAAAATACTAATTGTGCTACAACTGAAACAGGAATTGTGATATTAAAATTTAATGTATCCAGTTTATAGATATTTTGTAGATAAATTGTAGATTGATTGTATTCTGATTGTAGATGCATTATTGTTACGATCCAGATTTCCCACCATCGAGACCGTGATGGCACCTACTCGTGGTAGCTAGGCAAGCTAATTTACCTACCGTTTTTGCTTAGTAAAATCATTTTGTTGACAAGTTATAGCATCAGTAATAATAACATCAATAACTGCGGAAGTTTAATTTATAAGTTTGATTAAGTACGAAATTACACAACAATATCATCTATCCAAGATTTAGTGTCACATACTCACGAACCACTAAAAATAAACTAAATACAAGGGTCTGAAAGAAATATAACAGATGTTGTGAGCACGTGATTTTTGCCTTACATGAGAATTACTCCCAAAAATTCAAAAATAAAATAGTTTTGTGTTGTGCGTGATTTTTGTAATTTTTTGTGTTATTTTTCTCTTATTATTTGCATTTTTGCGTGTGCATGTCTATTAGTTAGTTAAATTAATATAAAATACAAAAATATTTGTATTTTTGCATATAAATTCATGTTTGTAATTGAGAGCAATTAAGTTATTTTACGAAAATGAAAAATGACAAAAAATTATATATCTTTTGCATTTTTTACCATTTAAGGTCCAATTGTGTGATTTTTTTTATTTTTGTATTTAAATGTGTGTGTTTAATTGATATTGGAGTTTAATTAATATTGATAATCTAATTTTTTTCCTACAATTTAACTTAGGATTTTAAAATTTAGTTTGAATTAATTTTGGAAATAAAATAAAAGAAAAGAAAAAAAGGGGGGAAAGAAAACGAAATGGGCCAGTTTTATAGGAAATTCAAAGCCTAAAAATGAAGTAAAAGGACCAAAGTAAATGAGCCCAAACCGGTTGGCCTCCTAGATGCCCAAACGACGCCGTATGATTGTCCATATACGGGCCGTTGATCAAACCCAATAGACGGTCCAGATCAGATGTCTTTGTTAATCCATCTCAACCGTTCATTCCTCATCAATCCAATGACCTTCATCCACTCGCCCAACCCGTTACCCGACCCCAACCCATTTTCCGGATCGACTCAGTCCCCAATTTAACCAAACGACACCGTTTACACCTAAGAGAATAATCTAGGCCGTTGATCACGTTTGATCCAACGGCCGAAATTGACTCGTGCGTTTTAACTTAACAAAATACCCTCCCCCAAACCCTTTTTACCCTTTCATTTCTTCCAGACCCCTCGCCCCTCTATTAGAGACAAGGCTAGCGTTTAACCCTAGCCGCCGCCCTTTACCTCACCTGAAAAATACGGCGGCCACCATCCAAACCCAACCAAATCAACACCCTAGTCCCGCCTTCATCTCCTCATCCCCAATCACCAACAAATTTCCTTCGAAACATAATCAAATCTCTCGAATATTCAATTAAATGCCTGACCCTAAAATCCCAAAGAGACGGAATTAGTTTTTCGCGATTGATTTCGGTTGAATGTGATGTTAGTCGTTTATTCTCAATGAGAACATGCGATTAATATCGAATTTGACCAGAAATCCGAAAGTTTGGAGCTTCAAGGCCTTTTCCTTCGTATCTCGAGATTGTCCATTAGGTATTTCCGTCCCATTTTTCTTATTTATTTATTTTTTTTTTCTTCTTTTCTCTGTCTCATCTTCTACTCATTTCTTTTATTTTGTTTTGTTGTTCGATCAGTTTATATTATGATTTTTGTTTTTCTCTTCTTTTTGATTGTTGTTAGTTTTTCTTTTGAATTTCTAGACTCTTTCTTTTATCAATTTAGTTTGGTTTGGCCAATAATCTAGACTCACATAACAATAGGTCTTAGATTAATTCGTGACATATTTCATTTTGAGATAAATTTGTTTCGATTTTAGGACTGTTAGGCGGATTGTGATGATTCTGTTTGTATAGGCGATGGAATTGCTTTAACGTGTGAGTGTTTAGAAAACTTTCAGAATGTGAATAATGTTTTAAGGTGTTAATCTAAGAAATTGAATTCAGAGGTATGCACATTGGTTGTCAGGGCATGTTTGGATTAAAATATAGGCTACTCATACCAATAGAATTAATTTTATAAGGAAAAGGGGTTGTCAGGGAATATTTTGGCCAGAAAATAGTTTGTTAAACTCTTTTGAATGCTTTTGAGAGCTAGAAAATGAAAACACATGGGGGAGTAATTAAAAGGGTAAAGGGATACATGTGCAAGGCAATGAGATGAGTTTTTATTTTAGTTTAAGGGGGCTGCCTAGTTCTTCTTGGGCTATAAATAGAGCAGAATACACACTGGAAAGGGGGACTTTTGGGCAGAAATCATCAGATATACACTAATAATATAGATATAGAAATTAAGTTTACTGTTCTATTGGGTTTGTAGAACAACTTTGAGTTTTGGCCGATTCATTCATATCTTTTGTTTTAATATTTAGCTACTGGAACTTCAGAAGTGTATAGGGCTAACTTCAAGTAGTTTTGGGTCCAATTAAACTAGCTTTTAGTACAAATATTGGTCTGTTGATATTTTCAAGTGTTCGCGGGGTATTTTGAAATTAAAATTGGTCTGTCCAAGCTAATTCTGGGGTCATTTGTTGGTTGATTGCTGGTGTCCTGTTGTCACTGCTGCGTAGTTGCTGTGCCTACTGACCTTGGTTCTCTTTTATTTTCGTTTTACTTCCAGGTACACATTTCTGAATCCATTCTAATGAAAAATGTGAATCGAAGCTGAAATAACGATATTCACCAACCCTATACACGAGAATACTTCTGCTGTTTTAATTTATAGTTTGTTTGTTTAACTTTTATTTGATGTTACACAGGCAGTGAATTGATATAGTTGTTATTTTAGCCCAATATAATAGTGATATAAATTGTATACACTGGACGGTGGACTGTTATCTCTTTGGATTCATTGAGTTGTATTGGAAGTTTCAGTGATAATTAGTTCTCTGTCAGTTAGCTTTGAATATTAATTGGATTAATTTCATATTAGATTAACAAATTAAGTTACTATTTCTAGATGGCCTTCTATTAGATGTCCAGTTTGAAATCGTTCTATTCATATTTAGTTTTAGGGGAGCATAACCGAATTTGGGATAATCACATTTAAATGAAACCATCAAAGAAAAGATCAAATTGCCACCGTTAATCATCATTTCTAATTTATGGACCAGTTAGCAAAAATAAGTTGGCCAGTGTTACAAATCCGTATGAATAACAAAACAGGACCTCAACCTTGGGTCGACACAACTAATTTGTAGCGGCCTAGATCGTTTGACCCAAAACAGAAATAATGGGATTACATTGTGTTCGTAATTCATGTTCTGTTTAGGAGTCCGCATTAATAAAGTCCATTAATTTTGTAGAATCAGCAGGTTTAACATATTTTGAGTGCGAGTAAATATAATAAGGTCAAGAACATTAATCCAACAGGCTTGAAACATGCTAGTTGAGTTCACGTTGAAGTTTAATGAACTTTCGAATAAGTATTAGTAATTAAGGTAAGCTTTAGTTTCCAATAGTTGCAATTAGTTAATTCTAATGGTTTATTCTTCTAACGATGTGGGTTCAAGTTAGTTATAAGATAGTTAGTTTCTCTTTAAAAATATTACCCGTCAATTCTGTATTTTATTTATAGTTTCAATTTTAGTAATATTCTTTTCGTTAACAATGGTCTTAAGTTGGTGACTAATGAATGAATTTTTTTAGCATTAGTTAATTAAGACTTTTCTACTTTATTTTTTTTTAGAGACAAACTTAAACGGAAAAAATATAGTCATTATAGGATTACCTTTTTACAATAAATAAGACGAGCCCCGCTAAATAACGTATAAATCACGGTGCCCACATAAATGTACATTTTAAAGTACTTAGACTTCAGGATGAGACCGTTTAGCTAATATCATGACCCTCCGCAAAGTAGTAATACGTAGTCACTTTAGATTTTTTGTTAATCATTTTACCTTTCTTAAATACGGGCGTGCATTTCATGCGACCCGAATCCATATCCAACAACGTTAAATAAGAATGTGTCGAGGATCCGGGTGCATTTCATGTGACGTGATCCGAAAACATGTTCTTAAATAACGTTCATTTTGTAGTTGAAATAATTTGACAAAAAGTGGTAATTAATTTTAAAAATGCACAAATAGCATAATATGTATTAAAATCAAGTACTTTAGCCAAATATGACCATTGAGCGACCGTGCTAGAACCACGGAACTCGGGAATGCCTAACACCTTCTCCCGGGTTAACAGAATTCCTTATCGGGATTTCTGTTTCGCGGATCGTTAAACAGAGTCATTCTTTTCCTCGATTCGGGATTCAACCGGTGACTTGGGACACCATAAATCTCCCAAGTGGCGACTCTGAATTAATTAAATAAATCCCGTTTTGATTGTCCTTTAATTGGAAAAACTCCTTCGCCCTCGCGGGCCTGCGGAAAAAGGAGGTATGACAGCTCTGGCGACTCTGCGGGGATACCAAACCCAGAACCACTGGTTCAGGGTTTAAGAATTTGATCTTTGAATAATTGTTGTATTTGGCTTATTATTATCTGATTTTATTATATGTTTGTATTTAATGTGCTAAATGTTGCTTTTACCGCTTTGATATTTTATGGATTGTACATATAAACTATGCCGAAACCAACCTCCTCTCTGAGTCTTCTAAATCATGAAGAAGGGTGCACTTCGTGTGACTTCTTTTCTGTATAGTGTCTAATTCCCACTTTAGAATGAGGTTTGGATAAGTTGCAAAACCGGTGAAGCTTATGTATTCCCGGGTTGCTGCCTCCTCCTCGGCTCGAGCTGTCCGCTCGGGTAAGCCAGGTCTAGAACAATAAATCCAGGTTTTTGAACCTAGAATAACAAAGCTTCATGCTGGATCCCTAGTAGGAACGTTTATTTGCATCATGTTGCATTTGACTTAGGGGACTCAACACAGGGGTTGGGTCCGTCTACGACAGGCGACCTGAAATGAAAAGACCATCCTGCTGTATCATGTTTGTTTTACGCATTTATTTGCTTCAGACTTGCATGCTGACCGGTTTTTAATATGGAGAATTTTATTTTACAGAAAAAGAAAAAAAAAGAAAAAATGTTTTTTTTTTTGAATAAAAAAAAATTAGTGTGTTTTATTCTTAAAATAAAAAAAAATATATAGTTTACTTGTTTGTCAGTAAAATAAAAAAAAATAGTTTTCATTTACAGATTCTAGTTCATTTTATTAAAACCAAACTACGCGGGTTTGATTCTCATTGGATGTGAGATACGTAGGCAACTTTATCAGGTCCAACCTCCCCTTTTGCAAACAAATAGCCAAAAAATATCGAAATTAATTTTTCGTCGTAAATAAGTCGGTGATGCTGTTTTCAAAAACAGCCGAATGTTCCCGAAAGGGACGCCGGAAGGTTGATTTTGTATAAAGAACCACCTTTGGGTTAATTTTTAGATTTTTTGATCGATTAACCCACACAACTTTAAAATCTCTGTCCCGGAGGCATTGAAAGGCCGTGATTGAAAACTGAGTTTTTTTTCTTCCAGTAAAACAAAGTTGTTTTTCTTTCTTTAATCACCTTAATAAATGTGCAGGATGAGCACAAATCAGAATAAATTATTTTCAGTCTATAGCGAGGTCCCTCAACAGCTCCACATATGGTGGAATGATTTGGAAGACAGTAGTAAAAGGATAGTGGAAAGAATTTTGGGAGGTTTTGTTAATCTTCTGAATATCAAGCCAAGGAAAGATATCATCGAGGCACTGATATCGTTCTGGGATCCGACCCGCAATGTGTTTCGTTTTGCTGACTTTGAACTTACACCCACGCTAGAGGAGATTGCAGGCTATGCAGGATTAAATGGGAAATTAAGAGGACAATACCTGCTTTCACCAAGACCGGTATCTCTGCATGGGTTTCTGGATTTGCTAAGCATTAGTCGGAAGGTGAAAAATAATGATTTATTAGGAGGATGTTGCGATCTCCAATTCTTATACCAACGGTATGTCACTCCTCGGGGTTTTGAAGAGTCAAATCTTGGACTAACTCATGCTGGGAATAGAACCAAGTGGGAGGCCAGACGAATTCTAGCATTCATAACGACATTCCTGGGGATTGTGATTTGTCCGCGCGAAGATAAGAAAATAGAGATAAATCTTGTAGGAATAGCCGATGTTGCAATCAAAAAAGCTACCAGCACGGTAGTCCCTTTAGTTTTGTCCGAAATCTACCGAGCCTTGACTATATGCCGAGAAGGGGGCAATTTCCTTCAAGGATGCAATCTGTTACTCCAATTGTGGATGCAAGAACACCTCCATCACCGGGCACGATACATGAACCATGGGTTGACTGGAAAAAGCTGTATTAGTGGTTTTGAGGAACGGATGATAGGCGCTGTATTCCCCGAAGGCATCGAAGCATGGCTTGCACGACTAAGTTCAATAGAAGCCGACCAGGTTGAATGGGCGTTCGGATGGTTGCCTGATACCGAAGCAGTATACATGGCAGCCGAGGAATGTTATATTCTTCTGATGGGGGTTCGCAGTATCCAACCATATGTTCCTCATCGGGTACTACGTCAGCTAGGAAGATTTCAGGTTATTCCTACTGATGATGATCTAAGAAAGCACGCCATTGAATTGATCCCATGAGTCGTATTCCCTGAAGAAAAGATTAGAAAGTTATGGCATGAATGTAGATTCCTTGAGCCTAAGACTATGGTTCGAGAACTGGCTAAGGGTGAGGTAGATCCAAAGTACAATGTTTGGTTTGGGAAAAGGTTTCAGATTCGTAAAAAATCTGCTAAAAGAGCCCATGTCCAACAGTTCACTGAAGATTCACAAGAGCAATGGAATTGGCTAGCAAAGGAAGAAGGTTACAGGACGAAGATTGGTAAGATAGAACAGCAGGTACGGGACCTTCAATTCGACAAGAGTATGCAAGTTGCCGCCGACGAAGGAGATAAAGAAGTTTGCACAAGAAAATGACTTCTTGAAAGCTCAAATCCGGCAAATGAAAATAGATGCTGACAGACAGTTGAGGAGTCGGTCAGACGAAAAATTGATAAAGGGTTTAAAAAATCTAGTCGCAGATGTCCAAAAAGAATTGGAAGAGTCAAAGGCCCAAACGATGAGGATCCGCGATAGCTGGAGAAGGGAGGCATATCAACAGGCATTTCATCTACAACGAGTGGAAAAAGATTATACTGAGATCATCACCAATCTGAGGGAAGTAAATATTACCCTCAAGGAACGGGTTTTCAAACAAGCCCGGGATGCCAGGGTAGACCTCGACCGTTGCCACAATTTGATGGCCCGACTGCAAGAACAAGTGGATAGGCTCTTAGACCAGGTCACCAACAATGCTCGAAGATTGGGGGCGAAGAACCAGCAAATAAAACAACTACTTAGAGAAACGGACAGGATCAAGGACAGAATTGAAGAAATCGGGCATTATGTCACCATGAAGTGCTTAGCTTGTGAACAAATGCCTCGCACTGCCCTTTTTGCTTCGGTTATGGACTATGTTCATCAGATCACGAGAGAGTTAAGGGGACTACACAGGGACCTCACACCAAGGCCCACGACAAGGCCGAACGATGCCTTGCGGGCCCCCAGGAGTTTAAGAGCATTAGGCTATTGATTAAAAGATGTATTTTTTGAAATTTTGAAAAAACCTGGTTGGCATTTTTACTTTTTCTTATTATTTTTATGTTTTTCTTGAGTCAAGCATTTCTCTCATTTTGTTGATTATTGTAAGACATGTTTTGTAACCGTAAAGGTTTTCATTATAAGAATTCCAGAATTTCGCCACAATCTTGTTATCAGAACTACGCTCGGTCTGATTCACGCAGGGACGTGATACGTAGGCAATCCACATAAGATTCGACCACCACCAAATCAGGTTAATAGCAAATGAGGTTTTCAAAGATAAAAGTTGGAATGACGCATGCGATGAATACATGTAGAAATGGTTAATTGATTAGGTGCATTGCATCCAACGTGCGATAACATATCTGTTAAACTCAATGAGCTAACAGGTTTGTTGCAATTTCCATGAAAGTTTAGCAGTTGACTCGACAGAGTATACTGGCCGATCATCATTACCATACTAGATCAAAAGGTCCAATTCCAGCAAGCATGTCTAGTTCCGGCAAAAGTCTCGATGGAGAGAAAACAGAGATACAGATCATGAAAGAGGAGGTGGACCGGTTGAGACAGCAAATGACAGAGATGCACCTAGCCTGGGCTAGGGGACACTCATCACCAAACCTTCCTACTCTTACACCAGCACCAGAGCATCCGCCCATTGATCCATCGACAAGTGCCCCGATCTATCCATATTATCAAGGGGAAAACCCTTATGCATCCTAGGTTCCACCAGCTAGACAAAATACTCCTCCTCTGGTTACCCCTGTTTTTGTGGCACCTCCACCTGCTACTTTACAAAAGTCGTCCAGTGAGCCGCTTTTTCAAATCCATGACAATCATTGTTATTCTCATGAGCCTACCTTTAAGGCTCCTGAACCACATTCATACACCCCTCATTGGGATAACCCGGCAGAACCGGAAAAGCACTTCAAAAGTTCGGAGCATGAGGAAGTTATTCGAAAGGTTAAAAGCCTAGAGCAGTCCTTCAGGAATATGCATGGTTTGGGTAACCAGGTCAGTGTCGCTTACAAAGATATGTGTCCATTCCCGGATGTTCAGTTGCCAGCCGGGTTCAAAACGCCCAAGTTTGACCTATACGAAGGGCATGGTGACCCAGTAGCCCATCTTCGAGGTTTTTGTAGCAAAATGCGAGGAGCCGGAGGGCGAGATGAGATTCGGATAGCTTACTTCGGTCAGAGCTTGGGGGGGTCTGCATTAGAGTGGTACACTAGTCAGGATCCCAACAGATGGTTTATATGGGATGACTTGGCTCAAGCATTCATCGGCCAGTTCCAGTATAATCTTGAAATAATCCCCGATCGCTTATCATTGCTAAAGTTAGAGAAGAAACCCGCCGAAAGTTCCAGAGAATTTGGTTTCCGCTGGAGGGAACATGCAGCAAGGGTAGATCCGCCGATGAGAGAGAATGAGATGGTGGATTACTTCCTGCAGACACTGGAGCCAACCTATTTCGGACATCTGGTGACGTCCGTGGGTAAGTCATTCACTGAGGTGATAAAGATGGGGGCTATGATCGAGGAAGGCTTGAAAGCTAACAAGATCATGAGTTATTCAACGTTGAAAGCCACCACTCAAGATATTCAATGTGGCACCGGAAGAGTGCTTGGAAAAAAGAGGAAAGAAGAGGTCACGGCAGTCGATTCCGGAGCATGGTTCAGAAACAGAGGCCCCACACCCCAGTATAATCCGCCACAGCCCCACCACCAAAATTACTTCCATAATCCATATAACCACCCGCAACACTACTATCCAGCACCTGATCCCCATTTTACCGTCCATCACGCCCAGTCATATGCCACACCTCCCGTCCATGCACCATGGCGTGCACCAAACCCACAAAATAATTATCCACCCCCAAGAGCATATAGAAACCCCACAGGTGCGGGTTTTCGTCCGAGCCAAGCCTTCAAAAATGACAGGGCGCCAAGGCCGAAGACTTTCACTCCCTTGGGAGAGTCTTACACCTGTTTGTTCCACCGATTGAAGCAAGTACGGTTGCTAAATCCGGTCGAGGATAAGCTACCAAACCTTCTTCCAAAGAATCTGGATCATTCAATAAATTGTGCATATTGCTCAGGATGTCCGGGGCACGACACAGAAAAGTGTTGGAGGTTGAAAACAGCTATCCAGGAACTCATCGACACTCGCCGAATTGAGGTCCAGACTCCAGCGGAACCCGACATCAACGGAAATCCGCTCCCAACTCATCATGAGACCAACATGATCGAGCTGATACGGGTAGCAAAGGGACACGAGAAAACCTCTCAGGCCGTGATGATGATCAGATCTAGTGGGGTCAGAGTGAAAAAGGGGTCGAGCTCTGACGAGTCGCTCATCCGTAAGAAGGAAGTACAGGATGGGTCGGACATAGAAAAGGGAAGTGCAAACAAAGTACCGGTAAGGCCAGAGGGAGTAAAAATAGTTGTACCAGGGGCAGCAACCAAACCCGTCCTAACTGTAGCAGGTGTTCGAGGGGATCCTTTCATCATCAAGCCAGCAATACAGTTGCCGATAGCTGATAGCAAAGCTATTCCATGGAATTATGATCGGGTCATGACGACTTACAAAGGAAAAGAAGTTAAAGAAGGAGTCTGCGAAGTGCAAGGTTTGACCCGTTCAGGGAGATGTTTTGCCCCTGCAGAATTGAGGAAGACTAATCCGGCAACACTAAAAAAGCCGGTAACTGACGAAGAAGCAGAGGAATTCCTCAAAAAGATAAAGCTGCATGATTATTTTGTCGTAGAACAACTGAAGAAAACTCCTGCGCAAATCTCATTGTTGTCCCTATTGATACATTCTGAAGAACACCGACAAGCCTTGATGAAAGTTTTGAATGAGGCACACGTGCTAGACAAAATCTTCGTCAGTCACTTGGAAAAGATCACCAATAGGATCTTTGAAGCAAATCGAATCACCTTCACCGATGATGAGTTGCCTGAGGAAGGCATCGAGCACAACAAGGCTTTATATCTTACGGTAAAGTGTGAAGAGTCTGTGGTTACCAGAGTTCTAGTCGACAATGGGTCCAGTGCGAACATTTGTCCTCTCTCTACACTAAACAAGTTGAAAGTGGATCTCAGCAGGGTACGCAAGAACAACATATGTGTCCGAGGGTTCGATGGAGGAGGCAAGGCATCGGTCGGGGACATAGTGTTAGTCTTGACAATCGGACTTGTGGAGTTCACCATGGAATTCCAGGTGCTGGACATGGTAGTTTCATACAACCTTCTGATAGGACGACCGTGGATCCATGCGGCAAAAGCGGTTCCATCCAACCTACACCAACTAGTCAAGTTTGAGTGGGATCGACAGGATATCGTAGTCCATGGAGAGAATGATCTACAACCAGGCACCATCGTCCCCTTTGTTGAGACAGAAGAGGATGTTGGGCCATGGGTATACCAGATCTGCGATGCGGTATCCGTCAACCAAGTTCCAGAGGGGGAATGCATTCTAAATGACAAAATAATTACCGCAGACGTCTTGGTGGCTCATGAAATGTTGAGAAACGGTTTTGTACCCGACAAAGGTTTAGGTGCATCTCTGCAAGGTATCATACAGCCGGTATCTGTGGTTGAAAATGTGGGAACCTTCGGCTTGGGATTCAAGCCAACACCAGAGGACATTCAGCGAGCCAAGAGGAATAAACAGAAGACATGGGTGCTCCCGAAACCTGTTCCGTACCTTTCCCAATCTTTTGACAGGTCCGGAATAAGAAGACATCCGACGACAAGGGTTCTCGGTCCTATGGTCAGGCCAGACGAAGAATTCCTGAGAAGGTTCGAGGACTTATTCTCAGATGTATGCATGTTAGAGGATGGTGAAGGGCCCAGCCATGCCGAGATACAGTTTGTGGGATCGAAAGCAAAGTTTAATAATTGGAAGGCTACTCCTCTCCCTATCCGGAAGGAGTCTTGGTAGTTTGTTTTTGGATTGTTTTCTTTCAAATTTTGTGTGGGGTTGTCCCCGGAGTAAAATCCGTTTGTTTTAGTTCGTTTTCTTTTGTTTGAGTATGCAAGCCTATTTTTCCTTGTACTGTTCCCATTAATAAAATTTTGTTCCCTTTGTTCCTAATTTTGTTTATTTTTCTTTCTTTTACTTTTCTGAGCAGCTTTCTTTCAACTGATCTTAATGATATGGCGTGCGTAAAGATTAATCAATCCAGTCTAGAAAGTCAATCTGGTTTGGAAATAATAACACATGAAATAAGAAGTGACGAGAGTGAATCGGCATACGGCGATGATGGAGCCGTAGAAGAAATCGGCGAAGAATTAAGCCACTTCGAAGAAAAGCCCAAACCTAATTTGAATGATACAGAGGCTGTTAATCTTGGGAATACAGATGATGTTAAAGAAACCAAAATAAGTGTACATCTCGAACCCAACCTGAGAGAAGAATTGATCAAAACACTCATGGAGTTTAAAGACGTTTTCGCATGGTCGTACGACGACATGCTAGGACTCAGCACTGATCTAGTGGTTCACAAATTACCCTACTGACCCGGCATGCCCTCCCGTCAAGCAAAAACTGCGGAAATTTAAGACGGAGATGAGTGTAAAGATCAAGGAGGAAGTAACCAAGCAGCTGCAGGCGAAAGTCATTCGTGTCACTCGATACCCTGATTGGTTGGCTAACGTAGTACCGGTGCCAAAGAAAGATGTAATGATCAGAGTATGTGTGTACTACCGCAATCTCAAAAAGGCAAGCCCTAAGGATAATTTCCCGCTTCCCAATATCCATATCCTGATTGATAATTACGCCGGGCGTGAGATCGGATCCTTTGTGGACTGCTATGCGGGATATCATCAAATATTAATGGATGAAGAAGACGCGGAAAAAATGGCTTTTATCACACCATGGGGAACTTATTGCTACCGGGTAATGCCATTCGGCCTGAAGAATGCAGGGGCAACATACATGAGGGCGATGACTACGGTATTCCATGACATGATACACAAAGAAATTGAAGTGTACGTGGATGATGTGATCATAAAATCTAGACGTCAAGAAGACCACATAGCCGACCTCGGGAAGTTTTTCCAAAGACTTCGAAGATATGATATCAAGCTCAATCCGGCCAAATGTGCGTTCGGAGTTCCGTCAGGAAAGTTGCTAGGATTCATCGTCAGCCGACGGGGCATTGAGTTGGACCCATCCAAAATCAAGTCCATCCAAGAGTTACCCCCGCCAAAGAATAAAACAGAGGTAATGAGTTTGTTGGGAAGGTTAAATTACATCAGTAGGTTTATTGCTCAGCTTACAGCAACCTGTGAACCCATATTCCGTCCGTTGAAGAAAGACGCTGCGATAGAATGGACGACAGAATGTCAGGAAGCGTTTGACCAAATCAAAGGGTATCTATCAAACCCACCTATACTAGTTCTGCCTGAACCGGGTAGACCCCTGATTCTTTATTTAAAGGTCTTTGAGAATTCGTCCGGCTGCGTACTGGGGTAGCACGATCTTACTGGCAGAAAGGAACGAGCCATCTTCTATATCAGTGAGAAGTTCACGGTCCACGAGGTCAAATACACTCATTTGGAGAAGACCTATTGTGCTTTAACTTGGGTAGCCCAAAACCTGAAACATTATTTGTCTTCTTACACTACATACCTCATTTCACGTTTGGATCCATTGAAGTATATTTTCCAGAAGCCTATGCCTACAGGGAGGTTAGCAAAATGGCAAATATTACTTACGGAATTCGACATCATATATGTGACGAGGACGGCTATGAAAGCTCAAGCCCTAGCCGATCACTTAGCTGAGAATCCTGTCGATGACGGATACGAACCTTTGAGGACGTATTTTCCAGACGAAGAAGTGTTGCAAATTGATGGGTTAGAATTAACCGAGGATCGAGGGTGGAAGCTTTTCTTCGACAGAGCGGCAAACGCAAAAGGAGTCGGAGTAGGGGCTGTGCTTATCTCTAAAACATGACATCATTATCCTGTTACTGCTCAACTACATTTTCATTGTACCAACAATATGGCTGAGTACGAAGCATGCATCTTAGGGTTGCGATTAGTGGTGGACATGGATGTACAAGACGTCTTGGTCTTGGGGGACTCGAACCTTTTGGTACATCAGATTCAGGGAGAATGGGAAACCAGAGATTTGAAGCTTATCCCGTATCGTCAATGTTTGCATGATCTAACCAAGCGTTTCCGATCAGTAGAATTGAGGCATATCCCAAGGATGCATAATGAGGTTGCCGATGCTTTGGCTACGTTGGCATCGATGTTACATCACCCGGACAAGATTCATGTTGATCCGTTACATATTCAGATCTGGAATCAACATGCTTATTACATTATGATAGAAGAAGAGATGGATGGTGAGCCATGGTTTCATGATGTCAAAAAATACCTCAGGTTAGGAATATACCCAGAGCAGGCAACTGGAGATCAAAAGAGATCTATTCGGCAATTGGCGAACAGATGTTTCCTTAGTGGAGGGGTGCTATACAAAAGAACCCCAGATTTGGGATTGTTGAGATGTATAGATGCGAGTCAAGCCACAACAGTGATGACAGAGATACACGCCGGAGTTTGTGGGCCACACATGAGAGGATATGTATTGGCAAAGAAGATTCTTCTAGCAGGATATTACTGGCTCACTATGAAGCGTGATTGTATAAGTTTCGTGCGAAGATGCCGTCAGTGTCAGATACACGGAGATTTGATTCATTCTCCACCGACCGAATTGCATACAATGTCAACGCCATGGCCATTTGTTGCGTGGGGCATGGATGTTATCGGACCTATAGAACCTGCGGCTTCCAATGGTCATAGGTTCATTCTGGTAACGATCGATTATTTTACCAAGTGGGTGGAGGCTAAAACCTTCAAATCAGTGACCAAGAAGGCAGTGGTGGACTTCGTACATTCCCACATCATCTGCAGGTTTGGAATCCCAAAGATAATCATCACGGATAACGGTGCCAATCTTAATAGCGGATTGATGAAGGAGGTATGTCAACAGTTCAAGATTACACACTGAAATTCCACACCATATCGTCCCAAAGCAAATGGTGCGGTTGAGGCAGCAAACAAGAATATAAAGAAGATATTGAGGAAGATGGTAGAAGGGTCTAGGAAATGGCATGAAAAGTTACCATTCGCACTATTGGGTTATCGCACTACCGTCCGGACTTCGGTAGGTGCAACTCCTTACTTGCTGGTGTACGGGACTGAAGCAGTAATACCAGCAGAAGTTGAAATCCCATCCCTCCGAATTGTCGCTGAAGCTGAGATTGACGACGATGAGTGGGTCAAAACCCGATTGGAGCAATTGAGCTTGATCGATGAAAAGAGATTGACAGCAGTATGTCATGGCCAATTGTATCAAAAGAGAATGGCGAGAGCATATAACAAGAAGGTACGTCCCGGGAAATTTGAAGTGGGACAGCATGTGCTGAAGAGAGTTCTACCACATCAAGGCCGAAGCAAAAGGCAAGTTCGCTCCAAATTGGCAAGGACCATTTGTTATGACTAGAGTACTATCCAATGGCGCTCTATGTCTAACTGATATTGAGGGAAGATGCACCGATATGGCTATCAATTCTGATGCAGTCAAGAGATATTATATGTAATTCTTTAATGCACTTGTCAACATTTGGTTTCGTTTGTTTGTATTCGGCATTTTTCGGAGAATGAAATGACAGAGGCAATTTTTCTACTACCCAAACACTTTAACCCCTATTTTCCCCTTTGAGCCTTAATTATTCTTTCATATACCCTCTTTTGGAATCCTCAAGGAAGATGTATAACAAAATAGAAAAAGAAACAAAGAAAAGACACAAGAAAAAGTGAACTACGTTCGACCTGATTCCTCAAGAAGGATACGTAGGCGCCACACGGCTCGGTCACGGTAAAATAAAAATCAAAGATTTCCCAAGCAACAAAACTGGGGCAGAAGTCATGTTTCGTTTGAAAAGATAGTGGGGATTCTAAAAGTTGTAATGAGCTAACCGTTGAGGTTAAATCCCTTTTCTATAGCCTCGCACACAAAAACCACATTAATGACCAGAAAGACCTCTCGATCAGTATTTGAGAAATGCCAAGTCATACGAATGAAAGCCAAGAATGACACTTCGATCCTCGACTGAATCCAGGACTCACCAGCTGAAAAGGGATAGCCCTCTAGAGGGAATCTCGTGGATGATACCCCAGCCCACCACAGGGAAAGAAAGCCAAATGAGAGAGTCTTAACGGTGAAAACCCTTGCGGGCACCTTAAGGCGAAGAAAGCTGAGAGAAATAAAATGAGAGAGTCTTACGGTGAAAACCTTTACAGGCACCCTAAGGCGACGGGAGGTCGAGAGAAATGAGAGAATCTCATTAGTGAAAACCCTTTGAAGGGCACTATGAGGTGACAGGGCGAGATGGTTGCAAGGTGTCTGCATGAGACGAGGTTGGGACATTCGTCTACTTCTAGCAAAACGAAGCCGTCAAAAAAGTGATTGACATAAATAGACAGGGTAGATTAATCTCGAAGGCATGACATAACCATTGGATTGGTTATATATTCAGATAAGTTTTTCCGAGTTTTGAGTTCAGAAAAGTTTTCCCTTTTGTCTTTTGCGGTCAACATTCTTTATTTCATGTTTTTTTCTATCATTTTTCTCTCTTTTTAAAGATTTTTATGTTTATGTCGAAAATTTGACTTTTCAAAGCTTACTACCAAGTCTCCCAAAGCGGTACAATGAAGATGAATAGGCGTGGAACAAGGCAATAAGGCAAAAGACGTTCCGATATTAAGATTGGAACGACAGGTTGATTGGAAGGTTCAGAGGAATTACGGAGTAGGGCGGACACATATTACACATCCGGAAGATAGTTTCTCACAACAGATCATCGACTAAGAGGGTCGGATCACACTGAGGTTTGGAATAAAAGGAGAGATGAGAGATCATCTGTGGAAAGAGCACCATCCCCATCAGGTATCAACGTCGTCCCCAAAGTTTGAGGAAGGCAAAGCAGCTAAAAGAGAAAAGGAAAATTGCCCCAGAAAGAGGGCACGACCACTCACTGCATTTTGAAACTAACAATTTTTCTTTGATTTAAACAGGAAAAGAGGATTCGTCGGCGGAAAAGCATGCCACATAGAAGGTTATCAAACTGGGGCAGAAAATTTTCTCCCATTGCGAAAATTTTCTTGAAAACAAATACCCAGTGGATAAGGATAGAAAGCAACACAAGATTCTGGAAGAAGGAAAATACTAGCTTCGAGCGGAATAGTTTTGAAAGAGGCCAGACAACACGCGGAAGTGATCTTTGAGCCCGGTATCATCCCCCGCAGCATCATATCCCATAAGTTTTTCAAGGAAGCAAAGCGCGAGTCCCGAAGGAGGTTTGGTAAGAGGAAAAAGGAAAAGGGATCCCCCGCCAGGGTAATCCTCAGTTAATGACATTTCAATCCCCAGCGAGCCCGGGAGAGAATAAAGGTTGAAGGAAGTGAAAAAGAGGAAATAAAAAAGACTTCCCCAGCAGCATTATCCCCAGCAGGTAAGTAAACAATTCCAAAGATATCCCCAGCAGTCAAGGGAAAAATAACATGACCCAGGTTGAAAGCAATCCTGAAACAAGGTAATTCAGAAAAAAGGGTGGCCCAAGAGACGAGGCAGGAAGAAGAAAATGGTACAGGAAGCAAAGGAAGGCGATCTAGTTTTGAAGTTGTAGTTGAAGTCAGCGAGCCCGCTTGAAGAATGGAGTGGCGATTTATTTTGAAGGGATAGTTGAAGTCAGGGAGCCCGCCTGAAGAATGGAGTGTCGATTTATTTTGAAGTTAGTTGAAGTCAGGGAGCCCGCCTGAAGAATGGAGTGGCGATTTAGTTTTAAAGTTGTTGTTGAAGTCAGGGAGCCCGCCTGAAGAATGGAGTGGCGATTTATTTTGAAGTTGTAGTGGAAGTCAGGGAGCCCGCCTGAAGAATGGAGTGGCAATGTATTTTGTTGTTGAAATCAGGTGCCCGCCTGAAGAATGGAGTGGCGATTTATTTCGAAGTTGTAGTTGAAGTCAGGGAGCCCGCCTGAAGAATGGAGTGGCGATTTATTTTGAAGTTGTAGTCGAAGTCAGGGAGCCCGCCTGAAGAATGGAGTGGCGATTTATTTTGAAGTTGTAGTTGAAGTCAGGAAGCCCGCCTGAAGAATGGAGTGGCGATGTATTTTGAAGTTGAAGTCAGGGTGCCCGCCTGAAGAATGGAGTGGCGAGTTATTATTTTGAAGTTGTTGTTGAAATCAGGTGCCCGCCTGAAGAATGGAATGGCGATTTATGATTAGAGTTTGTTGATAAAGTCAGAAGCCCGCCAGAAAAGCAGAACGGTATCTCAGTTTCTAAGATTTGATAAGGATAGTGAACAATCGGAAAGGGACAGAGTATAACGGGAATCCCCGGCATAAATCCAAGTTCATAATCAGAAGGAAGGCAACAAGGATCAGAACAGATAGATTCAGAATTCGAAGGAAAATAATTTGAAAATCACAAGGAAGGGACCAATGGTCGGATTTCGGCAATCAAGATAGGCCGAAATAACAATTGTCAGGAGAGAAGAAGCATGTGAAGAAACATCAAAGCCAGCAGAAGGGCACGGAACATGACAAGATCAAGTTGAAAAGATAGATAAGAGTTTGCAATATTGTAACTTAGTCTAGCTTCTTATTTTTCTTTTAGCACGGTGTAATAAGGAGATCAGTTAAGTAGTGGCAGCAGCAGCAACAGCAGTAACAACATGGTCACAGCAGTCATGGTAGTCCCAGCTACCAAAACTTCCCGAACTACATTGACCTGATTCCCTTTTAGCCAGGGATATGTAGGAGACCTTCTGAAGCGAGGGTTCGGTCAAACCTTTCCAAAAAAATGCTTCATACGGAGTGCTCAAACGGGCAAAAAATCGCTCGTATCCGCTCACTTATCTTTGCACGAAAACTCTTCATGTTTTCGCGCAAAGAGGGGCAGCTGTGAGCACGTGATTTTTGCCCTACATGAGAATTACTCCCAAAAAATTCAAAAATAAAATAGTTTTGTGTTGTGCGTGATTTTTGTGATTTTTTGTGTTATTTTTCTCTTATTATTTGCATTTTTGTGTGTGTATGTCTATTAGTTAAATTAAAAGAAAATACAAAAATGTTTGCATTTTTGCATATAAATTCATGTTTGTAATTGAGAGTAATTAAGTTATTTTACGAAAATGAAAAATGACAAAAAATTATATATCTTTTGCATTTTTTACCATTTAAGGTCCAATTGTGTGATTTTTTTTATTTTTGTATTTAAATATGTGTGTTTAATTGATATTGGAGTTTAATTAATATTGATAATCTAATTTTTGTCCTACAATTTAACTTAGGATTTTAAAATTTAGTTTGAATTAATTTCGGAAATAAAATAAAAGAAAAGAAAAAAGGGGGTGAAAGAAAACGAAATGGGCCAGTTTTATAGGAAATTCGAAGCCCAAAAATGAAGTAAAAGGACCAAAGTAAATGAGCCCAAACCGGTTGGCCTCCTAGATGCCCAAACGATGCCGTATGATTGTCCATACGCGGGTCGTTGATCAAACCCAATAGACGGTCCAGATCAGATGTCTTTGTTAATCCATCTCAACCGTTCATTCCTCATCAATCCAATGGCCTTCATCCACTCCCCCAACCCGTTACCCGACCCCAACCCATTTTCCCGGATCGACCCAGTCCCCAATTTAACCAAACGACACCGTTTACACCTAAGAGAATAATCTAGGTCGTTGATCACGTTTGATCCAACGACCGAAATTGACTCGTGCGTTTTAACTTAACATAATACCCCCCCCCCCCAAAACCCTTTTTCCCCTTTCATTTCTTCCAGACCCCTCGCCCCTCTATCAGAGACAAGGCTAGGGTTTAACCCTAGCCGCCGCCCTTTACCTCACCTGAAAAATACGGCAGCCACCATCCAAACCCAACCAAATCAACTCCCTAGTCCCGCCTTCATTTCCTCATCCCTAATCACCAACAAATTTCCTTCGAAACATAATCAAATCCCTCGAATATTCAATTAAATGCCTGAACCTAAAATCCCAAAGAGACGGAATCAGTTTTCGCGATTGATTTCGGTTGAATGTGATGTTAGTCGTTTGTTCTCAATGAGAACATGCGATTAAAATCGGATTTAACCAGAAATCCGAAAGTTTGGAGCTTCAAGGCCTTTTCCTTCATATCTCGAGATTGTCCATTAGGTATTTCCGCCCCATTTTTCTTATTTATTTATTTTTTTTCTTCTTTTCTCTGTCTCTTCTTCTACTCATTTCTTTTATTTTGTTTTGTTGTTCGATCAGTTTATATTATGATTTTTGTTTTTCTCTTCTTTTTGATTGTTGTTAGTTTTTCTTTTGAATTTATAGACTGTTTCTTTTATCAATTTAGTTTGGTTTGGCCAATAATCTAGACTCACATAACAATAGGTCTTAGATTAATTCGTGACATGTTTCATTCTGAGATAAATTTGTTTCGATTTTAGGACTGTTAGGCGGATTGTGATGATTCTGTTTGTATAGGCGATGGAATTGCTTTAACGTGTGAGTGTTTAGAAAACTTTCAGATTCTGAATAATGTTTTAAGGTATTAATCTAAGAAATTGAATTCAGAGGTATGCACATTGGTTGTCAAGGCATATTTGGATTAAAATATAGGCTACTCATACCAATTGAATTAATTTTATAAGGAAAAGGGGCTGTCAGGGAATATTTTGGTCAGAAAATAGTTTGTTAAACTCTTTTGAATGCTTTTGAGAGCTGGAAAATGAAAACACATGGGGGAGTGATTAAAAGGGTAAAGGGATGCATGTGCAAGGCAATGAGATGAGTTTTTATTTTAGTTTAAGGGGGATGCCTGGTTCTTCTTGGGCTATAAAGAGAGCATAATACATACTGGAAAGGGGGACTTTTGGGTAGAAATCATCAGATATACACTAATAATATAGATATAGAGATTAAGTTTACTGTTTTATTGGGTTTGTAGAACAACTTTGAGTTCTGGCCGATTCATTCATATCTTTTGTTTCAATATTTAGCTACTGGAACTTCAGAAGTGTATAGGGCTAACTTCAAGTAGTTTTGGGTCCAACTAAACTAGTTTTTGGTACAAATATTGGTCTGTTGATATTTTCAAGTGTTCGCGGGGTATTTTGAAATTAAAATTAGTCTGTCCAAGCTAATTCTGAGGTCATTTGCTGGTTGATTGCTGGTGTCCTGTTGTCACTGCTGCGTAGTTGCTGTGCCTACTGACCTTGGTTCTCTTTTATTTTCGTTTTACTTCCAGGTACACATTTCTGAATCCATTCTAATGAAAAATGTGAATCGAAGCTGAAATAAAGATATTCACCAGCCCTATACACGAGAATACTTGTGCCGTTTTAATTTATAGTTTGTTTGTTTAACTTTTATTTGATGTTACACAGGCAGTGAATTGATATAGTTGTTATTTTAGCCCAATATAATAGTGATATAAATTGTATACACTAGACGGTGGACTGTTATCTCTTTGGATTCATTGAGTTGTATTGGAAGTTTCAGTGATAATTAGTTCTCTGTCAGTTAGCTTTGAATATTAATTGGATTAATTTCATATTAGATTAACAAATTAAGTTACTATTTCTAGATGGCCTTCTGTTAGATGACCAGTTTGAAATCGTTCTATTCATATTTAGTTTAAGGGGAGCATAATCGAATTTGGGATAATCACATTTAAATGAAACCATCAAAGAAAAGATCAAATTGCCACCGTTAATCATCATTTCTAATTTATGGACCAGTTAGCATAAATAAGTTGGCCAGTGTTACAAATCCGTATGAATAACAAAACAGGACCACAACCTTGGGTCGACACAATTAATTTGTAGCGGCCTAGATCGTTTGTCCCAAAACAGGAATAATGGGATTACATTGTGTTCGTAATTCATATTCCGTTTAGGAGTCCGCATTAATAAAGTCCATTAATTTTGTAGAATCAGCAGGTTTAACATATTTTGAGTGCGAGTAAATATAATAAGGTCAAGAACATTAATCTAACAGGCTTGAAACATGCTAGTTGAGTTCACGTTGAAGTTTAATGAACTTTCGAATAAGTATTAGTAATTAAGGTAAGCTTTAGTTTCCAATAGTTCCAATTAGTTAATTCCAATGGTTTATTCTTCTAACGATGTTGGTTCAAGTTAGTTATAAGATAGTTAGTTTCTCTTTAAAAATATTACCCGTCAATTTTGTATTTTATTTATAGTTTCAATTTTAGTAATATTCTTTTCGTTAACGATGGTCTTAAGTTGGCGACTAATGAATGAATTTTTTTAGCATATAGTTAATTAAGACTTTTCTACTTTATTTTTTTTTAGAGACAAACTTAAACGGAGAAAATGTAGTCATTATAGGATTACCTTTTTAAAATAAATAAGACGAGCCCCGCTAAATAACGTATAAATCATGGTGCCCACATAAATGTACATTTTAAAATACTGAGACTTCAGGATGAGACTGTTTAGCTAATTTCATGACCCTCCGCAAAGTAGTAATACGTAGTCACTTTAGAATTTTTGTTAATCATTTTACTTTTCTTAAATACGGGTGTGCATTTCATGCGACCCGAATCCATATCCAACAACGTTAAATAAGAATGTGTCGAGGATCCGGGTGCATTTCATGTGACGTGATCCGAAAGCATGTTCTTAAATAACGTTCATTTTTTAGTTGAAATAATTTGACAAAAAGCGGTAATTAATTTTAAAAATGCACAAATAGGATAATATGTATTAAAATCAAGTACTTTAGCCAAATATGATCATTGAGCGACCGTGCTAGAACCACGGAACTCGGGAATGCCT
Organism: Nicotiana noctiflora; assembly: GCA_032618575.1. Lineage (NCBI taxonomy): Eukaryota > Viridiplantae > Streptophyta > Magnoliopsida > Solanales > Solanaceae > Nicotiana > Nicotiana noctiflora. The sequence goes on from JASVEL010012149.1 coordinate 477,045, forward strand.
AACACCTTCTCCCGGGTTAACGAAATTCCTTATCCGGATTTCTGGTACGCAGACTTTTAAATAGAGTCAAACCTTTCCTTAATTCAGGATTCAACCAGTGACTTGGGACACCATAAATCTCCCAAGTGGCGACTCTGAATTAATTAAATAAATCCCGTTTCGATTGTCCTTTAATTGGAAAACCTCCATCGCGCCCTCGCGGGCCTGCGGAAAAAGGAGGTGTGACAGTTGTCTGTCTCAAAAACAATGAGGCAACAGTAAAAATAAAAACATAAGAAGAGACGTCAGGCCCGCGGACGCCTGTAAGGCTACCTCAGTCTCGTGATAATAAAATTCTCCTCCCGAACTATTGTTGTTGTTGCTGCTGCTCAAAATTTGGACCTGTGCAAAAATGCACAGAAGTGTAGTATCAGCACAACTGACCTTATGTGTTGGCCTAAACCTGGCAAAGTAGTGATGAGGCTAGACTAGACACTACATAGACCCGTGTAGTTATAAATATACAGTGAAAATTGAATACCAAGTAATTAACAGCATGGGAGGGGGAAAACATGCTATGGGGAAATAGAATTAGCAATACTCCAGAGTAATAACTAACAACTTAAAGTCAACAATGAAAATAAGAAATCAATATTTAGACAGAACCACACGATATCAACAATTGTTGCTGTCTGCAACCCGCTCCATAATTACCATTGTTGCGCCGTGTAACCCGCTCTATAATTACCATTGTTGCATCGTACAACCCGCTCCATACTATTTATCATAGTTGCGGCGCGCAACACGCTCGTCAGTATCATTTGTTGCGGCATACAACCCGCTCCGCTCCTCAATATCATTTAACCGTTTGTGTCCCCAAGCAACAGTCACAATTAAGGGACATACAACAAACAAATATATGGTAAACATCCCGGCTAGGGAATACAATTAATAATTTAATTATCTCGGCAAGGGAGAATCCAATAAATACTTACGTCCCGGCAAGGGAATAATCAGAAAAGTTTCCTTTTTCCTTACTTTTCTTATCTTATAATTAACTTTGCTATTTTCGAGCCAACACTCCAAAAAATTGAAAAATCATTTTATCGTCCACATATTATTCACAATATATATAGACATCCTCCAATAAACATGGAATTCGCATCCAGCTCATGATAATTACGTTATAAGGACTCACGGTCATGCTAGACACCAATGTATAAATACTTGTCACCATGCCTATACAACATAGTCAATCACATAACAATTAGAAAAAAGACTCAACTGTTATTCCCTCAAGCTAGGGTTAGTCCAAACACTTACCTCAAAGCCTTGAATTCTACTTAATCCTCAACCATTGCTTTACTTCGCGATTCCACCTCCAATTCGCTCGAATATAATCACAAATTGTTCAATTACTTTAACAAACACTATATGAATCAATGTGAATGCATAAAATGGTTGTCCCAACTTTTACTCAAAAATTTCCAAAACACCCCCCGGTCCATGTAGTCAAAACCCGAGGTTCGAATTAAAACCTGATTACCCATTCTCCCATTAACTCAAATATGTGATTTGTTTTAGAATCCAACCCCAAATTAAGGTCCGAAACCCCCAAATTAAGAAACCCTAGTTCTACCCTAAATTCCCAAGTTTCCCCATTAAAATCCTTATTTTGAAGTTGAAATTATGTTTATAGATGTTAAGGAGTAAAGAAAAAACATTAGAAATTACTTACCAATCATTTTAAAGAAGAAGAGTTGTTTGGAAAATTGCCTCTTATGTTTTGGGTTTGAAAAAGTATAAAATAGATGAAAATCTCGGATTTATATACTTTATTGAAGGCTGGCGCGGACCGCACAAAAATGACACACGGCCGCGCCGGAAAAAGGAAGAAAATTGGCTCTCTGAACCTACCCAGCGCAGACCGCACTAATTTGGTGCACGGCCATGCTGGTCGAACTCAAACCATGGCCTCACTAAACCTGGCCATGGAGACTGCACAAAAATGCACCGCGGCCGCGTGGCTTCCAGCGCAGACCGCACTGATTTGGCGCGCGACCATGCTAGTTGAGCTAAAACCAACGACTCCGTGAACCAGTCCACGCGGACCGCGCAGAAATGCACCGCGGCCGCGTGAGACCTTCTACACTGCAACATATGATATTTTAAGCCTAAGGCCTCTTGAGACCTACTCAAAACTCACCCGAGCCCTCGGGCTCCAACCCAAACATACACATAACTCCAAAAATATCCTACGGACTTATCTGTGCGATCAAATCGCTCAAACACATCATAATTCATCAAATTAGGTCTCAAGACCCACGATTCCCTTTTTAATTTTCATGAACCATCAATTTTACAGTTTCTAGCACGAAACACGTCAAATAATGTCCAAATTTAGCAAAACTTTACAACAATCGCTTAAACCATATATAAGACATGTACCGGGTGCCAGAACTAAAATAAGAGCCCGATACCACAGTCTTTTAATAGATTTTTATTTTTATTTTCCTTAACAAATTCAAAAAAATAATTTCATAGAAAAATTCTTTCCTTGGGCTCTCGGCGTAGACACATAGATAGGAATGTCGAAGGCATAACTAGACATAGCCGGGCAGGGTGCAAATAGGAAGACACATATGAATATGTAGACCCAGGGTCAAATAGTACTGAAGCATCTCTTTCGCAAACCAGAATGGTACCTATAATCGCAGCATCTGACGCCTCCGCCTCTGGCCTGGCTGGCAAAGCATAAAATCGGGGATCAACACCACCTCCCTAAACTATGTCTCTAGGATGATCATCTACTGGCTGACCTCTACCTCTGGCGGGACAGCCTCCACCTCTACGGTCTCGACCTCCACCTCTATAATCCCTACCCTCACCCCTGGCTTGTTGGGCAGGCTGTGGGTCAACTGGTGCCTGAATCATGAGGCGAGGACCTTGCTGCTGTGACTGTGTACCCCTCAATATTGGGCAAACTCTCCTAATATGATAGTACTCACCGCACTCATAACATCCCTTGGTGCGATGAGACTGGCCCTAATGGCCCGAATAACCTCCACGAACACTCTAAAGAGGCTGTGCACTGATAGGCTACTGATCTGAATACTGCTCACAAAAGACACGATCACATGAACCACCCTGTGAAGCCTGGAGGGCTGACTGAAAAAGCGTGGAAGATTGGCCCCTATCATAAGAATCCCTGCCTCCAAATGAGGCATCACCGAATCGACCTTAGTAACGGGGCATCTTGTCTGCCCTATTACCGCCCCCCTATGGTAAGACCATCTCAATCCTGTGGGCCACATTGGCCACCTCCTACAAAGTAATATCACTACCTACCTCTCTAGCCATCTTCAGACGAATAGGCTGGATCAACCCATCAATAAATCTCCTCACTCTCTCCCTCTCAGTGGGGAGTATGACGAGAGCATGGATAGCCAGATCGATAAATCTGTCCAACCTGCACAAAGAATCTACGGAGATAGCCGCTACATTACCGGTCTGTGCAACTACCCCAGGCTGAACAGCCGTAGTCAACCACTGGAACCTGAGTTTGGGGAGCTACCTACACTGGAGTATGTGCAGCAGGAGTCTGGGCTCCTCCTCTAGCCTGGGGAGTGGCTGGTGGTGTAGGAAGCAATATTGCTCGAGTGACACTATCCATAATGCCAACCAACTCGACCAAGGCGTCCTGAAGAACAGGGGTAGAAATAAGCCCCTCTGGGACCTGAGCTGGGCCCACCGGAATTGTCTGGGATGGGGCTGGAACCTCCTCGCCAAGGTTAACCTGAGTATCTGCCACTAGTGTTTCTGCTGATGGTTGATTTCTGCCCCTACCTCGGCCCCAAGCTTGGCCATGTCCTCTGTCCCCAGCGGGAGTTGCATGGGGATCGGACTTCTAACTAGTGGATGAGGAAGCACGTGTTCTCACCATCTACGAAAGAGCAGAGTAGAAATTCAATCAGCATTTGAGGAACCAAATCGCACGACAAGAAAGAGCAAATGAGAGATTTTCCTAACTCAATAGACTCTAGGGAACAAGTACAGACGTCCCCGTACCTATCCCTCAGACTCTACTAAGTTTGTCCATGAGTTGTGAGACCTATGTAACCTAGTGCTCTGATACCAACTTGTCACGACCCGGATTTCCCACCATCAAGATCGTGATGGGGCCTACTCGTGGTAGATAGGCAAGCCAACTTACATACCGTTTTCCTTAGTAAAACTATTCTGTTGACAATTTATAGCATCAGTAATAATAATATCAATAATTACGGAAGTTTAATTTATAAGTCTAAATAAGCAGGAAATTACTCAACAATATCCTCTACCCAAGATTTGGTGTCACATACTCACGAACCACTAAGAATAAACTAAATACAAGGGTCTGAAAGAAATATAACAGCTGTCTGTCTCTAAAACAATGAGCCAATAGTAAAAATGAAAACATAAGAAGAGACGTCGAGCATGTAGATGCCTGCAAGGCTACCTTAGTCTCGTGACAATAAAATCTTGCTCCCGAACTACTGTTGTTGCTGCTGCTCAAAACCTGGACCTGTGCAAAAATGCACCAAAGTGTAGTATCAGCAGAACCAACCCTATGTGCTGGTAAATGTCTAGCCTAAACCCGGCGAAGTAGTGATAAGTCTAGACTAGACACTACATAGACATGTGCAGTTATAAATATATAGCGGAAATCTAATACCAAGTAATTAACAGCATGGGAGGGGGAAAACATGCTATGGGGAAATAGAATTAGCAATAATCCAGAGTAACAACCAACTTAAAGTCCACAACGAAAATAAGAAATCAATATTTAGACAGAACCACACGTATCAACAACTGTTACGGTGTGCAACCCGCTCCATAATTACCATTGTTGCATCATGCAACCCACTCCATATATATATATCATTGTTGCGGCGCGCAACCCGCTCCTCAGTATCATTTGTTGTGGCGTGCAACCCGCTCCTCAATATCATTTAACAGTTGGAGTCCCCAAGCAACAGTAACAGTTAAGGGACACACAACAAACAAATACATGGTAAACATCCCGGCAAGGGAATACAATTAATAATTTATTCATCCCGGCAAGGGAGAATCTAATAAATACTTTCATCCCGGCAAGGGAATAATCAACAGCATTTCCTTTTTCCTTACTTTTCTTATCTTATAATTAACTTTACTATTTTCGAGCCAACGCTCCAAATAATTGAATAATCATTTTATCATCCATATGTTATTCACAATATATATAGGCATCCTCCAATAACATGGAATTTGCAGCTAGCTCATGATAATCACGTTATAAGGACTCACGGTCATCCTAGACACCAATGTATAGATACTCGTCACCATGTCTATACATCGTACTCGATCACGTAGCAATTAACAACAAGACTCAACTCATATTCTCTCAAGCTATGGTTAGACCAAACACTTACCTCAAAGCCTTGAATTCCACTTAAGCCTCAAGTATTTCTTTACCTCACGGTTCTACCTCCAATTGGCACGAATCTAATCAGAAATTGTTCAATTATTTAACAAACTCTATATGAATCAAAGTGAATACTTAAAAATGGGTTTTCCAAGTTTTACTCAAAAATTTCAGAAACGCCCCGGGTCCATGTGGTCAAAACTCGAGGTTCGAATTAAACCAGATTACCCATTCCCCTATGAACTTAGATATGTGATTTGTTTTGGAATCAGACCCAAAATTGAGGTCTGAAACCCCCAAATTTAGAAACGCTAGTTCTACCCTGAATTCCCAAGTTTCCCCATTAAAATCCTTATTTTGAAGTTGAAATTATGTTTATAGATGTTAAGGAGTAAAGAAAAAACATACACATAACTCCAAAAATATCCTAAGGACCCATCTGTGCGTTCAAATAGCTCAAACACATCATAATTCATCAAATTGGGTCTCAAGACCCATGATTCCCTTTCTAATTTCCATGAACCATCAATTTTAGAGTTTCCAGCTCGAAACACGTCAAATGACGTCAAAATTTAGCCGAACTTTACAGTAGTCGATTAAACCATATATAAGACATATACCGAGAGTCAGAACCAAAATACGAGCCCGATACCACAGTCTTTTAATAAATTTAATTTTTATTTTCCTCAACAAATTCAGAAAAATAATTTCACAGAAAAATTCTTTTATCGGGCTCTAGACCTTAAAATTTGACTCCGAACACATGCATGAGTCCCATATTTTTCTACGGACCTTCCGGGACCGTCTAATCTTGGGTCCGGACCCGTTTACCAAAAATATTGACCGAAGTCAATTTTAATCATATTAATACAAACATTCTTCAAACGTTTTAACAAAATTGACATATTTCAATATAGAAATTTTCCAGCTATGCGCCTGGATTGCGCACGTAAATTGAGGCAAGTCTAAATGAGGTTTTCAAGACCTTGGAATCACGGGGCGGATGAGGAAACATGTGATAACCCTTTTGGTCGTCACAATTTTTTTATGTTATCACAAATCTAAAACGACTAAAACTTCTACAAATTCTTCTGAAAAAATAGTCTACAATTTGTCTACAATTTTTCTAGAATTTATGTACAATTTCTACAATTTCTAGTTTCAATCTGATCAGTCAAAATCAAGTCTAATCTTCACCGAAACCCCTCAAAATTGAGATATACCTCCAAAAAATATTCCCAATAATTTTCAACAACACCCAATCAAAACAAATAATGAATTTTTAAAACTCAAATTTGAATTCAAAGCTTCAAAGCTTTTTAATGGCAGTCAATGATGGAATTGCTGCTTTCTTGTCTCTTTGAAGGTTTGTTTTTCTTCATTAAGAAAGTTTGAAGCTAAAGGTAAATTTGATTATGAACTTTGAAGATTTGACTTCAATTTTGATGAACTTTGTTGTTCTTCATTGATGAACTTCAACTGGAGTAAAATGGGGAACAACTTTGTTGAAGGGTTTCTTCAATTTTCTGTGAATTTAGAGGGAGAATTGGTTTCACAAAATGGAAAATAGTAAAAAAAATCTGGGTATGGGTAAAACGTGGGTGGGACTGAGTGGTTAAGAGAGAGAAATGTGATGATTCCTTTATTAAGGAGTAAAAAATGTATAATTAATTATCCTTAATTAATTATGGTATAAAATTGATAATTTGGTATACTAAGTGTAATTAAGTCAAATCTTAAACATTGAGGGTAATAAGTTTTCCTATGTAGCATAGGAATGTAAAAATCTCTAAATAAAAATACCCACTTGTATTTGTAAAAATTGCATGGGGCGCCTTATTTGGGCGCACCTTTTAACCTGTAGCCACTTTATTTTTTTGTTTGCACCCATACCTATTTTTTTATCAAAAACCTTTTAAAAAGATTATTTTGTCCTTCTTTATTAAAAGACTATTTTCTCTTCAAATATATGCTAGTCCTCTATGCTAAAACTTGATGCTTCTATTGTCATCCTGAGTTTGATATTGCCGGGGGCGTACGCAAAAATTTTTATAAGCGGTGCCAAAATTTACAGAAGAACCGAAATATAACTTTGATTATTATACTTTTGGACAAGAAATAGCCTAAGCTTATTGGCTTTGTTGAATCTTAAGTTAGAAAAGGTCTTGGGTTCAATTCTACGAGGTTTGAACCTTTGACCTCTTAGAGTAAAATCCAATGCATAACCAACACACCGAACACAATTTATGTTAAGGGGTGTTATTTGTTTTCTACTTATCCGTTTATGTATAGTATTAACACATATATTTAGTAAAATTTTCCGACGAAGCGGTGTCGCGTGACACCGCATCGGTAAGCATGCATCCGCCCCTTGATATTGCTTCCATGACATTTTACTTCTGGCACAGTCTTCAGATGATTTGATTGAAAGGTAAGTCTCCACTTATTAATCAACGTGAGGTGCTTAAGAGCAAATTTTGCATCTCTTTATTTTTCTTTATTTTCGTGATGTAGAGAACTTTCTGCAGTAACATCCACTAAAGCACATAAATACGTAGTGTGCAGGTTCTCTCTTCATCGTCAATTGTTTCTCTGGTGAGGTCTTTGCAATAAGTAGTTTGATCATTTCAGATTTTATTTTTGTAATTGGTGAACTACAACTTATGAGCTGAAATTTGTATTTGTAATTGGCGAACTTCAGCTCTAGAGTTGAAGTTTTTTATTTTGTAACTTGCGAACTTCAGCTTTACGAGCTGAAGTTTTTGTTTTTGTAACTGGTGAACTTTAGCTCTAGAGCTGAAGTTTTTGTTTTGTAACTGGCGAACATCAGTTCTAGAGCTGAAGTATTTGTTTGTAACTGGAGAACTTCAGCACTAAAGCTGAAGTTTTTATTTGTTACCAGCTAACTTCAGCTCTGGAGCTGAAGTTTTTGTTTGTAACTAGCGAACTTCAGCCTTCTTAGAGTTGAAGTTTTAACTGACTCTCCATATGATTCGAACGTTGAAAGAATTAGATGGAAATACAGGTGCTTACTAACTTATGTAATCCTTTTGGTCAGATTCCTCCAATTTGATATACTTCTTAGATACCAAACTGATGAACTAAAAGGTTTCTATCTCCACAGCCCATGTCAATTACTATAACATTTTCACAATCTGCGACTTCAAAAAGGAGTGGCCTATCAGATTGAGGGCGGATATAACTTTGAGGGATAGTAGAGTGGTGGATTCCGATGGACAGAACTTTTGTTACCATGGAATATATCTAGCTATCCACATCATATGAAAAAAGGTATTTCTTTTTTTGGAAGGGGTATAATGGTCATATTATTATGCAGTTTTTGTTAGTCGGCTACAAAATCAATAATTTGCGGTGTACGAGCGGTATATTTTGCTATGTGGCATCAATTTCTTCACCAGGAGCCTGTTTGGGTATACTGAGCTCGAGGGGACTCCCGGTTGGTCATCCACGACCCTGATTTACGATTGATGCCGGGTATGGGCGTTCGACTAGGTCTTAGATGGATACCTGATAAAGTTTTATTTTAACTGACTTGAAATCGTCGGGCTAATTTCGTTTAGGCTTTAAGTGAAGGAATGTACTACCGAGTCGTCTAAGACCGGGGGTAATCCTGTTCGTTCTATCTGGGAATGAGATGCGAATTTTCGCAGCATTTCATTCTCGCTTTGCTCAGTCTTAGATGTATCGGGCCTTCTCGTCGTTGCTTTGATGGCATCGATGTGTGCCTTTATGGAGGAGTCTGTGAGCATAGTGAACAAATCTGTGAATTTGGTAGCTAGGTTGTGGTAACACATCATGGCCCCCTTCGAGAGCATTTCTCGGAACCTCTTCAATAAGGAAGACTCGATTTCATCGTCTTTTGGGTCATTGTCTTTTACCGTGCATGTATAGGCAATGACATGTTCGTTGGTATCTAAGGTCCCGTTGTATTTAGGGAGTTCAGGCATTCTGAACTTCTTTGGAATGAGTTTTGGAGCCGCTTTCCTTTAGGAATGGCCGTTGCACGAACTTTCATGAATCTATACCCTTCACGACCGGGAGCGCGCCTGGGGTTTGGCTGATCCTGCCGTTGTATGTCTCAACCTTCTTATATTTAGCAACTACCATTTTCTCGCCTGACTCGATCCTTTTGGTGAGGTTCTCCAACATTTTCACGATGGTTGGATCGGCTACCGATCTATTATTGCTCTATCTCTCGGGTGCCTATTCGATTGGAGGAGTGTTTCCAGGGAGTTTTGGATGGCTTTGTAACTGAGCGATGGCCAACTGTTGTGCTTATATTATTTGAAAAATAACATGAAGAGTGGCTTCCTGTTCTTCCCAGGCCGGGGTCTTTTGGGCTCCTGTTAGTTGTCACGTCGTATGCTCTTGTCAATGTGTGAGGCTTCGTTATCCTGTTGTGCATCCTGTGAATCCGCGCCCGCTAAAATCGATTTGGGCATGTTATCGAGATTTATCGGTAGCGTGCCAATGGCTGAAAAAGCCGCGCCGTTTTCCCTGTGGTTTTCAAGGTTGTCATTCTCAACTCTGTTTATCGAGCAAGACATTTCGACCTGAAATTAAAGGATCTTGGACACGAAAAGATGTAAAAGATAACTTGCGTTTGTGTAATGAAACTAGCAAGAAAATAATTACTATTATTTTTATCCTCATGGTGGGCGCCAAACTATTTACCGTGAAAATGGTATCGACAATTAAATTTTTAAATGGGACTCTAAAAATAAATGATTTATTTTTATGCTAGTTGTGACAGTAGTTGATGCTAGGATTATGAAGTTTAGCGATGAAATACGAGCTTAAGCGGGGCAGGGATCAAATCATAGGACTTGTTACCCGGGCTTCGGACTAGATGATGGAAGACCTCGAGGTCGATATTCGGCTCGAGCTATCAGGGATAGCCGAGGAGGGGATAACAGTTAAGATTTGATTAAAGAAAGCTCTTTGTAGCCAATACCAATCAATAAATGAAGAACTAGTATGAAAGCTATAAATATTAAAAGTTGCCTCGAGAGAGTAGGTTAAAGAGAAACAAGAGAGACAGAGAGAGATATTATTGCTTTTGTGTAGAATTGTAGGATCGACCGTCGTCCTTTACAAAATAGTGAGGATTCCCTTTATATAGGAGATTAATCCGATTATGGTACAACATGCATTAATTATGAAAGCATGGAGATTGGACAGCTAGACGTGACGCCTCGACACAGGCTATGGGTAGGCTGACTGGTTAGACTTAGCCATGTGCCTTGGGAGTTCCCCATTTTGCTCTAGCCTCGATCTTTGTCTTCTCTGAGTCGGCCTCGACAAGCTCCGAGGAAGGGGACTTGGTCATAACTCCGCATCCTCGGGGTTTTGAGGTATCCTTCCGAAATGACTTGATAGCTAAAGCCCTCTGATTTCACCACATACAATAGGTCTGAAGCTTAATTTTCGCTCGGATACCATGTTATGATATAAATTAAACTAGTTATGGTGGGATTTTCATGAAAGAAAAAACCCTACCATCGTATCAGAGAAGATAAGGGACTGGAAGTTAGAAAGAGAAATATCATAAGAAAACAAAATGAAATCACTGTCTGAACTTTCTTATTCAACACTTTTTTGTTTACATATTTACATTTGACATGGCTATTTATGTAATGATACAAAGACTATCAAAGTAATGTAACTAGGCTAAAGTATGAATATAAATTGCGTTACAAATTGGGCCTTCAACGGTTGATAAGTTGTTGTTCAATATGGTTAACAATTCTGATCTTGATGAGTTTCTCTCTTGTACTGAGAACTCAGAGTAATACTCATCAGGAAGTTTCAAGACAGTTATAGGCTTTTGCGGCGTCTTCCGCCGTTTCAAATGTTCCAAGCCATAACAACGAACACTTGGCCTCCTCAGATCACGCATTTTCGTCGCGAATTCCCCCAACAGCCTACGAACGCCGTGGTATTTCACTTAGGGCCCTTCCCTTTGTAGCCACCTTTATTCTCTAGCATGACTTTATTTCCTTCAGATGAACTTTCCTCCATGTAAATTATAGTTTTTTCCTTCTTATATAAAGTAGGCTATAATTGTTTTGGTCCCAAATTTGGTAGCACATAAAACCAAAGATCATGATTGGCGTTTAAGTGATATGATCACTCCAATAGCAATTAATATATAGGCCTGGGAATACAAATGAAATTTAAGATGAAGTTTTTTAATTTAACCTATCTTTTTGAATTAGCTAGTTACTTTATATTAATTCAGTACTACTAAAGTATTAACCTTTGAATGGAATCAAATTCGATTACCCGTTCAAACCTAGTATTATATATCTGAAGTTCAAATTAGAGATATCTGAACATGTTATTAACCGAGCAGCTAGAAATTTTCATAAAGGAATAAAAAAATTAAGCTTGGATCTAAAGTAATTTCTGAACTATGTGGTGCTCTAATATTTTCTCAACGAAGATGATTAAAAATCTCCTTTACATGGGAAACAAGAAGGAGAAATGGAAAAGAATTGTAAGGTGGGGAATCAAACAAATTTGACGAATGGGACTCAATTGAAACCATCTTTGGTTGTAGCTATGCCTCCATCACCAATGCAAAGGGGAATATTTTACTATCGACTGCTCTTCAACTGCTACATATAATATCAAAGTCACTTCATGTTCAATCTTTGTCAATAATAGAGTAAACCTCAGTGTTGGTAAGTTTAGTCAAATCTTATCTTTTCGGGAAGGAGGGAACAATATAATTCTAAATGAAATTGTTATGCATTGGTAATAACTTTAAAGTAAAGTAATGATGAATAGAAAGAAAAAGTGCACCCATTCCAAGTAAATATTTTGGTATATTTTGATTTAGCAATAAACAATTACTATCGTCATTTTGAGGCGTAAATTTATATATGTCACTACTTTACATTCTAAAGACTATATAGAAACTGTGTGAATATAGATAATTAACGATTTTAAATTTTGATGATTTATAATATGGAGTTGTGATGTATGCAAGAAGAACACAAAATTGGCTAGGGTTAATTCGTCTAGAAAGTCGAGATAAAAAATTTGTAAAGTAGAAAATGGCATCGATGAAGATGAAGAAGTGGGAGGACCAAAAAAAAAGGAATTTGGCCCCTAGTCCAATATAATACGTATTAATATTGAACAAAAATATACCATTATCTGATGTAGATTCTTTTTTGAAAGATAAAGGATAGATTATATTAGTTAATAATAATACTAAACTCATGTATTACCCTAAGGGATATGTCTCGTCCGGCCAACATGGTTACATAATTGTCTTATGCCACTTAGGGTATTATCGTTTTTAAGTGATGTCAAAATATTACATGCCGACAAAGTACATTCTGTAACATTACTCATACCCTCCTTGTCCTTGAGGTACATATTTTTCACAAAATTAGGAAGTTTCTTGATAAAACTAGTTATATTACAGGTTGATTGTACTAAAGCTTCCTTGGCCAAGATGCGTGCCACCTTATTTCCTTCACGAAAATTATGCTTCATTCTAGTCTTCCCCCTCTCCATTAGCTTGTCCATTAAGTACCCGCATTCATCAAAAAAATTCTTGTAAGTAGGATAGTCCTCTTCAAGAAAACGTATTTTCTCCGTAGCATCTGTCTCAATTTCCCATGGCATGAAATTCCCTTGCATGGTTATGTGTAAAGCTTGCCGAAAGGCTAGTAACTCTGAATGTATTGGTGAGTTACATTCACATTTAGCGTTGAACCCTAGTATCCAATCTCCATTGTTATTTCGTATGACTCCACTAATACCACCCTGTATGTTTTCTTCATTGAAAGCACCATCAATGTTAGTCTTGTACCACCTTTAGGGGGATGATGTCATTTTACTTTAACTTTGATAGGGGACGTAACATTTTATTTTGTAGTGGCTAATAACTGGTATTCTTGTGCTAGCTTAAAAACTTTGCTAGTGTTTATCTTGTTAGCAGTGTTATTGATATTATTATCATTCCTAGTGTTCCAAATAGACCATAAACCAAATGGAAAGGCATTTTCCCAATTTGTAGTGTTGTTTTGAGCCTAAGGGGATTTGTCCCTTAGGAAATCTACCCAATATTCTTGAGGTCTAGGGGTGATAAAAGGTACTCATATAGATGCCCAAAACGTTTTAGCTACTTTGTATTCCTAGAATATGTAAAGTAGGGATTCATTTGTTTTACAACTAGGGCAATTTGTGTCAATGTTGACATCTATTTTCCCTAGGTCTTCTCTAGTGGGTAGCCTCGAGTGACAACATTTCCATATAAAAAATTGGATTTTCTTAGGGCACTCTAACTTCTATACCCAATCAAAATTGTAGCCCGTGTAATTATAGTTATCACAAATTCTGTTATCAATAAATTTATAACAGGAAGAGGTTGTAAATATACCACTAGTGTTGTTCGACTAGACAATGTTGTTCCATTGATTTTTTGGAAGTCGTCAGAAAGTGTATTCTATTGAGGATATTGATGGGGAGATTAAAGGAAATTTGAGACATATCCCACTCATTCTGGCTCTTTATGTCTCTTAGAGTGGGCTCACTTTCTTTTTTATTGAGGGGGCCTATAACATTCATCCTTAGTGATCCAAACTTTAGAATCCAGTTTGTGTACCTAATGGACATATTAGGATTGTTTTCTATTGGCCATCTAATGCCCTCTTTATAATAATTCCAACCATTTAAGATGCTCTTCCAAGTGTGAGAGGTATTATTAGTCGATTTTGATAGATTGTAACAGCTACTAATAACACGTACCCAAATAGAAGAGTTGTTATTAAGAAGCCTCCACACTAGACTTGTAAGCAGGGCAAGGTTTTTGTTCTTAGCTTTTCTAATTCCCAGTCCCCCATCTCTTTGGGCATTGTAACCTTATCCCAATTAATTATGTGAATCTTCTTTCTTCAGTGGTAGTACCCCATAGGAAGTCCCTTTGAATTTTGTCCATTTCTTGGAGTCTTCTACTAAGGAGCATTGACAATTGCATTTGGTGGTTAGGGATTGTGTTAAGAGTGGATTTAATAAGGGTACACCTACCTGCTATATTGAGCCAATTTGCATTCTAAATGTTTAGCCTAGCCCTCATTTTCTCTATTATAGGTAAATAATCCTTATGCTTATGAGGGGTGCCACTCATTTAGAAACCTAGGTAGCTACCAAAATCCTGACCGACCTTAATTTCTAACAGAGAGGTGATCCAATTACACATATCCTTTGTGCAATTCTTGGATAGAAGTAATTTAGACTTCTCCATATTGATGTTTAGGCCAGATAAATGGCAAAAGATATCCATATTTTGTTTCATTGTAGTAATTATTTTTTTTCCAGTTCTTCCCATTAGGGTAAGATTATCAGCAAAAAATAAATGGAATGAGGGGGGGGGGGGGTGCTTTGCCTATTTAATAGAATAGGATCCCACCGAAGACTATCAACTTGATGCTCAATATTTTTTGAAAGCATGTCCATGCATAAAATAAAAATGTACGGTGATATTGGGTCCCATTGTCTAATACCTCATGAGGGGCATAAGTACCTAGTCTTATTGCCATTAACAAGGATTGAGATGGACGTAGAAGAAATGCAATTCAGAATAAGAGTGGAAATATTAGGAGGGAATTTATGGAATCTTAGGGCTTTGTAAACAAACGACCATTCCAATTTGTCAAATGCCTTTTGCAGGTCCAACTTTAGGAGCCAATTTCCTTTCTTTGTTTTCTTATTAAAATGTTTGAGGACTTCCTGAATAATGATGGCATTATCACTAGGTCGTCTATGTTCGACAAAGCTAGTTTGGTATTCACTAACCATTTTACTAAGGAAAGGCTTAAGTATGTTAGCAATTATTTTAGTGATTACTTTGTAAAGGGTATTACAAAGACTAATATGTCTAAAGTTTTGTGGTTTGTTAGCATTATTGAATTTAGGAATCACCATCATGTAGCCAATTTATCCTAGATCGAAGTTTCCAATAGTCCTCCGCTATTTTAAGAATAGAGTCATAATCATTTATGAGAGTAATTTCTAAGTTAATAAGAAATTGACAAGATTGGTAATTAGGAGAGCTTTGTATTCATGTTATACGTTTTAAAAGGTTTTTTTTTTTTTATTTTTTTGCAAAAATATTCCCAAATGTCTCCTTCTTCCATTCCAACAATATTTTTGGAATTGCACCGTACCTTATAAAATATCCTTGTTTTCCAAACTTTGTAAAACTAATCTTGGGAAATCAGGATGGGAGCACCAATATGTTTTCATTCTAAAAGGTCTAGAGTTATTGTTATTAAGCTTGTTATTAATATTAACAAGTATGAGATTATAGTCTAAGTGTAACTTAGGGAGATGGGTGACAGTTACTTTTTTAAACTCGTGTAACCATTTGTCATTCGCATATATCCTATCTAATCTTTCTATAAATAGGCCCCTATTTTTTTTACGGTGATTAGACCAAATATATTTACGACCCTTATACCCAAGGTCCATTAGGCAACAGTGTTCAAAATAATCCACGAGTGAATTAGCTTTTTTTTTTTATTAATAGGTCTCCTCTCAAGTTTATCCGTAAAATTTGTTATTTCATTAAAATCATCCATTATTAGCCATGGTCCCTTATGTTTGTTTTATGATGCAGATTCATTCTAGTATGTTGCAAGGCTTTTGCTTTATATAGATGTAACTTTTCCCTGGTCCAATTGTCTCGTTTGGCGTATTTGTCAGTTCACACTAACTCAAATATCTGAATTACCTCGACTAAAATTCGGATATACATTAATAATAATTGCTCAATTGTTTTAGTTTATATAAAAGTCTTTTATTTTGGTTGTTAAACCAGAATGATATATTAATATATTTAAAAATTATTTAATTTTGATATTTTACATTTAACGAGATGCTCTTAGTCATAGAATTGTTATGTCATATACTAATGGTCATTTCGTCATGAGCAAAAGTCTTTCTTCCATGAACTCGGTCTATGTCCAATTAAACAACATTATGTATAATAAAATAAAATAAAATACAAAAATTATATATTTAATAACACAATAAAATTTTGGAATTTTAATATTTGAGACTTAAAGAAATCTTTAATAAACTTGAGGTTGAGCCGGTTAAGAAGGTGGACTACAGATTTGTGGCAGATCTTGTTGTTTGACCATCTCTCGTGAGGGATCTCGTTCAAAGAACCAGTCACTAAATACCTTTGCAATTGTCTGTAAAAAAAAAAAAAAAGAAAAGAAAAAAAGAAATGTAACATTCACATTTGTGGTTTGAAAATATAAAAGTTTGACAACATTTTCCAAATACTTTTTATGGTTTTAACTATTATGATTACCTTATTATTCAACAAGTCACTATTACTATTCCAGCTCCAATCATGGTCAGTTTGACAATGCATGAGGCAAGAGTTGATATACATTCCTCTATGTGAAGGGCTATATGATATTGGTAATGCACTTAGAAATTCTGTCCTGAAACCTGAAAAAGAATAAGGAATATATATTGCTTTTTGAAGTAATTATTTATCATTCATTATTAAATTAATTATTAAGTAAGAGATTGTGGCACCTTGTAACATCTTTTGCTGATGGGGAGAGCATTTACTTAAGTTTTTCTTACAATTTTCTGCAAACACTTGTCGGTCTGCCAATGGTATAACGGTGTCTACAATCTGCCAATACGTATATCACATGAGTTTGATACATCTTCTATTCATAATAAAGATTAATGATAGACTCACAAGTAGAAAAAAGTATTTTTGTTAAATTGGAAAACTAATCAAATATATACTTGGTAATGATATATTTTTTGAATAATATTTTCGGGAAAATAAATCGTTTTGAGTTGCAAAATATTTCTTGAAAAATATAATTATCTTTTTCAAATGTTTGACTAGTGAGTGGAAGTCCTTTTTGAAGAAACATTTTTTAAAGAATGATATGTAGTTGTTATTAATCTGAATTACTAAAATAATTCTGGAGATGAAAAACAACAAAAAAAAAAAATGTAGAAGAAACAGAATTTGGTTCGAGCCCATCGAATTTATATAGTGTTTTCTTAAGGAACTTAATCCCCTCCTAGTACTTGAGATTATGGATTATTTCCTCACAGGATAGAACGGATTACACACTGGTATAGCGGTACTTCAAACCCCAATATTTCAGCGAACACAATGTTCGGTAGCAAGTTACACTTACTGTTGTTTTCTTTGTAGTAAAAAGAATGCAGAAGAAAGAAGGAGATTTTAGAATTTCGTTAGGAAAATATTACGGAATGGTCTACTATTTACAGCCAACAGGTCGGGTTTAAACAAAAATGTGCAACTCTTCAGAATGACTGTTATGGCTGTTCGCGTAAACCCATGTAAATAGATATTTATGCAAAATAAACGTGAAAATCAAACGCGGAGGAAAATTAATTTATTGTTACGAAAACGGCTAATTTGAATTAAAATAATATTGCGTTAATCTTAACATTAACAAATAAATTTGGTCTAATAAATTAATGAATAATCAAATGATTTGATCAAATCCGAATCCGAGCAAACAGTGACGACGGCGCAAGACTTGCTTCTTCTTAACTCTTTAAGAGCTAGAAGAAGAGAAATTTGGGACAATGTCCCTTCGTCAAATAGACAAATTCAAATATTTCATTTTTCCCTCAATTTCCCATTCACTTTTTATTTTAAGCTACACCAAGCTTAAACCCAACATTAGTTTTAGCAAATCAAATAGTATTCTGATCAAAATCTTTATGAGCGCTAAATTAATATTGATAATAATGTTTAAAAGCTTGTTGGATTAGTGATATGAAGTTAATAATTGAGATAATTGTAACAAAAAGTGACTTATGTGCATAAGTAAGGGACAATATCAAACATAGTACTATTAAACTGACCTGCCATGAATCATAGGCAGAATTGAGTATGAAAAGTGGGGTCTTGATATCTTGTTGTATATTTTGTGGGAAGAAACACTGCAAATATATACATGGAGAAATTTTTACATGACACTAGATAAACTAGGTCCATTATACATGAACTGAAACTGTAAATAAATTTCCTTACAGATGTTGGATTCATTCTTGAAGTACATGATGGAGGCAACATTTTGGCTGAATTCTGTAACCAAAATAAAATAATGGATTTAACCATTTAGCACGAGTTTTAAAGATGGTCAAAAATTAATTAGAAACATATAATAGTGCAAAAAAATTTCTAAAATTAATTACCTACTATAAACATATTATAGTGCAAAAAAATTAAGTTAACCACATAATCATGTGTATGCATGTGTATGTGTGAGAGAGAAAGTATATGTATAGTAAGTTAACCACGTAATCATGTGTATGTGTGTGTGAGAGAGTACATGTATAGTAAGTTAACCACATAATCATGTGTATGTGTGAGAGATCAGAGTACATGTATAATAAGCTAACCACGTAATCATGTGTATGTGTGAGAGCGAGTACATATATATAAAGTAAGTTAACCACGTAGGCTTATGTTTGCGTGTGTGAGAAAGAGAGTACATGTAAGTTAACCACTCCATCGTAGGTTGATTCCAATATCTTGGCTCTCTTGAAATCATTACTGAAAGAAAATGTGACTATTGTTATCAACAAATTAAAATAGTCTTACATATTGCTTTAGGGTTAATTAGAGTTTATGTGAAACTTACTCGAGCAAAAAGTAGGCACCATCTGAGAGACATTTAACTCTAGCTGTGCTTGGTAATAGAGATCGAAAACGATCACAATGAAACATAGTTCCCAATCCACCAGCTGAACATCCAGATAGAATAGCCTGCCATAACAATAGTCAATGTATAGAATTCTAATACTATCAGAGTACGTATTTTTATACATGATATAGCATGTTTATATATTTATTTACGTTATTTTTTACCAGAAATTCTTTCTTTACTGTAATTTTCTTTATTAAAATGATAAATTCCATTAACTGGCCATACATTTTTAGCATTCTTCATTCCTTTTGCTATTAGTTCCTCCATAATCGCTTGAAAAATCCTTGCTCCTCTATAATGTTGATTGGTAGCCTGAAATTTTGACTTGTTAATATAATTGCCCCCTATATTTTATTTGCACTAATAACAGAATTAATTAATGTAGTTACTGAGATCGAATTAAAAGACATACTTTATCGACTAATTCAACGTCTCCTGTGTACGAAGATCCATCACAATATCTGATCATAATTCTGTGCCAATTGTAAAAGTCTGGAAATCAAAACACATAATCAATACGTCAAGATAGTTATCTAATTAGAGTTTAAGTTATACACATACCCAATGTAAAGAATTTTTTAGGGAAAATTACGCTACACGTCAAACCTATACACCGTATTTATCATTAATTAGTAGCTATGCTTTCACCAAATTTACCATTCAAAGCTATATTTGAATTTTATAGCAAATCCATGAGAGATTAATTGTTTTGAACTGAAACAACAGAACAACAAGCTCTAGAACGCCTACTTAGTTAGCGGAGGTCTTTAGTTCGACTCTCAACAAGAGCATTTTATTTTTCTGTATTTTTGTATTTCCCTTTGGTTATATTCGTTGCACGAACAAATACATCCGATAAAAATTATATTTTTTTTGCATACACCCTTGTGTTTAGACTTGATTACAATTGATACATGTTGTATCTGTTGCGCGAATGAATACAATTACGCGAACGAATACATATTGCATTCCTTGCACAACGAATACAATTGACACATGATTTTATTCGTTGCGCTTTGAATACAAGTGATACAAGTTGGTCACAATTAATTGAACAATAGCTACGAATAGTAATTA
The DNA here is from genome assembly GCA_032618575.1 of Nicotiana noctiflora. Lineage (NCBI taxonomy): Eukaryota > Viridiplantae > Streptophyta > Magnoliopsida > Solanales > Solanaceae > Nicotiana > Nicotiana noctiflora. The sequence goes on from JASVEL010012149.1 coordinate 497,316, forward strand.
TGCAGACTATACTTACTAGGCTTTATACTACAGTGCTTTATAAAAATTTCTTTTTTTATATACTATCATGTTATGGATATTTATAGGCGATCCTTAAAATATGGGATTTATTAATAATCTTGAAAAGAAGATAATTACCTGGACCAATGACCTAATGATGTAACAATTGTTTACCCTAACTGACCTGGATTAGATGTGTTCGAGTTGCTTAGCAACCCGTAGAAACTTTTAGTACTGTCCATATGGTTAGAGGAGCCAGTGCTGTAGTTAAACCGTTGTCCACAATCTTTCACACTTTTACACCATCCTCCTCCCTGATGAAGTAGAAACGATATTAATATATATATATATATATGCACGTACTTTTATCCAAACATGCAATTACTTGTTTATCATATATATATATATATATTAATTGTTTATCATCAAATTCATTTCTACAATTAAAAAGTATTTTTAGCATATGATGCGCTTATCATTTGCATATATGGCTCACCTCAAGCCAAACTATCCAATTATTGACTCCATCTCCAGACCCTTGGTCATAATGGTATGCTGCTGGACTTCCGTCCAAACAAACTGTAATTATTTTATGACCAGGAAAAAACAATTAGTATATAATTACTCTATGAAAGTTGTTTAGTTTAATTTAATAAAGATTAAGATTTAAGGGTTCACCAGCTCCTTTTGACAAGGCATCTTGAACAAGGGTTTTAGCAACTTTGTTTGGTAAAACTTCTGCTTTTACTTTCATTACTGAACAAAGCAGTAGGACAATGATCCACTCATACCATCTTGAATCTACCCTTCTGCCAAAATCAATAATTTATTTAGTGAGCAAACAATAAAATGTATTAGAGATCAAGAAAAATACATAAAAACTCATGTACGATTTTTAATCTCTCTCATTGGAAAATGTTGCATAAATGTTTTCTTTGTGTTAAAAGGGAGAGAAACTTCATGCTAGACGGGGAAAAAAAAGACAATCATAGGCAGAGGTACCTCATTGTAGAGACTTGATCTTGTTTGAGAAAATGGGTTTCTGATGTAGTCATATTGTCTTATTTTGCCTATCCTGAATGTATTTATTTTGTTGTTAGAACTTAGAAGAGGCAACACCAAGAAATGCGGTATTACATTCGTTTATTAATAGTAATTATCTCTTTATAATGTACATCCTCATATCATTCGTACGCGTATCAAACATGTTTTTCTAAATATATGTATGGACAAAAATCTATACAAAGGAACTTACGACAACGGAATGGAACTTAGT